>CM030799.1:18500000-19092500 GCA_018127125.1 Rhododendron griersonianum | reverse complement strand
GACTACCACTCTTATGATTGTTGATCTGTTAACGAAGGATTGTCACCAAAGACTTATAACATGTTGTCATGATGAGTCTTTTAACAACCCTTGATTGAGTGGTTACTGTGCATGACACTGTTTAGCGCAAATAAAAGTTTGTTTCTGATATTCCTGTTTCCAATTATGCGTGCACATATTATTTTGGATGATGTTCAACGGGAAATGTCTTGACAAGACAAATTACAGGGGCTTTAGGCATTACAGCCTAAATAATGATATTTTTTTCCTATTATGGACTTGGTTAGTGAAGGTTATCAATGGTGTGGTGCATAGAAGGGAATATGGCATGATGCTATACAACCGCTATGACTCACATTGGTGGTCTGAATTAATCACAGTATTAAAGTTTCTAATTGGTTTGAACCTATTGGCTGTTTTAAATCCATGATCACGTGTCAAAGTTTTTTTTGTGTGGAGCCCACTCGAGTCGTTTTAAACAAAATGCATATTTTGAAGAAATACACTTTGCATCACAATCGGCTTGATGGGCCAAGTGGGAGAATGTTAGTTTTTTCCCTATTAGTGTGGCCCACTAGCCTCCACGTTTTGTGCATGTGGGACTCCACTATCTGATAAGCCAATGAAGTGATATGGTTCATTATGATAACTAATTAGAATTATAGATGAAGGAAAACTCTTGATAATAAAAGAGACCTTGATGGACTAGGTGTCTTTTAATAATTATCTCTAAGGCCCTCTTCTCTCCTCTATAAAAGGTAGAATACCCTCCCCTTATTCCTACGGTTTTTCCATCAATTACAGTACTGGGGTATTCTAGAAAAGTAGAGACAGAGAGAAGAAGGTGAGCCAAGAATTAAGGTGTTTCTAATTAAGGGGTTCGTTCTCTCTAATCACGATGGCCAACAAAGGTACGTTATTTATTGTTCTTGAGATGTGTTGAATTCAAAATCCTGTTATATCTGTTTTCCGCATAATAGTTTTAATACAGATACAGATTTACAAAATAGACATAACAAGCCTAAGTTAATCACTAGCGTGGTCGTGAAACAATTCATTCTCATCCTCTATATGCTATTGAATTTTGAATTTCAAGAAAGATGATGTTAAAATACTAACATTTTCTTTTGTTTCCACTATTTTTCTTTAAATGTTTTTCTATTATTTATTTATTTTTATGGTTAATGAATATTTTCTTTTTTTGAGGCATTCTCCATTTGCTCATACTATAATATTTTTTGTGAATAAATCTTATACTACATTTATTGGCCGAAATTTTAGTTGTGGAAGTTGTTTATTTTTGGCTATTTTTAGGCTTAGTCAAATTTATTTTAGTATGAGGCCGGACTCTACGAATTTTCATGTCTTTGGAACCCTATTCAGACACAGATTCAACTGCATGATAAGGTGAGAGAAAGTCAAAGTAAAAATACAATTTTTAGATTACAAAAATGTGCGATCTTGCGACTGCACATGTTTTGTTTGAGAGAGAGAGATGCATGATGGGCATTGGAATGAGAAACAGAGGTAAAGATATAAATTGATACTCCTTATTTATGTAACATAAGCACTATATGTCATTTAGGAGCCTTGGGTATTTTAGAGGCATAAAGTGAATATCAAATGTGAGGTCCTGGGTTATTGTAGAAAAAAAAAAATTCAAATTGCTAACTGCACTCCCAATGTTAACAAATTCAATATATAGGTGGCTAAGCAAGTGTACTATGCACGACCATATTATTCTTAGTGGGGTTTTTGTTGTTGCAAAAGCCACTTTTAGCATTGGAGTGTTGTGCGTTGCAAACATTTTTTTTTGCATCCCATAACAAATAGCAATTTTTTGCGATCGAATGATCCTTTGGCAATAGGAGAGCAAATTATAATGATTTTCTTCCCCCTCCCGCTAACCCTAAACTACGTACTTTTAAGTTATCAATCAATATCTAACAAATCAATAGCCAATCAATGGCTAAACGAGTCCTACTATTTGTACCGATAGGGTACCGTCAAGCACGTAGGGTCCATTTTAGGTCTTGCGATCCTGTAATTTGAATGAAAAATAGAAAGATTGGATCGAACATTTACACACATTGAGCTGATTTTTCACGAGTCCACTCATTATTTTAAAATTATTAAACGGTTTGAATCATCCGTACTGAACCCGGAGTAAGCCTCTCGTCCCGGTTGGTAACCATGGGTACTCAACCCATCGGTACTGTTAGAATTTTCGATGGCTAAACTCCACTTGTAATGAGTCTTGCTACACACAGACAATCTGTGCACAGATTGTGCACATATTTCGTTGTGGGGCCCACCACGGGTCCCACACAAATTATCCGAGCCATTCATTAAATGTAAAATATTTTTTTGAGGGCCTCTGTAAAAAATAAGCTCAATCCGATACCTATAGGTGCTTCATCCAACCATCTAACTTTTCATTCAGATTTTCGGATAATGAAAAGTTATATGATTGGATCGAGCACCTATAGGTATCGGATTGAGCTTATTTTTTACGGGGACCCTTGAAAAACTATTTTACATTTAATGAACGGCTCGGATGATTTGTGTGGGACCCGTGGTGGGCCCCACAATGAAATCTGTGCACAATCTGTACACAGATTGTATGTGTGTAGACTTTCTGCCTGTAATTGGATCCAAAAAAAAAAAACCTCCACTTGTAAACATTTGAATTTTTCCCTTGTCTTTCCTCTCCAGGGCACAACTCACAGAGAAACATGTTTTCCCTCTTATAAGTCGGCTCCTCCATCCCTCGTCGGTTCCAAGTTCCAACGGTCCTCTCTCTCTCTCTCTCTCTCTCTCTCTGTTCCAATCTAGCGTTTCGGTTCCAACGGTCCACCCCCCCCCTCTATGAGTTTATTCTCCTCTGGATCGACCTTCAAATCCTCAAATCAATCCTTATTCGTTGCGGATCAAAAAAAAAAATCCTTATTCGTTCAATTCTTGTTCAATTCTTGTCTTCCTCTACCGATTGATCCATTTTTCAACCTTATGCGTTAGTTTTTCGCAATTCCAGGGTTAGGGTTTTAGTCCCCACCGTATAAGCATCTAGTCCATTGATTTCTCAATCCTCTGTTTCAATAGCTACGATTATTGTATATAGGTTCGTTTCCCTCTACGGATTGGTCCTGATTTTGTAGATTATTCTCATTCCTTTTGTTCTTAGGGTTTCAAGGTGTTCGATTTTTTTGGGCTTTCTTGGATCTGTAAATTTCTTGAGGGGTTTGGTAAGTGCGGTAGTTAATTAGCTGTTTATTCTGATTAGAATTTTGATCATCGTAAGGATTTGAGAATTTAGGGCTATGCTTTGTTCTTCTATTAACTCAATTTGTTTGGGAAACTCAGATTCTACTTTAAACACTAAACGTTTCACAATCAGAATATTCTCTGTGCGCGCGCGCATGTGCGTGTGTGTTGACAAATCACTCCATGTAATCTTATGTGTGTGCATTCGTATTTTCTGCTTGTTTTGTTGATTTTGACTGCGAACAACCGATTATATGTATTGCAGGCCTTGTGTACGGTCCCTCGATACGCTAGAACTCTGCCATCCGAAGATGCTAGGGTTTTCCGCATTGGTCTCCTGCCGCCCCTCTCTGCTCAATTCAACTCGACTTTCAACTTCCTGCGATACAATGAACGCATTTGGGTCAAGTCTCTCCCTCCCTCTCTCTCTCTCTCTCACTCTCATAGTCTCATACACTTTCACGGTATTCATTTTTGTTATGCGATTGGTTTTTGTTGTATGAATTTGCCCTAATCTCTAAGCCTATTGGAAAAATTCAAATCAAGAGGACAAAGTTATGAATTTACACAAGCAAGAGAAATGGTGGGACTTCTAGTTTTGGAGGCACTGCAAGTCTGCAATGCTTCACGACGCTGACCCAAGTGATGCTTACCCAAGCGAGCCCCCTTTTCTCCTCAATTGCTTCCACCCTATTTCAAAAGTTCACTTTAGCTAGACAAATCTATATCTATACTCCTTATAAAAGGGTCAGACTAATTGATTGAACCAACCATGTTTTTTCTCCACCATTCGTGTCTTAGGAGTGAATTTTTAGTTTTGAAATTGAGTAGTCAATGCTGGGTAAAGCACAGATCCTTTGTTTTCAAATGTTTACAACTTTACGCACCCCAACTGTTCATTTAAATTCGTTAGGCAAAATTTTCTATTTGCCAACTGGTTTTAGAATTGCAGAAACCTTTTAGGTACTGCAGAATGTGGGTTCTAAACTGCAGGAACATTATTTATTTTGGAGCTTTGTGTATAAGTCCTCTATGTCCCTTACATTAAGGACATTAAGGTTTGCGATCATTAATACTCACGAACTTCATAGCTATGATATCAAGCCTTTGACTTGATATATTATTATCTCTTACCCATTTCGAGTTATTTTGAAGCTAATAGTCCAGTGGGACTTACCCGATCTCCTAATTTGCTTCTTATCCCTACATCATTGTGTATATCTACATAACATCACCTGAGCTATACGTTGTCCATATGCAGCCTCAATGGATTCCAATTTTAATTGTCAAATGCTGCAAAACACTTTGATTTGTAGGTGGATGAACCTGCCATTTGATGGTCTCTGTTTCCCTTCAGTTTCCTGTTTTGCCAAGACAAATGAGCTTAGTGGAGACCATGCTGATCAATTGCTATTTTATTACTCTATGTTGATTATATGGGGTAAGCTACTAACTTAGAAGTGAGCAAATAATACACATTATACTTGTATTGTCTATTTGTCTCTATCAACATCTTTCCATCAAAGAAGATTGAAAACCACCGGCTTAAACAGTACAACATGCATAGATGGAAATGGACAATGTTTTACTCCTACTATTTCAGTGCTAGGTAAATGTTCTTATTGTCAATAACATTGATATATCCATAATTATGTCTTTGTGGTTGGCTTTTGTTTTCGCCTATAGTTCTTTGTTGCTCTGATTTTCAACTACAACGGAGTAGACATTGCTCTTTCTCTGGTGCAAAGAAATTCCCACAAAACTTCAAATCTTTGCTGCTATGGTGGTAAAGTAGTACTCGCAAGTCCTTGCGTTCCAATTCATCATAATGTGAAGAAGGAAAAGAATTTCAAATCTTTCTTGGTAGATTATTTTCTCACATGTATACAAACCAATATATACTGTCTCTGGCGTTTTCATTTGCCATTTGTGCTGATGGTTTGGTTTCTTTTTCACCTCATGGCATTCACTCTGGAATCTGGATGCATTTCCCTCATGGTTATTTTGTGAATTAGATACTGAAGTTCATGACTTCTGTTTCGCATTGGTTTTGAGATTTCAGTTGTCTTTTTTTTTGGGTAATATAAAGAACACTACCACAAATGAAGGCCAAGGGAGGATCCTTGAGAGCCTATACAAAGAATACAATGAAAGAACAGAGCTACTGCAAAACTAATGAGATACCCAAGTGCTAGGCATATTGTAGGTAGTGCCAATTCAGGTGTTTTCCTCAGAGCAGGGAAGTTTCTTCCACCCCATAAGACCTGCCCTCATATCTCCTTTAATGGCCAAGATAATAGCTTCAACAGGTCTTCCACTATGCTGAAAAACCCTGCTATTTCTTTCCCTCCATAAGTGGTAAACCATAGCTGAAAAGCCAATCTAAGAACAATTTTAGAATTTATTTCTCCCGTGTATGGTCAGCCATCAACATCAATAGATCATCCCACCATGTAGGGAAGTTACTGTATCCACATTTCAACAAAAAATACCTCAAAACGGAGAAAGTAAAGGGTATTTGAAGAAGAGTTGTCTATGGGACTCAATGCCATCAGGAGAAATAACAAAGCTATCCTCTGTAATTACTCCCCAAACAAACAATCTGTCTTTGGTTGATAGTCTATTATGGCAGGCCATCCATAAAATGAAGGACCACCTAGGAATATGGTGAGGGAACCACACCACGTGAGCCCAGGTTACATTTTCAGTTATCTTCTTAGCCATAAGGTACTAATGGGCATGGCGGACTGAAGATTTTCTTACCCAATAGATCGAAAGTGATTTTTTTTAGTTTGACTTTGGAATATTGAGATTACAGCTCACGAGTTTAAAGTTTTGGAGATAGTGTCTTATCCTTCTTATTGTGGTATCTTTTTGGCAGCTGCCCGCATGAAATCACAGAACATCAGTTTGTCTCATCTTGATTTGGAACATTGAATTTTTCAGATTTGAGAATATAAGAAAAGGTTTACCATTCCAAAAGAACTTGATGTTCAATAGTAAGCCCACACCTGACATCATAATGGTTAGAGTTTGTGACGAATTACGGATTATGAATTAAGTACTGCCCTATACAACAATATTCTATGTACTCACAAATCAACTTAAACAATAGTATTGGACGTGATTCAAATTGTAACATGCAAATGTGATTACTTTAATTATTTTCCTAAAAAATTCTCTTACTTACAAATTTGTTTGGGTGCAGTCTAGCTTGGTTCTTTAAGTTTCCGGCATGTTGGCGTCCCTAGGGTATTTAATGTACTTCTTTACCAAATGTTCCTTTTCTGGCCCTCTTTATTCTGTTTTTTTATTTTTATATGAACAATTAAAGAAAAGAGCATCCGATAAATGGAGGTAAAGAAGGTGTTGAGTTGTGTTTTTCACCGGCTCTAAAATATTAATCTTCATTAGTGTCATTGATTCATTGATGCTTAATCTTATTTTGATTACGAGGTTGCAAATTTTGGACTAGCAAAGCTTTGCGTGGTTCCCAACCCTCATGTGTCCACCCGATTGATTGCAAGTGGGAAACTACTAGGTCAGGTTTGCCTCTCATGTCCGATTACATTTATGTTATATTTTCGGTGCGGTCATTATTTAGTTTTTCACAAGTTTCAAGGGTTCAATACCATAAAATTTCCTTTTTCAGTTTTTTGATCTGAGACTTGCTACTTGCAGCTACCTCTTAAGCATGGATGACATTACGATGGATGAGAACTTGGGACAAACTATAATATGCGCCTTCCATAACCTTAATAGGGCATCTTTCTCGATATACAAGTTCTTACTTTTCAATTATCTTTGTTTTGATTGTACTTTTACTTATGAAATTCTTATGTTCACCATTATGTGCTTGTTCGTATCCATGTATGTGTGTCTCTATCCTCCATACAACAATACAAGGGTTTTTTTTCAAAATGTGTAGACACAAACCAACTTTTTGTAGGCTCTAATAGTCTAATGGCTGTGATTCACTCTGATTTTGATCTAAGGGTCAGGATCAGCTCTCTCTCTCTCTCCTCTTCCTGTACATTGCATCTACTACAAGCATCCCTTGTTCCTCCAAGATCTCCACGAGTTTCCAGATTTGATCCTAATCGATAGATTAAGTTGCTAGCAGTGGTTCAATCTTTAGTCTACTGCCCCATCCCAGTCCAGCGTTTCTTTTAAGAATCACCAGATTCACCAATTTTTAGTCCCATATACCCCCATCCCTCCTATTTCCCTCTTTCTTTTTCCAACAGAATCATCATCGTCAGCGCTCCTCAAGCAACAAAGGTTTGATGTTATTTTTTTCCACTCTTATTTTTCTGTTTGATTTTTTTACTTTAAGTTGAATTAAAAAAGTTCTGTACGAGTATCCTCCCTGTGATTTCTCTTTAGATTTGGTGGATCATTTGGTAGTGTAAGGAAATAGAGTGTGGCAATGGTTAACTAATGGTTTACTAATGATGATTTCAGATTTTTGTAAACTTTCTTTGTAGAGGGAGAGAGAGAGAGAGAGAGAGAGAGAGAGAGAGAGAGAGAGAGAGAGAGAGAGAGAGAGAGAGAGAGAGAGTTTTCGGGAGTGACAGCGAACTTCAAGTTTTTTAAATATGCCCTTCCTATTTTTGGTTGGTTATGAATGGAGTTTGCAGCGTAGGTGTTTGTTAAAATGACTCAAACCAACTTACGAATCTGAATATTTGAATGTGGTTTGGGGGTGTTGGTAGAGTATGGGTTCTTCATGTCTTGGTTAGTTATGCCTCCTATGTCAATGACTCAATTGATCAACTTAACCATTATATTTGCTATTGGAAACAGGTATTGGCTTAACTTATGAGCCTAAAGATCACCTCTAATGCTGCCGGCCATCATCTACATCCTATGACTATTGGCCTTCTTATTGAGAGGTAAGCTATATTTATTCAGTTGCTAAATTATTTTGTATTCCGATTGCTATAGTATGTCTATTGAATGTCTAAATAATGGAAATATGCTTTATGTCTATTGGTAATCAACAACCACAAATGCAGGTTACAGGCCCAGGCCCCCTGCCAACATTGGCTGCGACGTGTACCCCTTGCATCACCTCCCATTGTAGCACTCGTTCCCTCCCCTACAGTCGCAAACCATTACAATCAAGTTTGTATTTAGTTTTTCTTTGCTCAATTTGGATATTTTTTTTTAATATTGTAGTATCCTACTCTTAACTTATGTGTTGGTTCTAAGTTCTGATTTTATGGCTAATTTTTTATTTTTTCCAGCTATTTTGATTCTGAACCTTTAAGACCATTCCAGTGAGTACCACACATCAGAAGGTAATTTCGCTCAAGTCATTCTCATTATAGTATATTCTGCAAGTTAGGGTGTTTGGATTTTTCGTGTTCTAAATGACCTTAACACAAATTTAAATTAATGGGGATGAGGTTTGAAACTGATTTTTATGCTTACTATTGTTGCTGTTGGTTACTCTATGTTCTTTTGTTGTAGGCAATGAGGTGCACAAAAGCAGCCATGGAAGAAAAGAGACGGTCACGTCGGCTACTTCTGGCAACATGCCAAAAATAACGAATGGGCAACGGCAATTTTTGCTTCCTTGAAGCCTTTTTTGGTCTTTCGAAAGGTAAATACCCTACTTATTTATGTAGATAGAGACTATTTTAAAATGCTACTTTATTTTAAGTGATCGTGGTTGATGCTCCATTTATTATTGAGGTCACTGACTCAAGTTTTTACTGGCTATCCCCTTGGTACTTTTTTTTGGCGGCATTTGAGTGACTCCCTCTTAAAACTTACCAATTTTTTGGCAGCCAACCAAAAAATATGCCACCATTAAGTCTCCTATTTCTGTTTCCGTTTATGGTTTACGTTCATTATAGACCACTACTTACAACACAAGCTGTTGATAGCTCGAGGTTAGAAACATGTATGCTGCCAATTATTTAAGCCTTTGGTTTAAAACAAGATCACTTTCTTCTAGCAACTCTTAAAATATCTTATGACCAGATGAGGTAGTTCATGAAACGTAGTATATGGTGCAAAATAAACACACTTTATTCCTTCAAATTAGTTTTTCATGTGATGCTTTGGGGATTTAAAGTCCACTACTCTAATGTAAAGTTCTTTTGTTGGAACTCTGATCTTGCCACGTATCCATATTTTCTCAATCTCTTTGATTAATGATATTTAATGACTGTTATGTTTGGCGAGGCTAACAACTCGGTCTCCCCATTGTGGGATTTCGAGGTTACCATATTTGTTCTTTCTTGGTTGGTCTCCTTTGTGCAGGAAGATAACCCCACGCAACCGGTTTTGTCAGGAGTTCAGCTTTCGTCATTTGGACTAAATAAAAGGTTTTGACTAATGGTTCCTAGTTTTTACGCGCACTATGTCCATTTCATTATGCGTGTGGTGCAGATTACTTCTATACAGTGCATTAAAGCATTCTCTGTGAAGACTTCCCATTTTAGATTGACAACTCAGTCTCCCCATTGTGGGATTTAGAGCTTATCATATTTGTTCTTTCTTCGTTGGTCTTCATTGTGCAGAAAGATAACCCCACACAACCGGTTTTGTAAGAAACTCAGCTTTCATCATTTGGAAAAAACAGTTAGGCTGATGGATCCAAATTTATGCACGCACTATGTCCTTCATTTCATTATGCACATGGGGTTAGATTACTTCTATATAGTGCATCAAAGCATTCTCTATGAAGACATCCCATTTTACTATTGAGTAGCTTTGTTAAATTTTCATATCTCTACTCGAGTGAAGATTTGTTTACCCATGAGGTAGACTAATATGATGAGAAATTGATATTTTCGTTGATTTTTGGTGAGGTACGATTGCGGTATCATTTTTTCCCGAAGTACAACTGGTAGCTAGCAGCTTGATAGTCATCTAAAAAGTACGGACATGAACACACATTCATGCCCAAACACGAATACACTCACGTCCATGACGATTTCAATTAGCATGGACAAGGACACGACTGGGGACATGGTAAACTTGAATATCAGGTTTGCAAATACCAAAACTATTCCAAACAAATGCTCACATAGTGTATGCAATGTATGCGTTTTGCTCGCGTCCTATATGTATGCAATGTGTTTTTCTTTCTGGCATGTCGGTGTCCTTGGTGTATTTTCTGTACTTCTTTACCAAATGTTCCTTTTCTGGCCCTCTTTATTCCGTTTTTTTATTCTTTTCATATAAACGATTAAAGAAAAGAGCATCCGATAAATGGAGGTAAAGAAGGTGTTGAGTTGTGTTTTTCACTGGCTCTAAAATATTAATCTTCATTAGTATCATTGATTCATTGATGCTTAATCTTATTTTGATTAGGAGGTTGCATGTTGGACTAGCAAAGCTTTGCATGGTTCCCAACCCTCTTATGTCCACTTGATTGATTGCAAGTGGGAAACTCCCAGGTCAGGTGTGCCTCTCATGTCCGATTACATTTATGTTTTGTTTTCGGTGCGGTCATTATTTAGTTTTTCACGAGTTTCAAGGATTCAATACCGTCAAATTTCCTATTTTAGTTTTTTGATTTGACTCTTGCTACTTGCAGCTACCTCTTAAGCATGGGCGACATTACGATGGATGAGAACTTGGGACAAACTATAATATGTGCCTTCCATAACCTTAATAGGGCATCTTTCTCGATATACAAGTTCTTACTTTTCGATTATCTTTGTTTTGATTGTACTTTTACTGATGAAATTCTTATATTCACCATTATGTGCGTGTCCGTATCCATGTATGTGTCTGTATCCTCCATATAACAATACAATGGTTTTTTTTCAAAATGTGTAGACACAAACTAACTTTTTGTAGGCTCTAATGGGTGTGATTCACTCAGGATTTTGATCTAAGGGTCAGGATCAGTTCTCTCTGTCTGTCTGTCTCTCTTTGTGTCTCTGTGTCTTTCTCTCTCTCCCCTGTACATTGCATCTCCTACATGCATCCCTTTTCCCTCCAAGATCTCCACGATTTTCCAGATTCGATCTGAATCGATAGATTAAGTTGCTAGCAGTGGTTCAATCTTTAGTCGACTGCCCCAGGGTCCGACGTTTCTCTTAAGAATCACCAGATTCACCACCGTTTCATTTTCAGTCCCATTGGCCCACATCCCTCCTATCTCCCTCTTTCTTTCGCCAGCAGAATCATCACCGTCAGCACTCCTCAAGCAAACAAAGGTTTGATGTTATTTTTTCCTGCCCTTATTTTTCCTTTTGATTTTTTTCTTTTTGTTGAATCAAAAAAGTTATGTTCGAATTTCCTCCTTGTGATTTATCTCTTTAGATTTGGTGGATCATTTGGTAGTGTAAGGAAACAAAGTGTGGCAATGGTTAACTAATGGTCTACTGATGATGATTTCAGATTTTTGTAAACTTTCTTTGTAGAGAGAGAGAGAGAGAGTGTGTGTGTGTTTTCGGGAGTGACAGTGAACTTCAAGTTTTTTAAAGAGGCCCATCCTATTTTTGGTTGGTTATGAATGGAGTTCGTAGTATAGGTGTTTGTTAAAATGAAAACAAACTTACAAATCTGAATATTTGAATGTGGTTTGGGGGTTTTGGTAGAGTATGAGTTCTTCATGTCATGGTCAGTTATGCCTCTTATGTCAATTACTCAATTTAACCATTATATTTGCTATTGGTAACAGGTATTGGCTTAACTTATGAGCCTAGATCACCTCTAATGCTGCCGGCCATCATCATCTACATCCTATGACTATTGACCTTCTTATTGAGAGGTAAGCCATATTTATTCAGTAGCTAAATTATTTTGTGTTTCGATTGCTATAATGTCTATTGAATGTCTAAATACCCTCTATAAACATTGGCTGCGACGTGTACTTTTGCATCACTAGCCATCGTAGCACCCACTCCCAACCCTGCAGTCGCAAACCATTACAATCAAGTTTTTCTTGAGATTTCTTTGCTCAGTTTAGAGGTTTTTTTTTTTTTTTTTTATAAATATTGTAGTATCCTACTCTTAACTTATGTGTTGGTTCTAAGTTTTGATTTTATGGCTAATTTTATATTTTTTCCAGCTATTTTGATTCTAAACCATTAAGACCAATCCTGTGAGTACCACGCTTCAGAATGTAGTTTCGCTTAATTCATTCTCATTATAGTGTATTCTGCAAGTTGGGGTGTTTTGGATGTTTTGTGTTCTAAATGGCCCTAACACAACTTTAAATTAATAGGGATGAGGTTTGAAATTGATTTTTGTACTTACTATTGTTGCTGTTGGTTGTTGTAGGCAATGAGGTATACAAAAGCAGCCGTGGAAGAAAAGAGAAGGTCGCGTCATTTTTCTGGCAACATGCCAAAAATAAAAAATGGACAACTGCAATTTTTGCTTCCTTGAAGCCTTTTTTGGTCTTTCGAAAGGTAATACCCTCTTTATTTATGTAGATAGAGACATTTTTTAATTTTAGACAAATGGTACTTTATTTTAAGTGATCGTGGTTGATGCTCCATTTATTATTGAGGTCACTGACTCAAGTTTTTACTGGCTATCCCCTTGGTACTTTTTTTTTGGCGGCATTTGAGTGACTCCCTCTTAAGTCTCCTATTTTTTGGCAGCCAACCAAAAAATATGCCACCATTAAGTCTCCTATTTCTGTTTCCGTTTATGGTTTACGTTCATTACAGACCATTACTTACAACACAAGCTGTTGATAGTCTGAGGTTAGAAACATGCATGCTGCCAATTATTTAAGCCTTTGGTTTAAAACAAGATCACTTTCTGCTAGGCACTCTTAAAGTATCTTATGACTGGATGAGGTAGTTCATGAAACGAAGTAGTATATTGTGCAAAATAAACGCACTTTATTCCTTCAAATTAGTTTTTTATGTGATGCTTTGGGGATTTAAAGTCCATTACTCTAATGTAAAGTTCTTCTATTGGAACTCTGATCTTGCCACGTTTCCATGTTTGCTCAATCTCTTTGATTAATGATATTTAATGATTGTTATGTTTGGCAAGGCTAACAACTCGGTCTCCCCATTGTGGGATTTGGAGGACCATATTTGTTCTTTCTTGGTTGGTCTCCATTGTGCAGGAAGATAACCCCAGAAGCTCAGCTTTCGTCGTTTGGACTAAATAAAAGGGTCTGGTTGATGGTTCCTAGTTTTTACGCGGACTATGTCCATTTCATTATGCATGTGGTGTAGATTACTTCTATACAGTGCATCAAAGCATTCTCTGTGAAGACTTCCCATTTTAGATTGACAACTCAGTCTCTCCATTGTGGAATTTGGAGCTTATCATATTTGTTCTTTCTTCGTTGGTCTTCATTGTGCAGAAAGATAATCTCACTTAGCTTTCGTCATTTGTAAAAAACAGTTAGGCTGATGGTTCCCAATTTATGCACGCACAATGTCCTTCATTTCATTATGCATGTGGGGTAGATTACTTCTATATAGTGCATCAAAGCATTCTCTATGAAGACTTCCCATTCCACTCTTGAGTAGCGTTGTTAAATTTTCATAATCTCCACTCGAGTGAAGATTTATTTACCCATGAGGTAGACTACTATGATGAGAATTTGATATTTTTGCCGATTCTTGGTGAGGTACGATTGCGGTATCATTTTTTTCCCTAGTACAACGGGTAGCTAGCAGCTTGATAGTCATCTAAAAAGTACGGACATGAACACACATTCATGCCCAAACGCGAATACACTCACACATCCATGACCATTTTTAGTTAGTAGGGACATGGACATGATTGGGGCATGGTAAACATGAATATCAGGTCGGCAAATGCAAAAACTAGTCGAAACAAATGCTGACATAGTATATGCAATGTATGCGTTTCCCTCGCGTCCTATATGTATGCAGTGTGTTTTCTTTCCGATATGTTGGCGTCCCTGGTGTATTTTTTGTGCTTCTTTACCAAATGTTCCTTTTCTGGCCCTCTTTATTCCATTTTTTATTCTTTTTATATAGACGATTTAAGAAAAGAGCATCCGATAAATGGAGGTAAAGAAGGTGTTGAGTTGTGTTTTTCACTAGCTCTAAAATATTAATATCATTGATTCATTGATGCTTAATCTTATTTTGATTATGAGGTTGCATATTTTGGACTAGCAAAGCTTTGCGTGGTTCCCAACCATGATTTGTCCACCCGATTGTTTGCAAGTGGAAAACTTTGAGGTCAGGCGTGCCTCTCATGTCTGATTACATTTATGTTTTATTTTCGGTGTGGTCATTATTCAGTTTTTCTAGAATTTCAAGGATTCAATACTGTCACATTTCCTATTTCAAGTTTTCTGATATAAGATTTGCTACTTGCAGCTACTAGGGCTGTAAACAAGCTACGCCGAGCTTTAAGCTGCTCGAGCTCGGCTCGCCTTAGTTTAGGTCGACTCGGGTTGGGCTCGAGCTCGAGTCGAGCTCTAAATTTTTGGCTTGAGCTCGGCTCGAGATAAACTTCCAAGGCTCGAGCTCGGCTTGCCTTAGCTCAGAAAGCTCCAGTCAGGTGCAACGCATGCAATAGCGTGGTGGAGCCCCATCTTTGTAGGATATTCTGCTTTGCTCAGTTTTGTGGAGGACCGATGTGGGACTAAAAAGGAGAAGAAAGGGAGTTCATTTGAGTTCATACTTGTCCCTCATCGGAAGAAGTAAATGCTTTAGTGCACTCCTTTCCCTTCAAAGCTTCTTGGTGGACTACTCCAATCAGTTACAACCACGCGCACATATTGTCAAAGGTAGCATTCATGCTAGCCTTACGGTGGCAGTCAAGTTCAAGTTAAAGCATTCATAGTATATATGTGTGTGTGTGTGTCAGTCCGGATCCCATAAGTGATCCCTTATTTTAATAAAATGCAGACCTCCCATTTCCCGATCAAATTTCGATGATAAGAGCTGTTCAATGTGTTCAGAACGTGATTTTAAGGATTCTTGTGAGAAATCAACTAAAAAAAAAAGACTGAAAGAAATTGCTTGCTCAAATTCCTTCCCTAATCTCGTAAATATTGATTGATCCTTTAATTCTTGATTTTCACATAAATTTCATTATATTCCTCTCTAACATTTTTCCTAAGTTTTTTTTATTTGATCTGCCATTTTTCCTGAGTTTTTGATGTCATATTTTCAGTGTGGCATAAGGCGAGGAGAAGAGTGGTTTGGTGGGTTGGTGGAGAGGAAAAAGAGATGAGCAAGGTTTGGGGGGGGGGGGGGGGGGGAAGGACACCAGAGGTGCACAGTGGGGGATGAGTCATCGCAAGCACAGGGATCATCGCCACATATTTGTTCAGGACTATACCTTCATTTTTGTGGCTTAATAATGTTTTCTTCCATGATTTTGTAGTAAGTTACCTAATTTATTGTGCCGGTTTTGTTCATTATTAAGGAGAACTATGAGGGAAGATAAAACTCAAGCGGGGTTTGCGGTACGTGGCATATCAGAGAGAGGACACCAGAGGTGCACGATAGGTGAAATGTATTCCTTCTCTCTTTTTCTTTTTTTAAAAATTCTTGGTTATTCGATTATTCTTTTATATCTTTTACATTGAGGAAAATAGTATCTTGTTTATAATATTCATATTGATGAGGTGGATAAGGACTTGAGGGAAGCTGCGGCATGAAATTGAGGTGAATACAACTTTCTCTCTTTGTTGTTATTAAGCTTGAAAATCTATAAACTAGTCCCTTGAAGTGAAAACTTCGACAGTGGGCTATTTATAGGCGAGAATAGTACAACAATTGGATCCACGGTCATCACCCTACACTGATCTTTCTCTTTGTTGTTATTTGTTCGGTTCCTAGTTTAGTTTTAGTTTTAGTTTTAGTTTTAGTTTTGTTTCCAATCATTACCCTATATCTTTCTCCAATCATTACCCTATATCTCCAATTATTAATTTCATTTCTCTCTATCTCTCTCCAATCATTACCCTATTTCTCTCTCCACCCACTATCAAAACTAAACTAAACTAAACTAAAATGCCAACCAAACACAACAAGATGTTCTGACTTCCGCTGGCAAGTAGTCTTCCTATCTCTAACTATATCTATTTTTATTTTTATTTTTATTTTTTGCTTTTCAAATTTTAAAGTCTATTGAGAATGTGATCTGTCATTAGAGTTGTTGAGTATGTATTGCTTTAGAAGAATCAAGGACTTGGCTATATCAAGAATGCTATGAAAGATGTTACACTTTTTGCTTGGGTTTTAGTTTATGTAGTCCAACAATTTCATTTATGTGACATTTGCTTCATTATTGTATCACCTAAATATCTACAACAAATGGTGGATTATCAATTCAAGAGGTTGATGCTATGATAACAGGTTTTCCTTTTATGGGTTTTGGGATAGTGTTCATGGGTTTTGGAATAGCAATATATAGATACGTCTATAGTAGGTTACAGGTGTAGGAGGTGCATGGGGGTTAAGGGTGGGGAGTTTGGTTTTGACTTGTGAAACGTCTAAGGGGTGGTTTGTGTGGCCAGGGGTTGGGAGTGTCATGGGCGTGGTTTGGTCTGTGTCTTTGGAATGGTATGGTCATGTGTCTTGGAAATGGTTTGGTCTGTATTGTGGAATGGATTGGTCCATGGATTGGTTTGGGTCATCGAAGTTGGTGTCTCCCATATAATTTTGCCTCTCTTTCATATAGTCAAGCAATTGGTGTACCTGGTTTTGTTGCTACTGAGGTCTCTTTGGCCTTGTTTGGTTTGGGATTTTGGATTTTGAATTTGGGAGGAGATAGATAGAAAGAGAAATGAGAGTAATAATTAGGGAGAAGGTTTGGGTCTAAACCGAACATGGTCTTTGGTTTCTGCTTCTGCTTTTGCAATCGAAGCCTTTGGTCTCACTTCATAGTACTGCTGCTATTGGTGTTGCTTCTGTCATCGAGTTCTGGTTTCTATTGCTGTTTGAACATGTTGTGCTGCCTAATGTTACTACTTCCGGCATTGTGTAATTGCTAATTATGTTGCTTTTAGTTCTGATGCTTTGGATGATTCTTTTGTTTCTGCTATTACAATTGATTCCGAAGTCATTGTCGACAAAAAAAAAAAATGATTCCGAAGCCATGGTACAGATTTTGCTGTCAAAGATGCTTTGCTGCTGAGGAGAATGATTTTGTTCGCCCTCCTTAAAAGAGGGTGAATGTTACTCTCCCTCTTATTAGTCAAAATGGTGTAGTGGCCACATAATCATTACATTTTTTGGTGCAAGGACACCACTGAGAGGGTGGTGTTCTTAGTTTGGTTGCTACCTTATATTGTGGAGCATATGAGCTCCCAAGTATTTTCTTTTCATGCTTGAACTTTTACTTCTTTTCATTCAACATTTCATTGGATGAGAGTTCTTTTTTGGCCTCACATTTAGCCTCGTGGTCGTATCATGATCTATATGTTTTGCCTTGCTTCGTCATTTCCTCAATCTATCCGTTTTTTTAGGTATTAAGATACTTTATCTTTGCCAGTAAAAGGACACTGGCTGACAAGCATTTTATAAGGTACATTAGCGAGGGTTAGTGAAGATAACCTTTTTGCTATGACAGATTCCCATCTACTATGACATCCTACGGCACTAATCGTCGGGTTGGATTATGTCTATTTATGGTTTAGAGAGTAGGATAGAGAATGAAGAAACAATAGGAGCTCTAGATTGCAGTGTTAAGAGTCATTAGTTATTAACAGGCAACAAACTAAGAGGGATTGCATCCAATCCCTACGGAACAATTGTCTGTCTAAAGGTCTTAATTGATGGAGTATCAACATTCTGTCCTGAGTTTCTGATATCCCATGTTAAGTCACACATCGTTTCTATGCAACAGTATTCCAGTTATTATAACAAGAAGTCATAGCACACGCGATCCATGTGCATAGTTCTTGAGAGGTGTAAGATTATGTACACGCGAAGTAGTAATAAATCTAGTGCGTGAACTCATCAAAAACTCTATGTAACCTTTGATGATGAAGGCCTAAAGTGCTGAGGTGATGTACCGATTTCTAGTCATTGGGTACAGGTATGCGAAGACATAGATCAAGAGGATATCTCTCTGGTGGTTGATATGAATCTCTCTCTGGATAGATCAATTTTCTTTTTCATCCGACGAAGATTGATTTCTCACGGGCTTACTGCAAATATGGGAAGCAGTTTTCCTCTGTAGAGGAGTTACATGGTTTAAGAGAGAGAGAATGAGCAGTTACCAAATGCGTGAAAGGGTTTTCCATGTTTACCCCTTGCTGTTATATACAATATATATATATAATGCTTGTTTTATGGAGAAAAAAGATTTGTGGGGATAATTTTGGAATTAGGAAAATGTGAGCCAGCTTCAAAAGGTAGTCCACATGAAATGGCTCTCCCTTTATATGTAAGAATAGTAATTGCTGAGTTTAGCTGAGTTTGTTTTATTTTAGTTTTATGAGTGTTGAGAGATTGGTACACCTGGTAGGTGGTTTCCTTTCGGCAAGTTGTAATTTTTTGAGGTTGTCTTAGTTTTAACAAGTAGCCGCCACATTATGTCTTTCTTTTTTTCACAAGCATGTTTGAATAGCTGCCGTCACAATTCCTTTCCTACTTTTAAGAAGTATGTTTAAATAGCCATCATGTTAACTATAGTAGTGGTGAGGACTCCACATTCTTTTTCTTCTTGAATTAATTGCCCTCCTCCCTTGGTTGATTTTCCACCAATTCAATCTTAGAAAGCACTTTGAATTTTTAAATTTTGGCTGCAGGTAACTCCTCAAGGCGTGGAGTGTCTGAGGCTAAATTCCCATCTTCCAGATTTTGTAATTTCTGAGCTAATATGGTATGAAGCTTCTGTTACTCGTGCACTCTGTCCATCTTGTTTAGTTCCGGTGAATCTTTGTATCACTATAGAAAAGTAACATAGAAGTTCGAACACAAAACATAGCTGTATTTTTTGTCATATGAAAAGCTAGAAATGTTTCTTTTTCTAACTGATGAGTTTCAATAAATATCATAAGAAAAATAGAGGATCCAAGCGTCAACATCTGTTTTAGGACGCGAAGACATATCACACACTTACCTTTCTGACCCTACTATCTAGATTTCTGTGATATTATGTGCCGATGGATTTTCCTGAGTTTTATTTTTATGTTTACCTTTTTTAGATTTCTTAATGTCATTGTTTCTTGGTGAATTCTAATTTCATCGTCAAATTCCATTTGACAAAAGTAGCCAATTTGATTTAAGACTATTTTCCTTCCACTTTTATGTCAAGGCCTTTCTCTTTGGGACTTCAGTATAGTGTGAGGAACACTTCGCATAACCTTTTGTCAAGGAAGGAGTGGGGCAATTATAGCCCATAGCACTTTTAACTCTTTATTTGTTCGAACATTAAATCTTTACCGTGGGTGTTTATTTTAGTCTATGACAAGAGGCATTTTTGCGAGATGGCTTGAAAGTCATGGGCGCAATCTGCTGTACCCATTCACGATATTGAGTCATTTATTGAGTTTATAGTGGCAGCAACCCAAATGAATATTTACTGATGGCCCACTAAATGTTTATTATCTATTTATGTGTGGGGAGTGGATTTCTTGGACATGCAATTTTTGTTTACAATGTTGGCTTTCGTCAATTTGGGTGAAGAATTGTAAATCGTTGCTTATGAATTGATGATTGGTTTACAATTTGGTCAGCTGTTGGTAATTTTCCATAGCACTCAAATGTTGATCTAACTCATTTCAAAATTTGTTCTCAATGGAGAAAACGGATTCATGTAGCCGACCCCAAGTGATTGGGAGACATAAGGCTTGGATTGGTTTGGTTTGGTTTGGTTATGAGATACCAACCAACGGGCATACGTGAAATATGTAATCTGCTGATGTAAACCATCTGGCCCTTTTGCTACTTTAACTAGTGCATGTAATATGCTTCTATGACTATTTCAATTTGCTTCTTGCATTTCCAACTTTACTATTACAGGCTAAACTAATTTGTAGTAGGTCGAAGCCTATTCTCTTTAACTACAAATCAACGGGCATGACATCTTTGCTATGCAAGAAGCATTTGATCTACTCTTATTTAACGAGAAAAATGGTGGAGAGGATGGGTGAGGCAAGTCAAGGATAATAAAGGGAAGAAACCCAGTTTTAGGGCTTGCTTCAAACTTGAAAGTTTTGAATGGCCTATTTTTAAGATGCGTTTTTTATATTATAACTTCTCATTTGTATGTTGATGTGTTCTTTTTGACAGCATTACACTTGAAAGTGTTTATTTTGTTGGTCCTTATCTGTCCTCTCTACTTGAGTTTATGGGAAAATGGAACCATGAAGTTTCCCTTGATGTGGCTTTGTGATTTGCTAGGACGATACGATTTTTGGAACCGTATTTGTTTTTCAAGGTTTTATACTTTAGTGTATGTATCTCTTTGTTATGTTATTGAGTACTGCTATGGCTTTCAATTCTCCACTTTTCGGAATCCAGAAATGACTTGTCAACAACGCTTTCTGAAACATGGTAAGTTAAAACTCAACAATCTTTGCATTGTAATCCACTTAAGAGTGACAAAACCGGCAATATATTCCGTGATATATATGTTGTCATGTCTTTTGTGTTCTTGTCTTGACTCTCGTTGTTCATAATTTCAAATTGTCATAAAGAGATAATAGTCAATTGTTTTAAAACTACCATTAGTCGCTATTACTAGAACTTGTCACAAAGAAGAGTAATGCCTTCAATCTTATAATTAGATTTCATTTGCAGCTCCCGTAGCAGCAAAGCCATGGTCAAGAGTATATAAATCGCTCTAAGATGATGACAAGATCAGTAAGTGTCCACCTCATAACTGCTATTTCTTCATTTTGTTTAATGCCTTAAAATATGGTTGTAACCAAGTCGGTGCTTCTGTTGTTGCCTGAGATATAATTATACTCCTATCTTCATAGGTTAAAATCTTTTGAATTATACCTGGTTTGTCCGCTTGTTTTGGTTTCTTATTCTCGGTTTCAGTTGATGGATCTTTGATTGCACTTGATGGATAGTTATACGTCTTTCTCTAGAAAGCTTAATTGTTTTGGGTAGGTCAAGGATCAGCTTATGTCTTTATGATAAAGGATTGCAAGGTATGCATAATATGATAGGTTTGTGCTTTAGGTGTGTCTCTTATGTAGGATAGGATCAGACGATTTTTGATATCCAAGAATATACATACTTAGTGTGCTTTTCCACTTGGGTTCTCATCTACATAGAGATCTTGATATTGGAATATGGATGCTCCGAGTATCCAGTATCTGTAGAACTAAATGGACTAAATTACTTTTATTTTGTGTAGTTTTTTCAAGCAGAATATACGTCGAGCCTCATCTTTTCATGGTTGTTTGAAAAAATGCATGAGAGAGGTGTGGTGTCGTGGAATCAATGGCAGTTGCGTATGCACAAAGTGGGTGATGCAATGAGTCTTGATGTTTTATGTAGATTTTAGGATATTGACAATGGGTTTAATGAGTTCAGATCTGTTGGTGTGTTTTGGCTGTTTGTGTGAAGAATGGTTGAGAATTTTTTCCCTTAATGTATGAAGAATTATGTGCTGATGTTGTGTCCTTAGCTCAAGTATGAATGTAAATTATATACTCCTTCCATCTCATAATTGTAGTCCCCTACGAAATTACATGCAATTTTAAGCTTAAAAATAATGTACTTATCAAAATAATTTTTTGTGCAATATGTATCCTGTTAGATAGATCGCAATTAGATCTTTTGAACGGTTCAAAAAAAATCAAAAAATTATTTCAGTAAATATGTTAATTTTAAGTTTGAAAATTGCACGTAGTTTTGTTGGGGACCAAAATTATGGGACGAAGGGAGTACCATGTTCTCAACAACAATAATCTACATTTATCAACCAACATGCATGCTTTTCCATGTTCTCTACAACGACAATCTACATTTGTCAACCAACGAGCATGCTTTTCTGACTATGAATTGGTAAATCAATTTTGGGCCGTGGATGAATCTATTTGAACCAATACCTTTCATTATCTTTTCTCCGTTTTTTAAAATTTCCTTTGTTTGATCACGATGTGGTAGGACATAGGAGATCACGATGGGGGTGGGAGATCACGAAGCAGTACCTAGGAGATCACGATGGTCTGTTGTAGGGTCTAGATCTAAGGAGCCATCAATTTCACAGTCAAGACAATAGTGTCGGTGAGTAGAATCGACTGAACAAATTATGTTCCATTTTACTTTGTCCCATCTGATTTCTACTTTTGCATTATTTATTTTCTAAACCTTGGCCTCTACTTTGTTTTTCAGGGATGTTGATTTGGGAGTAGAATCGACTTACCAAACTTTGATATCGGAAATCAAGTGTCCTACGTATCCCTCTCTTTCTTTCTTCCTTTTTTCTTTTTCTTTTTTTGGTAAAGGTTTGATAGAAGAAATCTAATATGATACGTCTGTATCGCCTTTCACTTCCTTAACTTTAAGGCTATGCCATCCTAAGGTGTTGCTAAATGGAAAGATCTTAGCAACGTCCATGAAAGGTGAAATTCGTTTTATTTCCCTAATTTCCTTTAAAAAAAATGCACAAGTCAAATAAGTGAAATATAGATAATGGTTTTTCTATTTCACTTATTTAATTTAAGATTTTAAAAAATTATTACGTAACTATCGGAAATTGAGTGTCTTACATATCCCTCTCTTTCTCTCTTCCTTCTTTTTCTTTTTTTGGTAAAGGTTTGACAGAAAAAATCTAATAGGATGCGTCAGTTAGGTAGCAGTAATTCATATGCTGGTTTGTATTCTTTATGAGTTTGGCAAACATCAAGCTTTAAATTGACGCATTAGTGCAATGGTGTGATTAGTTTCATCACGGCATCAAGCCTAACATTTAAATTGATGCATCAATCATGGTTTGCACTAACTAGGCTATTAGCAAAATGAATGTTTCTTTTTTCGTTCTAGGTGTAAAACTGCATGTTGGGTTAGTTTTGTCATCAAAATAAGCCAAGAGACCCCAGTTCCTTGTTAGAGTTATCTTCTCAATAGCTTTATCTCTTTGTGCTACAATTTGGGTAGCAATTGACTTGGCTTGATTTTTCTCCATAGCTTGGAGTCCACGTTTTTTCAAGGCCTAGAATTATGAATATCACAATGAAATGATGCCTAAGCCTTTTTTATTGCTGATCCTAAAATCAGTTCTGATTAATTATTGAGCTATCCTAATCAGTACCTTTTGATTTGCGTTAATCATGACCAGATGTTGCGGAAGTGGTTTTCCCTTTACTTTTGCACATGATTTTTCTGTGTCAAATAGAATGGAAGAATTAGAGGAGGGCCGAACAATAGAGGTTGGCAATTTTTGCTTTTGAGTGAGATAGATCAAGTACACTTCTCAAAGGTGAGCAAGTTTACTAACATCAGGAAATGGAATAATCGAGAATCTCGAGTAACTGGCCAAGCCGCTAAAGTTGCTAAAGTAGTGATGAATCCCGTCAGTAAAAAGATCTAGTCATCTCCTTCTAAGAAATCAAATCTCCTTCCTATATTTTCTTCTAAAAAGAAAGAATAAGACCTTTTTGAGGTCAGATTTTGCTAAATGGTTTTCCTTTTGCTATGTTGATGATCTACATTACAGCTTTGTATGATTAGATGCTTTGTGCCGTATGGATAGCGCTAGACGGCTAGAGTACCACATTGCTTTCTTGATTTTTCTAAATGGTTTTTGGGGTCAGCTTTGCTAAACGGTTTCTCAATTTTTGATAGTGTTCATGAATTGGTTTCCGTTTCTTGAAATCAGTTCTCTCATTACTATGAGCTATCCTAATTAGCACTTTCTGATTTGCTTTGATCATGTCCATATGCCGTAGTAGTTGTATTCCCTTTGAAATACAAATTAGACCCATCGTCACTGCATCTCATCTAATTTTTTCTGCGTGAGGATTTACACTGCAGAGTATATTTGCAGTTTTGCATGTTGCGTTTGTTAGTTTGGTGTTGCCTTAGTTCTTTTGCCTTCTTTTGTCGCAGTGTGGACTTCTCTTCTGCTTTCGTCAAGGCTCCCAGGCTGTTCCGTTGCCTTTTGAGTGCGTTAAGGTAATGATCCGCTCAGTGTTTATGCCTTTGTTGGGTGGTGTTTGCATTAGGGTTGGGGGACATTTGGGCGAGGGATTTAGGTCTGCTCCTCGGTTGAGTTTTTGTTGTTGTTTTGACCTATGTAGCACGGACACTTCATCAGAGGTCACGTACTGGTGTTGAACACTTGTCGGAGACCGACACTCTTCGGACACGTGTCCGACACTCATTTCCAAGTGTCCTTGTTTTTTATCAATGTTTTCCATATGGACACTCCGGGGACACTTTAAAATGCTCCGGACACTCTCGGACACTTTGAAAACAGGTCGGGGTTGATAAAAAAATAGTAGGATCTAATTAAAACTTAGGGAAGTCATATTTGTTGGGTGACAGATGATGGTTTATTGGTTAAAAAGGCACACAAATGATCAAATGCTTTTAGTCGAACTACTTTTATGAATAATATGATGATGGTTATAATGTAACGTATATGTGGTGTTGCATATTTACAATTAGAACCTTAATTGTTTTACTTTTTCTTCATGACTAATACATACATGCTTTTTAAAACGTGTCCCCTAACGTGTCGTGTCCTCCATTTTTTTAAAATTTGCATGTTGGAGTGCCGGTGTCGTGTCCGTGTTTGTGCTACATAGGTTTTGACATAAAAAAACAAAGCGCTGAAAGAAGAAAAAATTATTGCTCTGTTTCTATTATTTTTGCCAACCACTCTTATAGGGTATTTGGCTTTCGTTCCTGTAGAACAAAAGTAGTTCTTTTGTCAAACTTTTTGAGGTTGCTCTATAGATGGACCTGTGGATTTCTTTGCGCAAAAACTCCATTGCTAAAAGAGAATAATGTAAACAATCAGCGGTCTCTTTTGAGAAACTAGCGTGGCGGTTGCTATTGTGGCCCTCTAACTTGTTTATGCTTGTGATTTTACGTATGCATGTGCTCTGTGTGTTTTTTTAGAAATGGTGGCCTATTAACTCGTGTTCGTGGTGCATGTGCTTTGTTTCGGTTGCTAGCGTTTGTTAGATGATGACATGTGGTGGTTGTACTTTACACATGTGTTTGTATAACAGATTTTTGATGGTAATAACATGGGATATTCCATATTATCACATGAGATCTTCACCACCGAGCTATGAATCCCTATGCTCTGTTTTCTATACTTTTTATGATTTGGTACTATATTAATTCTCATTTATTGCAATATGTTGTAGTTACGAGGATTTTTGCTCCAAACAATTACATCCACTATTATGTTTGTTGTTGCAATGGAACTATTCTTCGGCACTATTTAGGGTTGTAGAATCGGTGAAAGGTTTTGGATGTTTTCTTTAGTATTTTTAATATGGATTAAAATTTTGAGTAAGGAGTGTAAATGTTGCAAATTTTCAGCATCATAACTGGTACAGTGCTGGAAGGGGTGCTCATGTTAACCTAAAATGCGCAGAACGAGCTCGTATTACTATAAATAACATTCCAGGTATCCTTTTGTGAGCTTCTTTAATGATTTTTCCTTTTGCCTAATCAGGCATCATGGTTTGGAGCTAAGAAGGTATCCCCTGAGAGTTCTAACATTGCCAACAGTGTCTTCAAAATTGCGTCCCTTGAGAGTTTTAACATTGCTAACAGTGTCTTCAAAACATGAGACATAAATTAGGTAGACTTTGCTTAGAACTCGAATTTGGTGGGGGTAGGGGTAAGGGTAGGGCAAAAAGGAAAAGGAAACGAATGTCAAAATGTGAAGGAAAACCGCTTTCTTTTGGGTTTTCGCTCCTACTTACTGAAATGTTAGAGAAAGAAAAACATTTCGAAATGCTAAGAGATCCTGGTATAAGAGAATGAGGATTCGTATTTAGATTTACACATTCTCACCTATTTTGATTTCGTCTCCTTGTTCTGTGTGGTAATCAAGGATGGTCTTTGCAGAATATGTTTGCTGGCTTAGTAGTATGTTAGTGTCACATCCCGTTGCATGCTGCAATCAAGGTAAGTTGCTTCGCTTTTGTGACGGGAACCGTGATTTTTATTTACTGTTTTTGTTAGTTAAACATAAAAATTTCTTACACTAATTGTTGTTGATTCTTTGGACCTTTTTAATAACTGCTACATGACACATTGTTATGCAATACCAACCCAAAGTTGCTTTCTGTTGGAATGTGTCCCACATCGCCTGGACATGCTCTGTTTGTGCTGGTTATAAGGTCCCAGTTTCCCTCTTCTTAACACCTGGGTTTTAAGGAGTAGTGTGGGCTGGGCTTTTCAACTTGGTATCAAAGCTTGGTTGGGCCTTTGTTTGGTGGACCGTTGTCCGGTTGCCATGTGTTGTACGTGGTCTAGGAGGGTGTGTTGGAATGTGTCCCACATCGCCTGGACATGCCCTGTTTGTGCTGGTTATAAGGTCCCAGTTTCCCTCTTCTTAACACCTGGGTTTTAAGAAGTAGCGTGGGCTGGGCTTTTCAACTCTTTCTACGTGGCTTGATCATGATTTCGTTCACATTCTGTTTTATTATTGGCAGCGTTAATAACTACTGTGTCATTTTTATGAAGTTAGAAACTTGAAAAGCTTCTGGAAGGTGAGTAAATTGACAAGTCTTTTTATACGAAAACAAATGAAAATCGGATTCCCTAAGCGCAGAATAAGCGGGATATCTGTTGTAACACTCAAGAATCTAGAATTTGGATTTGGGGAGAAGGTAAGTAACATAATCTATATCTATACTTCTTATAAAAGTATGAGATGTTTTCCTTCCCTACATTGTTTGTAACTTTACTCTAGCACTGAAATTGGGCTCACTAAACACTTTTTGCCTTTGTCGTAGAAATGTATTATCCTCCCACAGCGGAGATAATGCTACCTTTAGGGATTCCAGTGGGTGCGAAGCTTTAGTGGGGAAAGCGCTACATAACTTTTACGCGTTATGGCAGGCAACATTGTTCTCTAAGTTTTACATCCCCTATTGGATAATATGTTTTTGTTGGGTAAATTCAAGTTTTATAGGTCCTAAGGAACTTATTAAGACAAGTGAAGATAGTTTATAAATAATACGTTGAAATGTGGAGCAAAGTTGTGGATATGAAAGGCTTTTTTTGTTGTAGTTTTTGCATGGTGCCCAACAATTAACATTAACTTGTTGTATTACAGAGGATGTAGTTTCTACTTCAACATAGGAATGTGGTAGGATAGTCAAAACAATAAAAGACTACTTGCATAGCCTGAGCATGTACCTCTAGCTAGATGCTAAGTATGAGGACGAATTGATATATGGAGGTAAATCCTACTTTCTCTAATGAGATTATCATGCTAGTAATAAGTTGTTAAGGTCACGTATGAAAAACTTGGGAAGAGCAAAAGAAAGTCTACACATTTGATGTGTTTTGAATCTTTGATCATGAGTTTGTGGGGCTTTTATGGACAGAAAGTAAAGCAGCGAAAAAAATTTCCTTGGCTTCCTTACCATGTTTCTTTGACTAATAACTCCATTCTTAGATCCATGGCCTGAACACAATCCACGTGCTCAATGACATTAGAGAGGCTCAAATAATTCAGGTTTTTTAGAGTTGACAATATTTTTATTATAGAGGTAACGTGTCAGAGTTTTCAACTGTTGACAAAGTTAAGAAGAGACTGAATTCTTGGAAAAAAAAATAGTATGTCCGTCATCAAAGGAAGGATTTCTTGGTAAAATCGACTCTCTATGGTACCAATCAAATGATAAGATTGCTACTTAGCTTCAGTTACTCGGTGACACTTTGGCATTCAGTAGCGTGAGACTACCCATTCTAATCAAACTCAGGTTATCCACCTGCAGAAAATGAAGCAAACACTATTGGAAATCCTCAAGGACTCTCGGTGCTGCTGGCATAAGGGATGATACAGGGATTATCTATATAATAAGGAAGGGAAGTTTTTGAACCCAGACATAAATCCAACGGCCTACATCTATTGGTGCTTAATTGATGGTTCGGATTGTTTCAAGCCTTTTGCTCAAGGGCCAAGATTAAGAGCCAGATTGAGCAACGGCTGGGATGAATTTGACCTCTCCAACTTTTGGCGCTCATCAACACACACGGTTGTTACCAGTATACCACGTCTTCTGTATCCCACCCCTATCTCAATTGCTCCCACCTCCATGCCTCTCTCTCAACCGCTCCCTGTTGGAATGTGTCCCACATCGCCTGGACATGCTGGTTATAAGGCCCCAGTTTTCCTCTTCTTAATACCTGTGTTTTAAGGAGTAGTGTGGGCTGAGTTTTTCAACTTGTTATTAGAGCTTTGGTTGGGCCTTTGTTTGGTGGACCGTTGTCCGGTTGCCATGTGTTGTGGTCCAGGAGGGTGTGTTGGAATGTGTCCCACATTGACTGGACATGCCCCATCTGTGCTGGTTATAAGGCCCTAGTTTCCCTCCTCTTAACACCTAGGTTTTAAGGAGTAGTGTGTGCTTGGCTTTTTCAACTCTCCCCACACCCCACCCCTCTCTCCCACATCTTCTCATCTGCTATGACTTCCCCTCTTCACTCCTTAGTTCCTCTTCTTCCACAGAGCTGCTATGCCAACCACCATTCCTCCTCTCTCTCCTCAAATCTACTACAGCAACCACTGCCTCACGAACCACCGAAGATCGAACCTAATGTAAATATAGTTCCGAGCTCTATCTAGGCAAACTACTCTCTCTTGATTTAGGGTTAGGTTGGGTATGGAATTCTTTTCAGTATTCAAATTTTTTTGCAATTTGTTTACGTCTGAGACTGTTTCAATTAGGGTCCAACCAGAAAAAGTTTGTACTTCTGCCAATTTGGAGAAATTTCAGATTTTGTAGTGATTTCATTCCTGATTTAGGGTTAGGTTAGTTATGAAGTTATTTGTAGAATTCACAATTGTTGTGATTTCTTTATGTGTCAGAGTGTGTCATTTGGGGTCCAACCTAAAAAAGTTCGTACTTTTTATTCCAATTTTGATGAACTGAGGGTTTTGTAGTGATTTCCTTCGTGATTTATGGTTAATTTTAATGCTGATATCTGACAGGATTAGAGAGAGAGTTCAAAATAGTCTTTTGCGGGAGTTGATTCTGAGTTATATTCGAAAAGGGGAGAAAAGGAAGGAAAACGGGTCAGGTTTGAGTACGACTTGAACTCGACCTGTTTCGACCACCTACTATTATTGATCCGTATTCGACCCATGGCCCGTTTGAACATGCCTAAACCCGTCCATTTGCCACCTCTAATATGGCCACATGGGGGCGTAATGAACGAGTATTCTACGGATTAAACAAATGGGTACTTCGGCTTTGATTGTGCACTGAACTTTTCAGAACAGGGTATTTAGAAATCCCATTGCGAGAGAGAAAGAGTGAGGGAGAGAGGAGAAGGATTGAGACGGTATGGAACCCACACTGGTATAGGAAATCTGGGATGCTTTTCTATTTTTCCCTTTTTTCTTCTTCCGAGTTGTCTCACGCGGAGCTTATTTCTTTCTCCTCTCCGTGTATTGCTCACACTGTAATCCTTTCCTTTTTTGTAAATTTTCACGAATGGAAATCCCCCCTTATATGGCCACAACACCATGTATATCTAAAGAAAGATTAGGAGTTATTTCTACCACTAGCCCACGTTGGGTAAAGGAGTTGGTGGGGAAGAACTACCCAAAATGCAAAATGCACGTGGGTTGTTCAATGAGAAACACAACTGCAGCTCTCTTTGCTTCTTATTTATTTTTTATTGTTGATTTATATCAATTAGGAAAACCATTGGTCCATGGCTTGGTAGTAAAAACTGCCATTAACATTCCCATGCATATGCCCACCACTTAAGGATTCCATATATTCTGATGGAACTAACTGTGCAGCAAATTATATAGCTGCCAAGTCCCCTTTGGCTTCAGCATATACACGTAGTTGTGTGTGCCTTTTCTTCTTCTTCTTCTTCTTTTTTTTGTAATTTGTGTAATTCACCTTTGAGTTTGTTGGAATTTTGAAAGAAACAAGTTGACCCAATAAAGTTTACTCTTTTACATGTGTATAGTATAGGCACATGTATAATTTTACCACCATTAAGTTAAGGGAATTGGCTCACTTTAACTTAAATGTGAAATTTTGTATTTTAATAGTGGCCCCTCGAGCATTGTTTATGTGAACGTTTATTTGAACATGGACAAGGCTCGACCTTTGTTTTTTTAGGAACAATCCGAGTATTGAAAGTTCATTTTAACTATTTAGCCTGAACTGAGCTTCTTCATGATCAACCAATCAAAGGTGTTGGGCCCGGAGTATCCCCATGGATTTGGTTACACAATGCCACTCCCTGCGACCGCTCAAAAAACAGACTTGCGGGTGCGATGTCGAATGCCATAAAAGACTTAATTGAAACCCTCCTTAACACCAATTGATTTTAGGAGAGATGGTGGAAAAATGGTCCGACAAAAGGAATATCCACTGGGACCAAAATGTCTTAGTTTGTTTTCGTGGTTGCATCTAATTTAGCTGTTAGATTGCCTACGTACCCTCAATGGGATCAAGGCTTCTGTAGTTCTTTGGAAAATGAAGTTGTTTGATATTTGTGGCTGCCTCTTTTTTCTTGCTACAAGACTGCCTACGTACCCTTTACGGGATCAAGCCTTTCGTAGTTCTTTTTATATGTGGAATGTGGGAATAGTATCACTACTAAAAGGAAAGCATTCCAATTAGGTTGGCACCCATTCCCCTAGCCAATCATATGCCCCCGCATCCACAACCCACAAGATTGGGAAGGAATTTTGCACGCAATCTCTTGCAGTTTTAGCTCTTGTGACGAGAGGTGTGGTTTTTGATTTTATGTTTTCTTTTATTTCACTCTTTGTTGAAGAAACTTTGCCTTTCATTCTTTTTTTGCTTCTTTCAATTTTCAGGTTCATGCAAATAGAGAGATGCTAGGGTAAAAAGAACCTTTACAGTTCTGGACTACAGCTAGTGAAGCCCTAATAACTATTGCAAAAATATAGCAGGTTTTTTATTTTTATCTTTTTGTTTTTGTTTTTACTCTCTATTGAGGAAAATTTGCCTTATGTTCTTTTTTGGTTTCTTTTTAATTTCAGGTGGATGCAAATAGAGAAAAACAGAAACTTTAGCCCTTTTGCAGTTTTGGATTACGGCTACTGAAGCATGAATGACTATTCTTGTCATTATTGAAGGTAGAAACTATTAATTATTGGAATATGCTTAGACATTCTTTCCCAGTTTTATTTGTGTAATTAGTATTTGGCTATAGGTAACCACTATGCTGGGCTCCATTTAATCACTGTTTAGTATCCTTGCAATGGTCTGTGCCTTCGCTGCTCCAATTATAGTATGAAAGCTTCTCTGCGGTGATTGTTGGCATGTTGGGAATGATTTCTTTATCAATTATAGTTCGTGGAGTTGCTTAAGCAGTACTAAACAGATAGTGCTTCTAAAAGATTGTTGGCCATTTGTTGTCATTCTTAATTACTCTTTTGTGACAACAGGACATTGGTTTTGCTTAGGGTTGCAAAATTAACTAAATACATGAGTAGGTTGAGTTTATAGTTTATTAGAGTACACTAGTCTCAGTAACCGAAAAGATAGAGTAAATGGAATGAGGTTGAAATTAAACACTAGCCTTGCCAATGGAATACGTTGCAATTAGTACAAGAATAACAATAACGAATGGAAAAGGTTACAACAAAACCCAAGCTTGAGTATTGGTTATTATTATTATTTTTTTGGCTATTTACGTGCACTGTGCAGTGTGCTGTAGGAACTCAAAAATTTGAGCTGAGGATCTTTTGATGTTTTCTTTTTTCTTTTTTTTTTTGGGGGGGGGGGGGGGGGGGGGGGCTGGGGGCAAATGGTGGTACTTTGTCTCTATGCTATCTTTTGAAGGCTAATTCTACTGTTTGGATTTACGAGAACCGGTTGTAAGAAGAGGGCAAATAATCGTAATTATCCATTTTTCCTTGATACATTGACATGTTATGCCTAGTTTTTTTTTTTTTTGCTGAATGAACAGAAAGATTTGTGGAATATTTCCAATCAGGTTGATTTGAGTTGAGAATTGAGTTGAGTTGTGGTTATGGGCAGATGGGGGCAGGGGTTGTCTACGTGTAAAACTCCATAACCTTTCTTCATTTCATTAGTCTACAACTATGTAGCATGGTCACTGACACGAGAGACGGGAGCTCGACCCGGATAGGGTGTGTGTTTAAAATTTAGTGTTAGCTTCGTCAACGGCTTATCGGGATGTCACTGTTGACGACTCCTACTTTGTCTCCCTCTGTCTCCGTGAAGACATCAATCTCCGCTCCTATTTCCGTCCGAACCACCAAACTATGACCTTTGCTAAATGCTCCTACCTCTTCTCCCCCTCACATTTCTCAGCTAGTGGAGCAATGAGTAATTTTTTGAAATCCATTTTGAGAAGAACTGATTAGTTCGAGCATGTAAATTGGTTGTTTGATGAGATTTCCATCTGGACCACCAAACTATGACCTCTGCTAAAATGCTCCTGTCTCTTCTCCCCTCACATTTCTTTGCTAGTGGAGCAATTAGTAATTTTTTGAAATCCATTTTGAGAAGAACCGATTAGTTCGAGCATGTAAATTGGTTGTTTGATGAGATTTGAGTGAATTATTTTTGTCTAATTATTCATAATCTTTTCAATTATTTTTGTCTATAATGTATTTTTTGTTTTGTGTAATCTCATGGTTCTGATTGATCTTTAGTTCTGGTTCCTCCTACCCATTTAGAATTTACAATTGGAGCAAAGTGGGTATGTGTTGTTTTTTGAAGTACTTACATTCCCATGACTCTCTACTAACGAGTTTTGTTTCGTTACTGACATCTTCGTTATCTTTCTGATTACAGTTTGCTATATAAAGTATTGGGCGGTCGGCACTTAAATCCTAGAGGTTTACAGTTTGCTATATAAAGTATCGGGCGGTCGGCACTTAAATCCTAGAGGTTGGTGATGAAGAAAGGAACACAAACTTTTGACGAGGTATGGATTTTTTTATTTTTTTTTTGAAAAACAAAAGGGTAGAGGAGGGGGCGACCGGCGTAGCAACCCCCCTTGGGCGTGACCATAGGGGCTCCCAACCCGCTGTGGAATGTCCGGTTCGAGCCATAGCTACTGTCCGTGAGGACAGACCGTCACTACAGCACCACTTAGGCGCACAGCTGGCACAGGGCCCTCCACGCGTCCCTCCAACTCATATATATTTTTTTGCAGCTGGAGGGGCTCGAACCCGAGTGCAGGTGGAGGGAGAGGCACTTAAGCCCCATCACCTGTGCCAACTGGGCTACCACCCTGGTGGTTGGATTCTTGTATTTCAGTTGGGGTTTATTTAACTTCTACACAGTTCTTTAGATAGTTCATTAACATTTTGTACATGTTTTGTGGGTTCTTCGTGAACTATTGGTGTTACTAAAAGGTATAATGAAACGAGCCACTCACATTTGGACATGCAAATGTTTGGAAATTCGATGACACGACATAATACATTGGCTCATGTTAAGTAGTATTGCTCTAACAAAGAGAAAAGGACTAGGTGGCTGCATAGCTGAATTTGGTTTTCAAATGATTGTCTCTCGCCCCTTTTAAAATAGTATTGCTCTAACAAAGAGAAAAGGACTAGGTGGCTCCATAGCTAAATTTGGTTTTCAAATGATTGTCTCTCGCCCCTTTTAAAATCAATTTATATTATAGTTTGATTAGTTCTATCTCTTTTGTATTCATTTTAGAGAACACTTGTATGTCGAATGTGATCCATGAAGTTGTAATTTCTAAATCCCAACAGTGGATCTAATACAAAAGGCTACCTTGCTAATTTTAATTAGTTGTTTTCTTCCTTTTTTTGATATCATGGAGAGGGTAAATTGTGCGGTAATGCCACCAGTAAGAGGCTTCTATTTTCTTCATGAGAGACGAAAAGGATTTGCGCCGCAATCCCAATTTGAACCTGCCAATCAGGTAGTTCAAGTAGGTTAATCTCATATGTTGGGTTTGTTGGTTAAAACAAGATGGAATTAGGGTTAAATACCGAGACACCCCTCGAACTATTCCCGTTTGTCTCGCTCACCCCCTCATAGGATTTTGCCTACGGCCAACCCCTTGAGCAAAGTTTTTTCGTCCTATAGACCCCTTCCGTCAGGGTTCCGTCCAAAATTGTTAGAATTTTGCCCTAATTTTTTCGAAATGTGAGAAAATATTTCAATTTTGCCCTCTCCTTCTCTATGAAACCCTAACACTAAAATACACCACAGCCCCACCACCCCCCCACCACTTCCAGCTCATCCCCGACGAACCCGACCACCGCCACCACAGCCCCACCACCTTAACCCCCAACACCAACACCAGCGACGACGCCACCATTGAAGTCGTCCGCCGCCCACGCAGCCGCCCGCCTGACTCCAAAAACAAGCCCAAACCCCCGTCTTCATCACCCGCGAGCCCGACCCCTCCATGACCCCCTACTTCCTCAAGGTCCCCACTAGCGCCGACGTCGTCATTTCCATAACCAAATTCTACAACAAACACAACACCGGCCTCTGCGTCCTCTCCGGCTCCGTCGCCAACGTCACCCTCCGCGACCGCTTCGACCTCCTCTCTCTCTCTGCCACCGTCCTCCCCCCGAACTTCACCCCCAACGTCCCTTCGATTAGAAGCAATGGGTGGCTATGGCGAGGTGATGGACGATGTGGTGGTGGTGATTGGTGGCGGTTGGGATTGCATTTTAGTGTTAGGGTTATGAAGGGAGAGAAGTAGGAAAGGAGATGGAGGAGAGTGTGGGTCTGCTGTGTGTATATATATGTAAGGGCAATTTGGTCTTTTCAGTACTTCCGTCCAACGGCGTTACCCCCTTCAAATGGAAACTTTACTCAGGGGGTCTGGCCGTAGGCAAAATTCTATTTGGGGGTAGCGAGACAAACATGAATAGTTCGAGGGGTGTCCTGATATTTAACCCATGGAATTATTTGTCATTCTATAGCTTTCTGGGTCCTTACGGCTTTGATTTGTGTATTGGTTTATTTGGTAAATTTGAATGCTCTGTGGCAGATGAATTGTCAATTAAAATCGTGAAAAAGGGTGATTGAAAGTTCAACAAGGAATTGGGCAAGTAAGTAGTTAGGTGACTTTTCTTTAACTGACACAGAATAACTTGCTGATTTTTTAGAAATTGGGAGGCACGACATGTTGGCTCAAATTTAGTAGGTATTGAGCTAAGAAAGAGAAAAATACCTCAAACAGTGAAGCTCTTTTTGAAATTCAAATTTTGGTCTACTGACTTATAATATTGTTTTCTCAATTCTCAAGTTGAAGGGTAAAACGTGATCTTTACATGATGTCACACCCTCGATTTTCAACGTAGATATAATTGATTTCCATAAGTAAAACCTTGCCATAATCCGTACAATCCCCAAAATAATTTCCATTTCCGCAATCGTACTTTAAACATCCAACAGTTCCTAATATATTACATCTTTGGCTCCGAGGCCCAAATATAACATGAGTACTGAGTATCAAAAGAGTTAAGGATTACAACATTCCATAATTAAAAGATTTACAGTTAAAGTTACAAATACATCTTCCAAAGGAATTCACAAAGATGGATAAGTAACTCTCAAATGTTAGCTTTCAAAACACGGGTCACATCCAAGCACTCCAAGCATGCATGCTATTGCCTCAAGTCAGTACCGGAAATTGATATAAGGCTTGACTACGCTAGCCCAGTAGGAGATTCTACACTAACATTATATGCAAATGAAATGCAAGGATGAACTCAAGATAAGAATTTGAACAATGATCTCAGAACGATCAACAATCGTAAGTCAATGATCTCTATGACGATTTAACAATCATAAGGCATCTCAAGTTTAGAACCGTTTCCATCTTTCACGTGTCCAAGATCCATTTGTCGTATGTGTCATGAGTCGAAGCTCCTGCCGGGCTAATTAAGGGATCCCGATACCCCCTGCCAGGCACCATACCCATCGGTAGGTCCTGAATATAATCAATACGAGCTTTTGCTCCTGCCGGGCCAATTAAGGGATCCCGATACCTCCTGCCAGGTACCCACCCGTCGATGGGTCCTGAATGTTCTCGTTGTGTCAATAAGTGTCCAAGAATCACATATTCCTTGTCTAGTGTCATTTCATTCCATTCACAAATTCATATAACTATTAACATCAAACTCTACCAAACATGGGCAAGGGATGCAACGATACTCTATGAACTCGACGAATACGATTAATCACATTACAGGGTGATTTGGAAGTGTTTAGAACAAGTTAGAAGTGATCGGGGTTCAAAACGATGAAGTTTGGAACAAAGCTGTGAAAACTGTCCATAAACTTCTGGTATCGATACGGCAAAAAAGCCTGTATCGATACGGTGATCAAATCAGAAATTCCAGAAGTCTCTGTTTTCTTATGGTATCGATACGGCGAAAATCCCGTATCGATACGGTGAGGTGTCGAGCAGATTTTCTGGGTTTCAACAACAACAACAACAACAACAACAAGAAGCATGGATTCAAAGATAGGAAGCACGTCTTTTACATATATTGAGAGGTAGAATCCTTACCTCGAAGTTGAAGCACGATAACCAAGAAGTTACGAGCCCTAGCCTTTTGAAAACCTTGATTCGAACGAAATACTCTGTACCGAGCCTCAACCGACGAAGAGCAAGCTCAAAACTTCGAATAGAATGCAGAATGGAGGTTCATTGGTATGGGTTTTTGGTGAAATTTGGAGAGAGAGCAAGAGAGAGAGAGAGAGAGAGAGAGGCCGGGAGAGGGAGAGAGCCGGTGGGGGATGGAGAGGGGAAAATGATCTCCTACTCCCTCACCCTCCTATTTATACCCACATATTAACATATCACACACACACCCCTCTACAATCAATTCTATCATTTTAGCCCCAATTCACATAAATATCATAATTTCACTTTCTTTCCCAATAATCATGCATTTATAAAATGTTAACATTTGATAAAATAAATACGGGTCTCTACACATGAACTCTTGGATGGTCTACCTGTGATTCTCTGGACTTAAAAAGGAAGGCATTAAATGTGACCCCAAATATTACATGAGTCGTATTCATTATTTTAATAGAGTTGCCAATACAATGGAATCTGAGTTTTTATCTATCTTACTTTCCCTCAGTCGCCAACGGGGGATTTTAGAAGCCGAATAAAGTTTTGCATCAAAAAGCAAAATTCGAGTAACTTTTAAATTGAAGTTTATGACTATTTTGCATTTTAATCTAGGAGAATTTATTACAAAAATGGTAATAGAGAAAACCTCTGCCGATGTTAGATTTAGAACTTAATGAAAATAATAGATCGTGTTATATTTCTCCTTGAGTAAAATTACTAGAAATTTGATCTCAAAAGCTTGGAGTGCTTCATAAAATGCTAGCTTAAACTTGGTTGTTTAGGTCTCTATCCCCCAAGTGCTTGACTGTAGCTTTCTAAGATGCACATGGCATATATAATTCAGTAGTGCATTATGGGTGGAAAGTGCAGATTTCAGTTCATGAAATTGCTCATATCTCATATGCACATTGCATATGTGATTCAACATATGGGTTTACTAAAATCACTGTAATAAGGAAGCTCCAATCAGAGATATTGTTATAACTTCAGCAATGTGTTTTATTTCGTTAGACAAACATGTTAATGTGGTTGTATGAAAAGTACTTCTATATTGGTTTTCAACTCTTACTACAAGTCTACAAGTCAATCATTAGCTTTTCTCGAAAGTGTCTTCATTCTTTCTGTTCTAGGTTTTTATGTTATCCTATTACCTTTAGACAAAGAGATGTGACAAGTATTTGGGGGTTCTTTTGGGTATGAGTTATTTTTTTTTATTAGTTGTAGCATCTAATTACACTGTAAACGATCCATCTTAACTTGGCACCTGCTTTTTGGCTTACTTTTAGCGTTGCCAAGTTTTTTTTATATTTTTTACATGCTATTTTTTTTTTTTAATCACAAATGAAGCATATAGGGAGTTAGTTATTCATGTGCTTAGGCTTCTTCTCTATCATTTGTGATAAAAAGCATGTCAAAAAAAAAACTAAAAAAACTATCATAAATGAAGCACATGGTTCGGCTCGGCCTGTACCGACGTTCCTCGGAACCTCCCCAGAAGTCAGAAGGAATCGTCGGCCGAGCATGCCGATCCTTTGACGGGTGGATTCCACGTTCGGCCTTGAACAGACATGGGGACCATGCTGCCAGCTCACCCACGTGGGAACAACCGCCTTAACCATGATGACAACCGTGACGTGATCCACGCACTTAGATAAGGATAAGGGCACGTGAAGGCGCCAACTCACCCCTTTTGCGGTTACAAAACCCTAACTTGACGATGGGGTGACCTCAGCCGACGCGTGACATGCGCATGTACAGTCTTGGAGGCCAAGCTAAGGAGAGCCCTATAAATACCCCTTGATAGCAACCCTAGAAAGGTACATTCTCTTTCATACTCAAACCTTAGTCCTTGGCTTTCATCTCTAAACACTGTACTTATCCTTGCACCGAAGCGCCATTTCAGAGATCCTCTGGTGTGGTCTTTAGTCGTGCTTCCTTATGCAGGCTAGGTGGAAGCCAGGAGCCACTCTCAACCCAACCACAGTCCAGGAAGGAGTGAACCAGATTCATCGGAGCCCCACAATTTGGTGAACCCGACGTGAACTCTTTTCAGATCCACGACGGCTCCTCCTTCGTTCTCTTAATCAATCGTTCCTACAATCTCTTTCTCTCAAATATCCGCTTGACGAAATGGGTGGCCCACCACCTCCTCCTCCACCCCAAGTTCCCTTTGTATAGATTCCCTCAGAAATCGGTAAAAATGCCACCTCTCTCTCTCACCCTCCCAGATTCACTCCACCCGGACCCAGTGCCAGAGTCCCACGATTGACAGGCATGGGAGAAGACGCTCTGGCTTACGTTCAAATGCTAGAGCAGCAACAAGAACAAACAAGTGCTGACATTGCTATCCTGAAAATGGAAATCGCTAGGATGAAAGTGAAGGACCGTCCGACAGCCTCCCACTCCGACTCGCAAGGAAGGCGCCAGCGGCGAGGAGGACCACCTCCACCCCCGATTGGAAATGCGGAGCACCGCTATATCTCAGTTCACGATCAGCTTGATCCACCCATGACGGGCAACCGGGCCGGGGACAGCGCTTGCTTTAGGCAGCAACGTTCTCCAGTCCATCAGTGTCTCGGCGGCGGAAGACACGAAGGCAGCCCACATATTGTCTACTTGGGTTCATCCGTTGGCGACGAGTATTCGCAAAGATCGCAAAGCTATGATACCGTGGAGCTACAGGACAATCACCAGGCCATTATCCCTTATGAGATGGGAGGGCGTAAGGGTCGGATGTCCCGGCGAAACGGAAAGGATCTTGAGGGGTACCCTCCTGAGCACGAGGACATCCCCCAAGAAACTGCCAACCCCGGGCGCACCACCGACTCAAGGAACGCGCTCCAAATCCCTCAGGAAATGAGTGTTCGCGTGGTCGTTCGGCACGATGATTAGCCGAGCCATCGCAGAGTCTATCGAACTGAGAACCTTCTCGAAGAGGACCGGTAGAAAGTACCCACAGAAAAAAGGGAGCGGACAAATCAAGGTCAGTACGTCGAGATGACTGACAAAGAAAAGGAGTACCGGGCCTCCAAAAGGCCTCGGGGTGATCGAGATGGCTGTCCTCCCAGACCGACCCACGAATATCAGCTCAAAAAACTTACTGAATCCCCGTTCTCGGGAAAGATCCAAGCCACCTTGCCAAAGCCTGGTCTACACTAGTCGAAGTTCCCAAAATTCGGTCCCAGCACAACCGAGGCTTACACTCATCTCATTAGTTACTGTACCACCATTTCATGCGTCACTGATGACAACGCTATCATGTGCAAAGCATTCCCATCAAGCCTCGGACGCCTTGGGTTATTGTGGTTTAACCAACTAGAGGCCGGATCGATCCATAGTTTCAAAGAGCTTGAGAGAGAGAGCCTTTAACTATTGTTTTGTCACTAGCAACAAACAGGCCAAAGAAGAGGACACTTTGGCTCATATGAAGTAAAGGCCAGGAGAAACGCTCCGAAAGTACACCGATCATTACTGGCAGCTATTTAACGTAATACTTGGCGTTGACCAATATTGGGCGGCGAGAAACTTCAAGAACGGTCTGGAGACCAGGAGCAAAATCCTTGATGAACTAGCAATTCGGGCTCCTCATGGGATGAATGAGCTCATGAGGACAGTTGAGCAGTTTTGTTCCTACGAAGAGTTCCTTGCCAAGCGAGAACTTCAAGGAGGACAACCTTCCGCCGTCCCCCAAAGCCTCCATGTTCCCACCCCTCAACTCGCGGCTTCAAAGCCTGTGATTTCGTCCCAGTCAAAGAAGCAGGTGAACACCATAAAGACAGGTATTTAAAGAGCTGATTTGCTTCCTTATTAGGACCTTAGAGTGCGAGCCGTTCTTTGTTTGGCCGAACCCGCCCAAACTCAACACAGAGGCAGGAAATGACACCAAAAAACGGTGCTAGTACCATAACGACTCGGTCACTACACCACGGCGTGCGTTCCCTACAAGGCACTTCTGAAAAACCTGGCGGCTCAAGGACTTCTCGATGACCACATTGATTGGACAAAGACACCAAGGCGCCAGCTGAACGCTAGAGGCCTCAATCCCATCCCACGTTCGGTAGGAGTCATCAATGTCATTCATGGACCGGTAAACAAGGAAACGGACCAAAAGCTTTGGTCTAATCTCGACCGAGCCAAAAATTTTGACCAAATTTTTTCGATCGAAAACGCGTTTTAAACATCCGAAGATAGCCGACCGTCCTTGGTCAATCACATTCACCGAAAGGGATCTCCAGAGGGTGCAGACGCCGCACAACGACGCACTTGTCGTTACGGTTCAGATTTCCATGCATACTGTCAAGAGGGTCCTGGTTGACCAAGGCAGTTCGGCCGAAGTGATGTACCATTCTCTATTCAAAGAGCTTCAGATCCCAGAGTCTTCCTTTTTACCAGCCAACGTTCCCTTGATCGGCTTCAGTGGAACACCGGTTTGGCCGCTCGGCAAGATCATCTAACCCGTCGTAACGGGCTCGGTCGTGGCAAACATGGAGTTTATCATCGTAGACACGCTGAACCCCTATAACGCAATCCTTGGACGAAACTGGCTCCATGCTTTGAAGGCCATTGCTTCAACTTACCACCAGGTGGTTCGGTACATTGGGGCAAACGGGAGACAAGAGGACTTGTACGGTGACCGAGTGCAGGCCAAACAATGCTACGTCTCCTCAGTTAGAAAGGCGCTGAGCTAAAAAAGGGTACATTGGGTAGAGGTCTCAAACAAGCTCGTCTTAGAGGACGTTGGGGCTCCTGCCGAAAAAAAATCCGTTGAAAACCTTATCAAAGTCCCAATCAATGAGGACGGGTCACGCTTCTTTATGCTCGGATCCAGCTTAACGGATTTCGAGCGTGAGGAGTTGGTCCAGTTCTTAAAAGATTACATTGAGGTGTTCGCTTGGACACCATATGAAATGCCCGACATCGATCCTCAGTTCATCCGTCATTCCCTCAACATCTCCAAGACAGCTAAACCAGTTATCCAGAAACCAAGAAGGTCGGCAGCCATACATGCCAAAGTAGTGAACGAAGAAGTTGACCAACTCCTTGAAACAGGAGCAATCCAAGAAGTACAGTACCCAACTTGGCTTGCGAATACAGTTTGGTAAAAAAGAAGAATGAGAAATGGAGAGTTTGTGTGGACTACACCAATTTGAACGATGCATGTCCAAAAGACTGTCTCTCCCTTCCAAAAATAGACCAATTGGTGGATTCAACAGCCAGCCACGCTTGGCTTAGCTTTATGGATGCCTATCGAGGATATCATCAAATAGCCATGGATCCCAACGACATGGAGAAGATGGCTTTCATCGCTCCAAAAGGCCTCTATTGCTATCGTGTCATGCCATTTAGACTAAAGAACGCATGGGCTACCTTCCTGAGGATGGTCTATCTGCTATTCGGTATGCTCATTGGAGAGATCATGGAAGCCTACATCGATGATATGGTGGTAAAAAGTCTCAAGGCAGAGAATCATCTAGCCCATTTGGCTGAGGCATTTGTAAAAGCTCCGATGGAATGCAGAGAAGTGCACCTTCGGCGTCGGTTCGGGGAAGTTCTTGGGGTATTTAGTTACAAGGAGAGGCATCGAAGCCGATCCTAATCAGATTGCAGCCGTGCAGCAGCTCAAGGCACCAACTACCCCTAGGGAAATCCAGAAGTTGACCGAGATGGCGGCCGCCCCCAACAAATTTATCAGCCGCTCCTCAGACAAGTGCCGCGCTTTTTTCTAGGCACTCAAGAAGCATAGCCGACGAAGTTTTAAATGGACGGAAGAATGCGACGCTGCTCTTACTGAACTCAAAACCTATCTTGGCTTGAATCCACTCCTGGTAAAACCAAAGCCATTTGAAGATCTGTACCTCTACCTGGCAGTCTCACCCCACGCAGTCAGCTCGGCCTTGGTCCGATGATAGGGATCGGACGACCAGCCAATCTACTTCTCAAGCCGAACTCTGTTGTCGGCCCAAACAAGGTACCTGCCTTTGGAAAAAATGATCCTCGTTTTGGTAACCGTCGCTTGCAAGCTCTTGCCGTACTTTCAAAAGCACCCGATCATCATCTTGACCGAGTTCCCTTTGAAGAATCTCTTGAGAAAAGCTGACCTGTCCAACCAAGTCTCGCAATGGGCCGTCAAGCTTGCTAACTTCGATATCCGGTTTGAACCACGGACAGCTATCAAAGCCCAAGTGCTGGCAGATTTCATTGCGGAATTCACAACAGGCAATCGAGATGAAGAAGCCCTAATCAGGCCGACGTACGATATGCTTGAACAGAGTGAAGCACGGAAGACATGGCTTCTTTTCAGCGGCGATGTATGGAGGCTACACGTAGACGGAGCATCAAACAGCAACGGGGCCGGCACAGGGGTTGTTCTTGTCTCCCCCTGTGGCATCCTCCATGAGAGAGCACAATCACAATCAACTTTCCGGCTACACACAACGAAGCCGAATATGAAGCCCTTCTGGCTGGGCTCCGTGCTGCCGCCCGTCTGCCAGGTCGAAGACTTGCACAGTTTTTGCGACTCGCAGTTGATTGTCAACCAGGTCAAGGGAGAGTATGAGGCTCGAGATCCCAAAATGCTGAAATACCAAGCTACGGCTTTAGAATTGACGCAACACTTCAAGGGGTTCCACATTGAACAGATCAATAGAGAGAAAAACGCTCATGCCGACGCACTGGCAAGCTTCACTTTGACAAGTAAAGCCTCAGAATACAGAACCATCAACCTGGGGGAAATAGACACGCCGAGCTTTGAAGCCATGGGAGAAATACATAGCATCGAGCTCGGTCCGAGTTGGATGGCTGAAATCATATCGTTCTTGAAAAACGACACTTCCAAAAGACAAAAAGGAGGCCCATTGTATCCGGAGCAAGGTAGCATACTATTGGATCTTGGATAGCCGCCAGCTTTACCGAAAAAGCTTCACTGGGCTGTACCTCTGTGTCATACATCCCTTAAGTGCCAACCATCTTGACAGAACTCCACTCAAGAAGCTGTGGTTGTCACTCTGGTGGCCGCTCGCTCTGCCAATGGGCCCTCAGTCAAGGTTATTTCTGGAAAGGCATGAAGGACTGTGAAGAGGTCGTGAAAAAGTGTCGACCGTGCCAACTTTTCTCACCCATTTCAAAGCAACTAGCTCAAGCACTTAAGCCAATCACGAGCCCATGGCCATTCGCACAATGGGGCCTTGACATTGTTGGAAACCTCCATACAGCTTCAGGAGTTCCTCATTACGGCAACAGATTACTTTTTGAAATGGGTTGAAGCCGAACCGTTGGTAACCACTACAGAAGCAGACGTTCAAAGATTCGTATGGCAAAACATAGTCACACGGTTTGAAGTCCCCTACGCAATTGTTTCTGACAATGGCTCTCAGTTTGTCGACAAAGAGCTCACGGGTTTGTGTGAAAAGTTTGGTATCAGATTCTTCAACTCCACGCCGTCCTATCCTTAGGGGAACGGCCAAGCCGAAGCAACCAACAAGACCGTATGTGCAGGCATTAAACGCAGACTCAACTCTAAACGTGGTCAGTGGACTAAAGAGCTTCCTCGCATCCTTTGGGCCTACTGCTCCATTCCAAGGCGCTCCACCGGTCAAATTTCAGCAGTCATACCCCTTGAATCGCGATTTTCGACTCTCCGCACTGAAACGTTCGACCCACAGACAAACGACGTAGTGGTCGAAGCCGAGCTCATCCTGGCCGAAGAGGTCGCTCGAGGCTACGACCGTAATGTCCGGATCAAAAAATTCAAGCCGGACGACTGGGTTTGGAGAAAAGTAGTTCGTGCTAATCAGAAGACCAAGTTTAAACCCAACTGGGAGGGACCCTACAGAGTGGTGAATGATGTCGGTGGGTGTCACGCCCTCGATTTTGAACATAAATAATAATAACATTTGAAATACAAAACCCTCACAATCGTGTTTACATTACCCCAAAATACATTACAGTTTCCAATTCTTCAAACTGGTCTACAAATACAATCTTCTAAATTACAAAACCATAACAAGCTGTTCACTTTACAAGAATAACAAAGTACTCTTCAAAATAACTTTACTTGATAATGCCCGCATGCACTCCGAACTTTCCATGACCATGACCTGCAATGAACCTGAAATGGTAGGTTGAGCAAACACGTGCCCAGTAGAGAATTCTATGCACAAGCTATATGAAAATGTGACGATTTATGCAATGAGAATGAATGATCTCCACTAACGAACAAGAGATACATAGGGGCACCGTAAAGAACCACAAACTACGACTATGGGATCCTATGCTTCTTAAGACATCCCTAACCATTCGTACGTCATCTCGAAGCAACATTAAGCTCATATCATTCTGAATAACCATGACGACTTCTCAACCCTTTTATAAACACTTAAAGGAATGCCACGAACAATCTCATTATTCAATGCCATAGCCATCGAGCCTCTTTTCATAAAACGAAAAGATTCCCGTTTGGTTTCCAAAATAATTTTGAGAAATACTCTCGACCTCCGCGGGTCGAGCTCCGTTGATTCTCTTGAATACCGGAATCCGTTGATTTGTGCCCAAATACCGGAACCGTTGATTCGCTCAGGAATACCGGAGGATTTTTCATAAAAATCCCTTTTACAAAACCAAGTTACTTTCTTTTCAAAAACTTTGATGGAATCCATTGTTTATCTTCTCTTTTCAACAGTTACAATATCAAGCAGCTCAAAGCCCAAACAACGACTTAAACTTCAATAAGTCAATTATAACTTCATTCATCATATGAGACATTCAACTGTATTACCACACCTTGCGTTACAGTGAATTCTCTCCACCTGGGTTTCCGCATTACCACATCTTGCGTTGCGGGCCCTCTAGAGTCCCCGCATTACCACACCTTGCGTTGCAAGACCCTCAATTCAACATTCACAACACATTCAACACACATATACATTATCAATTCGAAAGTGGAATAACAACACTTTCCCCAAGTCCCAATCTTCCATTCATCGTCATTCAATGTATTACAACTTATAACCATGTCTTATCGTACATTAATAAACACCTTAAGTTCATATTATTCCTCTATGTCTATTTCAACTCCCTATATCTCGTATCGAACCCATAACAACTCTACGACACACCACCGGCTAGGTTCTAAGCAACAATCTATAGAACGAGTGCCCAAGGAACCTATGATGATTAATCGAGACGAAGCACAAAGACATGGGTCACCCTATTCTCTTCCGGATCACTAGGCAAACCCCTATCGTTCAACGAAACGCCCCACGTCAAACCTTATGTCCAACGATACATAATAACCTCTCTACAATAAGCATTTTCATCCTACCATTCGCCACATCTAGCCTTAGCACCTAAAACACTTATAGTATGCACCACCTCATGTCACAATGACCCTCAAGTACCACCAATTCCATAGATACACTTCGATTGAGTTTTCTCTAGTACGACACTACTCTTCTTCTAACAATGGAAAGCCAACAGGACGAGGATAACTTAAGTAAACCCAAGGGGTTCAGCTAAGCATGCTTGAAATAGGTTGGGAGGTGTCCAAGGGAATTAGAAGTGATCGGGGGTCAAAACAGTGGAGTTCGAAGCAAAACAGTGAAAACTGGAAATAAGCTCACCGTATCGATACGGGCAAAATCCGTATCGATACGGATAGGCTTCGAGGCAGATCAGTGAGAACTGTATCGATACGGATTTTTGGGCCGTATCGATACGGGATGCTTTCGAGCGAATTTTCTGCAGATTTTCAAGAATGAAACCCAAACTACAACCAACAATCATAAGCACGATTAAGGTGCCAATTCAACACATAAACATATAACAAGTGCAAGAAATCCCTACCTCGAAGTCGGAGAGCAAACACGCGAAGAGATCGGGCCACGCGAACCCTTGAACTCAAACTTTGAAATACTCTCAAAATACTCCGCTCCGAGCCAAACCGGACGAGCTACGAACTCAAGAGCACGTGAGGAAGATGGAGAGAAGGTTGGGTTCTTTGGGTTTCAACCTTTGGTGGAGGAATGAGGGAGAGAGAGTGAAGAGCCGAGAGAGGGAGAGAGTCGGACGGGAGAGAGGGAGGAGGGGGATTTCTATCCTCTACACACACACACATCCTATATATACCCCTATATCTCTAAATCACACATACACTCCCTCAAGTCTCTATTCTTTCACCTAAATCCCTAATTCAAATATCCACCAAATAAACCATATTCCCGTAATTATCCGATTAATAAACCTTTCAATAATTAAAATAAAACAAAAAAATTTACGGGTCTCTACAGTGGGGGCTCTTATAAATTGGAAGATAAGGACGGCTGAGAGATTGAAAATCCATGGAATGCCCAGAACCTGAGGAAAGCCTATCTCTGAAGAACCCAAAGATCTACCCCTCGCTCCTATCTATGCTATTTCCAGTTTTCCAAGAAGTCCATGGGGACAACAGTTCGGCTTGAGTACAGCTCGGCCTTTATCAACTTTTATTTATGAAAATGAAAACTTGTAATTGATTTAGAAGTTTAAGTTAATGAGAAAACTCTGCTATCTGTTCCATGCGCAAATTCTTTTTACATATATCTTTACATTTTCGACATTCAACTTCGGTCACGTACATCGGCTATTTGGCCATCGCTTAGGCCCTCCCGACGGCCATCAAAAAGCACATCCGGACCTTCGGTCCTCCCCCGAGCTTAAACCCAAATTGGGGCTTTCGCCTCGGTTCAACCCAAACGACTTGAAGTTCGGCCAAACAACTCACAATTAACCTAACGGTTGATCAAATGATCGATTACGCTCATCTTTGAACTGAGTAAAACCACAACTCCACAGCTTAACATTTACTTAAGACTTTCTTACTTCGTCATAGGACTGGCACTAGAGTCGAGCCCTAAACCGAAGTAGCAACTATCACAAGTAAATGACAACCCATAAAGCATGAAAAAATCAAAGGCTTAAAAAGCTTCAGCAAACACATTCATGCAAGAATGATCAAAATATTTCTAAGGCATTGAAAAGAAAACATGTATTTTCAAACTCCTAGTAGGGAGGCACGGCGTGGTAGATCGTTCGTGGCTGCCCTCCCACAAACTATTACATCCAAAGACCAATCTGCCAGATTGTTCGGCATGATTCCTAGTTCAACTATTACATCTGACACGACAAACTCCTGATGTTCGGAGTCGTCCAGTCCAACATAAGCTCAAGTATTCAAAAAGTTTATAGACTTAGAAGAAATTATGAAGGATAAAGGGTCAATTTAACTACGGCAACCGACCAACCCAGCTTCGGCGCCTGCAAGGGTTGTTTCCTCAAAGCTCACTCGATATCGATACGAGTCTTGTAATGCCCCTAATTTCGGGTACGTTAAATAGACAAATTTTATTGATTATCTAAAGAGAGTCTGGCTCATTATTACAACATAATTCTCTCAAGAGTACATTTATTAAACAAGGGGAGGGGATACTATGGTTCCAATCTACAGCTCTGCTTGCTCCTCCATCCTAGCCAGCTACTAGGCTCGAAAGCCTCCAAGGTGTAAAGATCACCCTGCTCATCTACAAGGTCTGGCACATTATACCGGCGTCGCCCCCAGTATAATATGTCAGGGTTACAACAATAACACTATGAGCTATGAAACTCAGAAGAATAATCCCCTACTTGCTAACCCATAACTTACAAACAACAAGGCATAGAAGCAGTATACTAACTCATGTATAATCAGCAAATTCTAATTAGCACATGCATGTTCAACCATTCTCGGATAAGCAGTTAACAATGACACATCCACATTCACTATTCAGCTAACCTTGGTGTCCGTGAAGTCCGAGTTTCTCCTACTCGATATTTCGTAGACCGTGTCACCATTTTCACCTTTCAATTACCAAATCAACATTTCGAAAAGTATTCCATATCTCGCTACCAATGAGGCTACCACGTCCGGCTCCATTGACAACGCTCACAATGGGCTACCACGTCCGGCCACATTGCGGTTTTCAAAATTCATTCAAATCTTGCATTGGCTCCTCTCCGCGGATAACCAAGCTATATTACCAATGAGACTACCACGTCCGGCCCCATTGGCAATCTTCACAATGGGCTACCAAGTCCGGCCACATTGCGGTTTCAAAACATAACTTCTCACTCACCACACTCTAGGTGTCATGTTTCTAATTTTCCAATTTATGTGTCTCGTTTTCATGCAAAGACTCCGCGGTAGGACTTTTCACGCAAGTGATCATAAATCATTCATTGTAAATCTTGAAACTAAACTAGCAAGACCATCCAACTCTACATCATTGATACCATGTAATACTTCCTATTTTCACATAGTCATGCTCAAACATTTAGCACACAATGCCAAGCATAGTGTCACATGGACGGACACCTTTGGAGTGGAAACCACTTATGCTTTATCATACATCATACAAGTAATTCAAGTAATCATGTATACATGCTCATAACCATCCTAAGATCAAAATACGAATACTTTTCCATCAAATTTATATTTCGAAAATCCGTTCTTTCTTCCTTTTTGGGAAGTTCAAAACAACAAATGTTTTTCCGAAAAATCAAGTCGGAATATTCAACATACTTCCCTTCCTTTTCAAAACTTTAGTGAAACACTTTTCAACTTCTCATGCATTTCAACATATTAGCATCATACAATATACCTTACATTTAGGAATAGCGTATATGGGACTATACATGATCATACCATTATCTATACTTAGGATTAGAGTGTAAGGATTATCTACTTATACTTAGGATTAGAAAGTAAGGACATTCTACCGTTCTTGGCGGCAGTGACGACTACGGAGGAAAGAAAGTACGTCGGACGGAGTGACTTCCTACGGTAGGCTTCCGGTAGCTTCGAAAGAGAAAGGTTTCTCTCGAAACTAAAACTTGACTAAACTACACTTTTGGATCGAAAGGGTGGTTGAGTGACGGTCTAGTGGCGGCCTTGGATGAGTTTCTTGAAGAACACATGTAGCACTCAAGAACAAGCAAGAACACATGTAGAGACCCATAAAATTTTTGTTTTATTTTAATTATTGAAAGGTTTATTAATCGGATAATTACGGGAATATGGTTTATTTGGTGGATATTTGAATTAGGGATTTAAGTGAAAGAATAGAGACTTGAGGGAGTGTATGTGTGATTTAGAGATATAGGGGTATATATAGGATGTGTGTGTGTAGAGGATAGAAATCCTCCTCCTCCCTCTCTCCCGTCCGACTCTCTCCCTCTCTCGGCTCTTCACTCTCTCTCCCTCATTCCTCCACCAAAGGTCGAAACCCAAAGAACCCAACCTTCTCTCCATCTTCCTCACGTGCTCTTGAGTTCGTAGCTCGTCCGATTTGGCTCGGAGCGGAGTATTTTGAGAGTATTTCAAAGTTTGAGTTCAAGGGTTCGCGTGGCCCGATCTCTTCTCGTGTTTGCTCTCCGACTTCGAGGTAGGGATTTCTTGCACTTGTTATATGTTTATGTGTTGAATTTGCACCTTAATCGTGCTTATGATTGTTGGTTGTAGTTTGGGTTTCATTCTTGAAAATCTGCAGAAAATTCGCTCGAAAGCATCCCATATCGATACGGCCCAAAATCCGTATCGATACAGTTCTCACTGATCTGCCTCGAAGCCTATCCGTATCGATACGGATTTTGCCCGTATCGATACGGTGAGCTTATTTCCAGTTTTCACTGTTTTGCTCCGAACTCCATTGTTTTGATCCCCGATCACTTCTAATTCCCTTTGGACACCTCCAAACCTATTTCAAGCATGCTTAGCTGAACCCCTTGGGTTTACTTAAGTTATCCTCGTCCCGTTGGCTTTCCATTGTTAGAAAAAGAGTAGTGTCGTACTAGAGGAAACTTAATCGAAGTGTATTTATGGGATTGGTGGTACTTGAGGGTCATTGTGACACGAGGTGGTGAATGCTATAAGTGTTTTAGGTGCTAAGGCTAGACGTGGCGAATGGTAGGATGAAAATGCGTATTGTAGAGAGGTTATTGTGTATCGTTGGACATAAGGTTTGACGTGGGGCATTTTGTTGAACGATAGGGGTTTGCCTAGTGATCCGGAAGAGAATAGGGTGACCCGTGTCTTTGTGCTTCGTCTCGATTAATCATCTTAGGTTCCTTTGGTACTCGTTCTATAGATTGTTGCTTAGAACCTAGCCGGTGGTGTGTCGTAGAGTTGTTATGGGTTCGATACGAGAGGTAGGGCATTGAAATAGATATAGAGGAATAATGTGAACTTAAGGTGTTTATCAATGTACGATAAGACATGATTATAAGTTGTAATACATTGAATGACGATGAATGGAAGATTGTGACTTGGGGAAAGTGTTGTTATTCCACGTTCGAATTGATAATGTATGTGTGTTGTGTGAGTTGTGAATGTTGAATTGAGGGTCCTGCAACGCAAGGTGTGGTAATGCGGAAACCCAGGTGGAGAGAATTCACTGTAACGCAAGGTGTGGTAATACAGTTGAATGTCTCATATGATGAATGAAGTTATAATTGACTTATTGAAGTTTAAGTTGTTGTTTGGGCTTTGAGCTGCTTGACATTGTAACTGTTGAAAAGAGAATATAAACAATGGATTCCATCAAAATTTTTGAAAAGAAAGGAACTTGGTTTTGAAAAAGGGATTTTTATGAAAAATCCTCCGGTATTCCTGAGCGAATCAACGGTTCCAGTATTTGGGCACAAATCAACGGATTCCGGTATTCAAGAGAATCAACGGAGCTCGACCCGCGGAGGTCGAGAGTATTTCACAAAATTATTTTGGAAATCAAACGGGAATGTTTTCGTTTTATGAAAAGAGGCTCGATGGCTATGGCATTGAATAATGAGATTGTTCGTGGCATTCGTTTAAGTAGTTATAAAAGGGTTGAGAAGTCGTCGTGGTTATTCAGAATGATGTGAGCTTAATGTTGCTTCGAGATGACGTACGAATGGTTAGGGATGTCTTAAGAAGCATAGGATCCCATAGTCGTAGCTTGTTGGTTCTTTATGGTGCCCCCTGTGTATCTCTTGTTCGTTAATGGAGATCATTCATTCTCACTGCATAAATCGTCACATTTTCATATAGCTTGTGCATAGAATTCTCTACTGGGCACGTGTTTGCTCAACCTACCGTTTCAGGTTCATTGCAGGTCATGGTCATGGACAGTTCGGAGTGCATGTGGGCATTATCAAGTAAAGCTATTTTGAAGAGTACTTTGTTATTCTTGTAAAGTGAACAGCTTGTTATGGTTTTGTAATTTGGAAGATTGTATTTGTAGACCAGTTTGAAGAATTGGAAACTGTAATGTATTTTGGGGTAATGTAAACACGATTGTGAGGGTTTTGTATTTCAAATGTTATTATTATTTATGTTTAAAATCGAGGGCGTGACAACACAAGGATTTCTAAAGAGAGAAGTTGAAGGATGAAGGTGTGAGTTGATTGGTGAGAATGGGGTGCTATTTATAGCAAAAATCTTGGTTCCTCCTCTCCCCTCTTGGCTGGCCCTTCTCTCTCTCTTTATCCCATGGATTTTGCTCCATGGTCATGTCCAATCAAGCTTGAAAGCATGCCAAGCCTTCCATGACTTGTCTTGTCCAATCTTTTTAGGCATAAGGCTATAATACTAACTAGGATCTTATGCTTTCTAGGTGAATCTAGGTGATTATGGCAAGTCTTACAAGTCTAAGGTAGGGTTTGATTAGGCTAAGGTATAGCTTTCCATGTATGGTCAATCCTAGTCTAGGTTTGTAGTCAAAATCTAGGGTAATAAGAGCTAGGTCTTAGGATGATTAAGGGCTAGGATTCTATGCTAGAATTGACTAGAAATGGGTTGGCAAATAGGAAAATAGGCTTATGGCTACCTAGGACTAAAGAGGTAGCTTGTGTAAGTGTACAAACCAAAGCACACACATGCACCTTTCTCTCTCTCTCTCCTCCTCTCAGCCATCTCTCTCTCTCTTCCTATTCCCCATGTGCCTATATTTGTGTGTGTGTATATATATATATGTGTGTGTGTGTGTGTGTGTGTGTGAAAGACTAAAGGTGTTTAGGTCCAAGTAGGCTTATGAGGCTAGGTGAAAGAGTAATGATTAGGGCTGTAAACGAGCCGAACCGAGCCGAATATTAGAATGTTCAAATTCGTTCATTAAGTTTTTTAGCGAACTCAAGCTCGAGTTGAACTCAATGAAAATTATGACGAGCCAAACTCGAACCGAGCTTGCCCAGGTTTGGGTCGAACTCAAGCTTGTTTACGAGCTTTAACGATCTAATAATATCATATTTTTATGCTCTCATATAGGTCTAAAACTGCAAATAAAATTTTCATTATGTACATAAATATGTTCATATACATATAAAATGATAAAAACATATACATAAGTAATTTTTTAGTAATTGTAAACGTGTAGACTTGTACAAGTTTTAAAATTTTCACTATATTACTATATAAAATCCCCATGATACACATATACTCCAGGTTCGCGAGCCTAATCGAGCCGAATACTGCTGCGTTCATGTTCAGTTCATTTATGAAACGAGCCTAAAATTGAGGTTCAGGTTCGGTTCATTTAGTAGGCGAATCGAACTCGAACGAGCCTTTACCGAGTCGAGCCTCGAACAGTTCACGAACGGCTCAGTTCATTTACAGCCCTAGTAATGATGATAGCAAAGCTTTGATGACTAGTTATTGTCCAATGGATAACATTTCTCCTAGCAATCATATATATATGTCTATACATATATAACTAGGTATACTTAGGTCCAAGTAGGCTTATAAGGCTATGGGAGAGGTAATGATTAAAGTAAGCTTCCAATGACAAGAACATGGTCCATTGGGTAATAGTTCCCTAGAAAGTGATTCTAGTCATGATTACACTAAGTCATAAGTGCTACCTTTGGAAGTATCATGATTACTATCTTTGTCCAATGGTTTATAAATGCTAGGGAAAGGTAACTAAGTCAATTGGTACTTAGGTTTGCCTAACTAAATGGTTGGAAACTAATTCTATTTGCCAAGTAGGATTTTTAGCCAAGAAATATAATTTTAAGACATTATTTACTTGCTATGAAAAATATACAAGCATACTTATCTTTAGAAAATGACTAGATTGTCCGATGTTTAGAAAATATAATTTCTTAAGTTCCAAATCTAATTATGACGGATTATAAGAAAGATTGTAAATAAATTCAAGAATTAATAAAAAATTTAAGATATATAAACGAGATTTTTATTTACTGAAAATTGGAGTTGTTACAAGTCTCATCCTCAGCAGCCTTTAACTTATCTTTTTCTTCCCCCCTCATTTTCTCAACCTCAGTCTGAGCAACCTTGGCCACAGTTCTAGCATCGGCAAGCTCCTTCTTAAGCCTCTCAATCTCAGCCCCTGAAGCCCTCGCCTGCTGACGGGCCGCGTCTCAGTCACTTTTGTAGCGTTCTTGCTCAGCGGCCACCTTCGTCGCTTTATCATAGGCCTTTAAAGCAACTTGTCCAGCTTGACAAAGCAAAAGTCAAAATCTGCCAAAACTTGAACGAAACAAGAGACAACGGAATAAAAGGGCATACCTGCACCAAGTGGGAGCACATCTCAGAAAGGCCCAGCATAAGTTCTGATGGAACCTGCTCCACATCCCTCGGCAGGGCCAAACCTTTCAGAAAGGCGACAGCTAGGCCAGGCTCAGCCTTCACAGAGTCGTCGAGAAGCACAACTCTTCCATCAGGGCCAACATAGGCTGAACTCTCGACGAGCAACAGTGTCTACCTGCGGCTCGGTCGTTTCCATGTGAAGCTCAGGGACAATGACATTCGGCGTAGGGTCATTACTGTCCTCGGCTTGCGCGGGCTCGGTGGCGCGATGTCATGAGAAATTTCTGCCTCTTCTCTCTTTGAGACTCCTGAAGCGCCGCGGACCGAGCCGGGACGGAAGCACAAGTTTGGATGACCAGCTGAGCAATGTATGACAGTTTGCAGTGGCACATTGAAGCCCGGTAGTATTGGCTCCTCGACGTCGCTTGGTTTTGTTGGGCTGAACCAGTAAGCAGTCGATTTTCTGTAAGTCGGCAATCTCACCCTCGGCCGCTTCTGTCCTTTCTGGGCTCCCTGATTGTCCGATGGAGCCATCTTCTTCTTATTGGTCGATTCCCCATCTTTCCTCTTTTCCTTCTTCCTGAGAACCCCCTTATAAGATGGAATGTAATTGAGAAGGGTGGGAGTGTCTCGACAGGCTTGTCCCTTGAGGGTCTCACAATGCTCGGCTACGGAATTGGTGTTCAAACCCTTTGAGATGGGACCGTGCTCTGCAGAAAACAAATAACGTCAGAATAAACAAAAGAAAGGAATTAAAATGCCAAAAGAGAACAAGATGCATGAAAAACAAAACTGCGAAGGACCTCTCGTATCACTGATCTTCGGCACAGAGTGACGCCTCCGTCCGTCGCTGAACTCGTAGTTGTCGTGGATCTCCAAGTAGAAGTCTGCCCACTTGTCGGTGTTCGGAAGGCCAGAGATCAGTGGGGTCCATCTTCAGACGGGTTGTCAAATATTGTCGCCTGGTTCGGCCATGTCGAGACATGGTGTAGGTATGGAACAAGTCAGCGACGGAGAAGTTAAGGTTTTGGCTTTCGATAAGGGCAATGACCGACATGATGATCCTATAACTGTTTATTGCCAATTGGTGCGGGGCTAAGCTGAACCTTGACAAAACCTCCCTAAGGAAGGGGTGAAGAGGAAACCGAAGCCCGGCTTCATAGATGGCCATCAGAGGCACAGTTATATGCTCGGGATGGTCCATGGCCTTATCCTTGATCTCGTTGCTCTTAACTCGGCTGAGCACCACATCAGTCGATATGTTAAACCTTCGACAGAATTCCTCGTACTCCCCAGGTTCTCCGCTGAAGAAGTGGGCGTGGGGGCATAGTCGGCCTTTGTCAAATAAATCAGTGTCGCTCGGCCCGAAGGTTGAGGCCTCCGTGCTAGAGTTAAATCTTGACTCAACCTCACGCCCTAGCTGAGGCTCGGTGTCTGACGCAGTGAAGGGAGTAAAGTTAATCTTTGGCTTCGGCTCCGGCTCGGCGTTCGAATCGTCAAAAATTCTCGAAGTTGAAGACATATTTGAAGAGACAGAGGAAGAGCCTCGGTTGCCTCGGTTGCGGTTCTTATGTCTCTCAAGTAACCTCCTGATTAGCGAATCGGCAGAGTCGCTTCCCGAACCTTCAGAATTGGAGGAGATGTTGATAACTGGGTGAGCCAGACCTAACAAAAACAAATGAAAAAGCAAAGAATGAAGGCTCGGTGTCGGCGAGAGAAAAGCTAAGACTAGAAAAGGCTTGGCCTATCCTATTTGGCTCACCACAGTCAGGGGCTCTGCATTAAACTAGCCTAGAACCTAAACTGTTAAAGCTTGGTGATCGCAAAGAGGGAAAGGGACGTTCGGCTCAAAGCGAATTGGTGCCATTACTGAGGCTCGGAAGAATAGTTTGAAGATGGGGATGAACATCACTGTTCACCCCAAGTGTTTTACTCTGCATACAGAAACCAAAAAGCCCTAAAACTCATCAAAAGGCACAAAAACATAATGAAAATTGGCACAAAAGAAAGAGCAATGACAATCGATCACATACCTGAAGATTTCTGCTGGATTCAAGCTTGGAATCGAGATCTGGGTCTGGATTGAAGAGTTGGAACGGAGGTTTCTAGTGAGAGAAGCTTTGGTTTTAGAGAGAGTATCGAGTAACCTTTTTTTTCCTCTCCTATCGCTATTTATAAGGGAAGGGAAGCGGTTCAAAACTCCCACCTCTTCGCCTCACCGTCGAACCATGAACCACTCAGCGTATGACACGTGGCAACGACAGGACAGCCGCTCAGAGCTTCGCACATGCCAACCATCTTTTCCTCTGCCAAACGTCCTTTCACCTGACACCCCGACGCGATAATTGACACCTGTTACTCTCCCATTGGGGCTCGTTTCTAGCAATTGCAGCCTCTGAGGAAGCTCGGCCTAGCCATGTCCACTCCTTTAGATCTCAAGTTCGACTAAGGGTTGGAGCTCGACCTGCCTCAGAATCAATCCCTACCACACAGGAACATCGGCAGGAATTGAGGGGCTATTGTACCAGGCCGAAATAACGGCTCGTGTCCATGCCGAGCGAATATCAAACCTCCCGCGAACAATCCGTGCGGGTCCGAACCTTGTCGATGGTTCGACTCGGCCTGTACCGACGTTCCTCGGAACCTCCCCAGAAGTCAGAAGGAATCGTCGGCCGATGTCACGCCCTCGATTTTTAACATAAATAAATAACCATTTCGATAAAAGATTCTCGCATAAGATAAATAATACCCAAAATGAGTTTCCCACACCTGTTTAATTTACAAACGAAGTCCCCAAGTTTAGAGAAATACATCCTTGGCACCACGGCCCAAATTAACTTAAGTACAAGGTGTTTAGAACATTACAATCTTGAGTCAAAGGATAATTCAAAAATAAAATAGTTACAAAGCCATCTTTAACCAAAAGTAAGTCTATTACAAAGATGAGTGAGTAACTAAATCGAATTAGCTTCCAAAAATCTTCGTGTCCAAGCACACCATAGCATGCAATCTATTGCCCGGCATTAAGACCTGAAAAGAAGGATTTTGTTGAGCTACACTAGCCCAGTAGAAAATTCTCTACAAAATCTATATGTAATGAGATGATAAACATGGACACCGTGGATCAAGCTAAATGGCAAGTCCTTTATACAAGACGTAGATTATCAACGATTCTAGATTGTTAGAATTTTAAGGAATAGGCATATAACAGCAAATCCAATAACCACACATACTAACACCATTTACTAGAATCAAGCACACTCACATACATATACACACACACACACTCCTTCCATCAAATTTCCACCCCTTGCGATTTTGTGTTTCCACCCCTTGCATCACAATAAACTCCACCCCTTGCGATTTTGTGTTTCCACCCCTTGCGTCACAATGAACTCCACACTCGACTTCACAACGACATTCACAACATTATCACAATCAACTTCAAACCATCGGTTTACTCTACCCACCAATATCAACTAACACATCACCAACAATTTATGGGTCACAACATTCAAACAAAAATGCCACATTTCAAGGATTAAGCACCCACAAACCCTAAGGTATTCCACCCAAACTATAAATAGCATTAAAACACTAGCATCACTTGAAAATCACCACAAACATGTAGAAAAAGAGAGAAATTCCTACCAAAATGGGTTTTGAGCAAAACCCTAGCAGAATCAAGTGGATTGAGCCCAAATCTTCAAAGATAAGCCCCTCCCAAGCTTAGATATAGGATTCAGGGTAGATATAATCCCAAAAACAAGATAAACAAACAAAGATCAACAAGTGATTGGGAGGAGAGAGAAAAAACGTGGGTGAGACCAAAAAGTGAGAGCAAGAACACAAAACTTACCCCTTGTTTACCAAATGTGAGATTCAAGTGATTTTGAGGTAGAAAACCCTTGGATCTTGAAGATTTGAGGTTGAAATCAAGAGTTTTAGGTGAGATTGAAGTTGGGTAGGTGAGAGGGGGTGTTTCCAGGTTTGGTTCGAGGGTTTTGGGTGTGAAAAATGGTAAAGGGGGGTATTTATAGTGAGCTGTCATGCGTGCTGAAAAATCAAAAATTTTGCCTGATGTACCGGTACCTTGGAACGACAGTACCGGTACAGGTACCCAGAAATTTCAGCATTCCACAATTTCTGGTCGCGATGTACCTGTACTGGAAAAAGTTGTACCTGTACATTAAAGACAGATTCGAAATTTTTGCCAACGTTCATCAAATCAAACCCCGATTGCTACCAACACCTTCACACATCATTATAACATCAAAATTACGATCTTCCACATATTTAGATGATTTTAGAAAACATAATAATTTGCGAGTCTCTACAGCCGAGCATGCCGATCCTTTGACGGGTGGATTCCACGTTCGGCCTTGAACGGACGTGGGGACCATGCTGCCAGCTCACCCACGTGGGAACAACTGCCTTAACCATGATGACGACCGTGACGTCATCTGAACGGTTACGCACTTGGATAAGGATAAGGGCACGTGAAGGCGCCAGCTCACCCCTTTAACAGTTACAAAACCCTAACCTGACGATGGGGTGACCTCAGACGACGCGTGACATGCACATGTACAGTCTTGGACGCCAAGCTAAGGAGAGCCCTATAAATACCCCTTGATAGCAACCCTAGAAAGGTACATTCTCTTCCATACTCAAACCCTAGTCCTTGGCTTTCATCTTTGAACACTATACTTATCCTTGCACCGGAGGGCCATTTCGGAGATCCTCCGGTGTGGTCTTTAGTTGTGCTTCCTTGTGCAGGCTAGGTGGAAGCCAGGAGCTACTCTCAACCCAACCACGGTCCAAGAAGGAGCGAACCAGATTCATCAGAGCCCCACAAATTAGTTGTAGCAACTAATTACATTGTACACAATCCATCTTAACTTGACACCTGCTTTTTGGCTTCCTTATAGCATTGCCAACTTTGTTTTTTGTTTTTTTTTGACATGCTTTTTATCACAAATGAAGCATATAGGGAGTTAGTTATTCATGTGCTTAGGCTTCTTCTCTAACTATCATTTGTTGTTGATACAATGACTAAGGGGGAGCCACAAGAAGGATGGGACTGTAAATCCGGCCCGGCCATCGGGCTCGGGCTAGCCCGTCCAAGCCCGTCGGTCTCCCGCGAAACAATTGGGCCAGGCCAAGCCCGCCCAATACTAAAAATATAGGCCCAAGCCCAGCCCGGAGCCCTTACATATCTGGGCTGAGGGCTCGGGCCCGGGCTATTTAGGCTCTTTTTCTTAAGAAAATTTATTTCTAGGAGTAAAAAAATGAATCTTTGAGCACAATTATTTAATTACTTCAAAAATGAAGGGTTTTAACACATTGTGCTTGGGATATAATTGAGTAATTATCGTAGGCAAAAACTTTGGAATAAAAATACTTCATTCTATTAAATAAATCATCAGAGTGGATAAATTGCATCACTACAGGTCAAGTACATCTCAACTAGGTTGGCACCCACAAGCCTATCAATCATTTGCCTACTCCATCTCAAACATTTACATAATCCATTTGCAATAAAGAAAAGTTTTACATTTGAAAGTCATAGTATTTTCCAAATTCCAATTAACCATCGGAGTCAGACAATTCTACTGGATCGCCCATAAACATAACTTCCCGATCACTTTGAATCTTCATTTGCTCATCAATATTTTGACATCTTTTTTCAGCATACAATGCATCTCTTGTCATCACAAGTGCTTCAACCATTTCACTCGTAAGTCTGCTACGGTAATCGCTAATTACACGTCCACCTGCACTAAAAGCTGTTTATGAAGCCACATGTGGAAATAGGAACAGTTAGTATATCACGAGCCATACGCGTAAGCACCGGCCAAACCTGCTCATGTTGCTTCCACCAGTCCAAAATATCAAAACCTTCTTCATTTTCATCTATACATGGTTGATCCAAATAACGTTGTAACTCAGACGTAGCAGCACTAGTTGATTGAGACCTTAGTAGCAAGATCCTTTCAAAATAGGTGCGCTCCCTAGACGGGAGCTCGAATCGGCGCTCCCAAGATCGGAGCTTGACGGGAGCTCGCTCCTAACTAAAATGGGAGCTTATCGGGTCGTTAAGGCAGTTATTCTCTTACTTTAAAGGGAGTTATCCCATTGTGGAAATAAGAATATGAGAATCAAATTAGTCAAGAAATTTTGCAAATTGAGAATATATAACTTCCAATAATTACATTTTAAGATCTGGAAAATTTTCAATAAGTATCACTTTTCCTTTAATGGTTAAGTATTTAAAGATATTTTATGTACATATTTTTATATAATGTATATATGCTCCCAACCTTAAGAGCTTCTAGGTGCTCCCCTGCACCCATTTCCACTTCCGCCTCCACTTCGTGCTACTAAGATTGAGACAGTCTTCTACTTTTTATTTGTGACCAAATGTTAAAATCTCCACTTCGAGATGGGTTGGATGTAGTAAGAGTGGGTGGTCTAACAGGCCCTACAATCTGTTTGTACTACTCAAATAATTTATTGAGTGTTTCAATAATAGGCTCGAATTGATTTTCGTTCCCAAAAGTAAGGTATACAAGCGTTTGCGAACCGCTATCCTCACACCTAGGATCCACTACAATGGCTAAACCAAAAAATGTGGGGCAAAGGATCAAAACATTTGTCAAACTTATCCTTCATGATAGTAATAATGTCATTATATTTTTCTTGGGGAAGATATTTTTCAAAAACTAACACTATTTTTGCCAACTGATGTATATATGAAAATAGTTTAGTTGATTGATCAAAAATTTGTAAAAAGTCTTTATATAACGTAACATGGTTCCAATCATCATCATTGGGTACAAGAACTTTTGAAACTTGAGATTGTTTAAAAAATAAATTTATGGCTTTTCTTTGTTTCAAGGCTGCATTTAGCATATTATAGATAGATGGCGTTCCACCTAATTTCTATATCCAAAGGTAATAGTCTCACTTTTATTTGTTCTTGTTGACATAACTTTTTATAAATGTCTTTACGTTTAGAGGAACTATTTATATGCCTAATTGCATTCCTTGTAATAGATACAGAAATATCATACGGAGTACATACGCAAACCATCTTGTACTATCAAATTCAAAACATGAGCACAACAACGAACATGAAATAACTGTCCACTAAGAGGCAATGAAAGTGTTGATTTAAGGTGTGCTACCCTGGTAGGTATTATGATAATTGACATTATCTAAGGAAATTTTAAATATCTTGTTATGTATAGCCCACTCCGACATGCTATTTCTCAGTGATACCCCAAGTGAATGGCCCGTATACGGAAGTTCAATCGGACTAAATGTAATAATTCTTTAAATCAATTTCCAATCATCATTATCTATATAACGAGCAGTAATGCATTGATATTCTAACCCTTGTTTTGAATTCCATAAATCGGATGTCAAACATATTTTTCCATTCAAATTACTAAAACTATCAAATAGTTCTTTTCTCATGTCACTGTGTTTCTTTATTATTTTGTTCCTTGAAATACTTTTATGTTGCGGTTGAAAAACCCCTTGAATAAAATAAGTAAAATATATATGGACATTTTTTTTTTTTTTGAAAATGTATATATGGACATTCACTCATAGTAAAAGGTTGTTCTTTTTCAACAATATAATCAACCAACATATCTTGTGCACGTGTAGGGTTATATGAAAAATAAGCTAAATTACCTGTTGGCCCTCGATCTACTGCATTTGAGTTCTAATATCTGGTTGCGCTTGGTCCCTTAAATGTTTATCGCGATGCCTTCCTAAATGACTCGTACCACCATGTGATGATGCAGTAAGACACTTTTTGCTTTGTTTACATATAGCTAATTCTGCAAATGTTCCATCTAGATCGACAAGCTTTTCTTGTTCTATCAAAATGCTCCCAAACAGTAGAAGAAATCCTTTTTTTCGATGATGATGCAACATGAGGGGAAGGAGAACCAATTGACTCAGGCAAATTATTGTAATTTTGTTCTTCATCTATATTAATAAAATTATTACCAATATTTTCATTACTATCATTAGGATCCATAGTTGAAAAAAAAAATACTACTAATAACTTGCTAATCAATCAAAAACTGAATACTGAATAGATGTTACCAAATGGGCGATGTTATGAATCTCGCACTATTTAACTTCGTCGTTGTGAGAGTAACTTGAAGTTTAGGGAGCTTGAATTTGAAAGCTTCAAGATATTTGTGTGAAGAGTTTAGAGAGAGTGTGGTGAAAAATGGGCTTGTTCGTTTTGGGTTTTGAAGTAGGTTTGAGTGGAGAGAGATAGATAGAGAAAATGTATTGGGGGATCGTGCGCAAGAGCTTTAAAGCCCCCAAACGAAGAAGCCGATAGAGATTTGTGTGAAGAGAGAATTGAGAAGAAGTTATTTGAAGACTTGTAGTATTTATAGAGTTATGACCAATTTGACCAAAAAAATAATAATAATGTATCCGTTGCTACAAAGTAGCCGGCTGTTGCTGAATATGCATTCTGTGTGAAAGTATTCAATATATCTTTGTGTATCTCTTTAATTAAGGCATAGATTAGGGTATCATATCTCATTATTTTTCAATTTGGGACACATTTGGCCCTCAATTGAATTGCCACTGGTTTTGAGGATGAGGGTAATTTCGTCTTTCCAGCCTAAGCAAAAAACGTGAACGATATTAAGCCACGTCTCTCCCTCTCCTTTCCTTCGTCTGGTTCATTGGAAAACAGAGAGAGAGAGAGAGAATAGTTTTGGGTATTGTTTAGCAAAATTTGATTCAAGATACAAAGCTTTTAGATAATCCCAAACTTGCTTTGTTGTGTTGTATCTCGAAAAATTCATGCCAATACTTGGTTCTACGGTCTGGGCTTGTCCCTTTATTTGGGTTTTAAGGCCCTCTAGGTGTTTGGTCTTAATTTCTTTATCTGGGCTTTCAGGCTATCGGGTGTGGGCTTTGTCCCAAAAGGCTTCCCATGTTTGGTTTCTTACCAAACTTGGGGATTGGGTTTCGGATGGGCGTAGGATTAATCTTAGAATTGTAGATCGCTTGGGTCTCAGGTTAAGGTTTTGATGTCATCATTCATTACTCTTATTAATCTTTGTAATATTTTCAGAGATTAATAAAAAAAAATTTGCCTTTCAAAAAAAAAAATTCAAGTCAATCAAAAAATGAAAACCTCATGGTCGAATCGAATTTATTATGAAATTAAAATTTCGAATTTGAATTTGAATTTACCAAGAATTAGATCACTAGGTTATTAATGTCTAATATAAATGATTTTTTACAGAGATGCTCTATTCTTTATTTAATACATTATGAACGACTCAGATAGTGTTGACTTGTTTTACTTCAATTATGCCTGATTGTTTTACTTCATAGAATTATTTGTTGTGATCAAGACACTCCTACCTCTCTCTTGCATTATGCTAGGAACTTAGCAACCGATAATCTGGTAAGAAGGATCAAGAAGGTTACAAAGGTAGTGAAATTTGTTTTCCTCTAACAAAAAAAAAAAAAAAAAATTAGTTCAAGGTACAAGTAGAATCACGATTCCAGAAAATCTCTTTCATGCATGTTATTTTCTTCTTAACACTCAAAAGCAGAGAGAAAAATCTCAAGGTTTAGCTTGGGCCATTCGTAGACGCGTTGAGATACGAAGAAGTGAATAGAGATGATCCAAAAGCTAGCTTTGTTTGACAGGTACGTTTTCGGTGTGCCTGGAATTAATTAAGCGTTGAGATCTTGAGTCTTAGGCTATTTTGATGAGGATTTTTTTTACATTGCCCTATTAAATATAAATACTCAGATTTGCTTTCTTGGGCATTTAAGTTTTCGGTGTGTATAGTTTAGTAGATTACATTGATTGAGGGAATCTCAACTAAAGTATAGATGGCGCCTAACGGGAGAGACATGTAAGAGCATTCGTTAAGTCTTTCGTTCAGTTGGCCAATTCATTTAAAAACCAAACGAACGACGTCGTCTGATTTAAATGGTGGGGAAGATCGAGAGTGTATGTATATATGCCATCTACAGTAATTCTTATTTTGTGAGGTTTCGCACAGAGATAGAAAGATTGACCAAATATAGAGAGACAATCCTCGGTCGTTTATGCGGATTTCTCTTTAAAACAAGGTTGTATGTGTCCATTGGTAGGGGATGCCGTCGGATTCCCTCATTTTTTCAGTGACAACGCGCTTCTAAATGAAAGCTCCACGTACAAATATGGCCGGAGAGGGAGATTGTTGGCAGAGGATTTGGATCCATGAGGCACACTCTTCAGTACTCTCTCACCAGGTACAATTAATAGGGCTATCCCATATTTGAAATTGACGCTTTAATATGCAAAAAGAAGGGAAGAAAACAACGGTTGTGTGGTCACTAAGCAAATTAATTAAATGCCAGATTTATACAACAAAACTCAAAATCAATAGGAACGGGCAAAGCAAGTATAAATATATCCAATTCTCAATTTTAACCACAAATCTCCATAACACTCTCAAAATATGCTAAATTAAAACTTTGACTACAGCTAGCACATTCCAAATTTCCAAGCACATGATATTAGCAAAATCTACCAACAAACCCAACCCATTGCCTTCAAAATACTGCTTTTGAACTTCTTTAAGAGAAATGATCTTTCAAAAAGTAAATACTTTCCAAGCATAGAGCTCTTCAACTTGTGTGTCATAAGTCATTTATTGCAGTTCCTCCGTTTGGTTGCTCATTCGCTTGCCTCGGGGCATAGGCGGCCGACTTTCATCCTTCAGCGAAATTGGCGGGTCTATATTCCATTGCCAGTTTTTTCCTCCCTTGAACTCATACATATTGCATAGTGAACTTCTTTTTTGGAGGACTGTCTGTACATGAGCCAAAAAGTGGAAAGCGAGCAGAGAACGGATTTATTGCATATAATAAATCGAGAGAGGAGAAAATGGTCAACAAAGAACTGAGTCCCATTTATCACTATAGCAGTGCTAGCCAGACAAGTTGTAGATTTGAATGTAAACTTGGGTGCGTTAATTGTCTTTCTCCATGTTAAATAGGCAAATAATTTTGACAATCTATTTTTTTATAATGACACTTCAAAATTTGTCTTTTAGTGTGATGTTATATATTACTACTAGATGCAATAAATAGGATCTAGTAGTTCAAGGAATGATGTGGTCTTAGGCAAGCTCACGTGACACCCCAACCCCCAACCTGATCGCACCCACGTGTAATTTCCGACTGCACAGGGGGGTCTACTGGTAATTCTACAAGCCACAGGTAGGGTATATGAGACTATATGTTATTTACCGTAACTATTCTATTACATCCTCCCGAAGCTCGACTTTCCCGCCATTTTGCTTCGCTTGCTCCTTCCCATTCCACAGCAAAACCCTAGATCGCCATGGAAGAGGAAATCAAAGCGGAGTTCATCAAGAACGGCTTCACTCTCGACGAAGAACAAGAGATTTTGCAGAAATGTGAGTGTTCTTTTTCTTTCCCCTTTTTGCCCTCGAACCCTGTCCGAATTTTACCGCAACTGGTTCCGTTCCTTTTTTTTTTTTTGATTCTCTCAGGTCTTACATTCTGCATTCAGTACAAGCTCAGTCCTTCCAACCTCGTTTCGAGCTGGGACCTTTTCTCTCTCAACAGGTACAAGATTACTTTCAACCCGTCTCGGACCGATTTTCCACCATCCCTCCTGAAACCAATTGGCAGTACAGAGCATTTTAATTAAGTCTTTTATGGCATTCGGCATCGCACCCCGCAAGTCTGTTTTTAGAGAGGTCGCAGGGGTTGCATTGTGTAACCAAATTCATGGGGGCTCTTAAGGCCCAACACCCTGTTTGGGTTTTCCAGGAAAACTGGTGAAAGAATGAAACAAAATCGGATGATTTACGATGTCTGGTATATGGGTTTATTTAACTTCACCGCTTCATCAACCGAAAAAGCGCCACTTTTTTTAAACTAGCAGTAGATTATAACTCCTTATGAAGTAGAATTGAGGGGTCATTTCTATTGATCCAAGTTTGTTTTCCTAGGAAACTGGTGAAAGAATCAAAGAAAGGAAGTCATCTGGATTACAGTGTCTGTTCGATTAATTCATTTGCATCTTTTATTCTGGAAATAATTACGCAATCAAAGTACTATTTTGCCACAGGCAGCTAGAATTGACGGTGAAAAACGCCCATATGGATGCATTCTTGCTGCAACTACAGGATGAGCAGAAGGAAGCAATTATGAAAAACGAGTCTGGTTTGCATTTCTACTCCAATGATCTGGATATGTGAGTATCATACTCTAGTTTTAAGTTTGGTTGTTGGTTTAGTTTTTGGGTTGTTTTATCTGCTTCATTGAATTAAGTGTTGCACATAACTACGTAAGGCTGAACTAATTAAGTCAGATCAGTGGCAGCCTAATCCTTCGTGAGGCCTAAGAAAAAGATTAGATTTAATATCTGGTATCAGTGATTACAAAAAAATATATATGTAAATCTTCTGTTGATGCTTGTAATTTGAATTCAATGGGTTTTTTAGCTTTTAACATGAGCCCCTAGGACAAGATGCATATTTTGTTGGGCCTTTTGTTTAAGGAGGTTTTTTTGGCGGGCTTTCTGCCAAGAACCCTTTTTTTTTTATATACTTTTGGAGGCCAGTAGAATGTTGCCATAAAGTATGAGGCCTTCCAAAGTTTGGATGCCTCAGGCAAAGGACTAAATATCTAAGGGTTCCTTTGCTTTCAGTCAGATGGAATCCATAAGCTATATTGCCTCCTAGTCAGATGGAAACCATAAGCCATGTTGCCTTTTGAGTGCAAAATATTGCTCTAGAATTGTGAACAGAAATATTATTGCAGTGTAAGTGATTTAGTTTGGAAGATCGCTGAAATGGTGGGAACAAGCTTCACACATTCTTGCAATATAAGCATCATTGTGTTTACCCCTTATGGAAGAACTTTCTATGTAGGATACTGAGTGATGAACATGAAGATACAAAAGTAGGTATTCTTGGCACTCCAACCGGTAGAAATGATACACTCTGTCCAGAGCCACTTGATTCAACTCACAAAGTTAATGGCAATAGTTTTTCTTCTGCAAAGCCACCAGAATCTGTGACACCGTTTGGGCAAAGAAAAAGTAAGTTTGTGGTGCAATCCACTCTCAATGATCTGCCTAATACAGAAATCATAAAGAAAGAGGAAGATCATGGGAATTCGGAGGATTACATAATAATGAGGGTACAACCCAGTGCAAGGTGTTCCTTGGTGATCCATGGCTCCCAGCTTGAACCAGGTTGCAGGTTTATGTATGACAAGATTGAAGACAAGGTACTAGATGTTTCTCATAGCATGGTTTGCTTCATTTGCCAGGCAAAACACTAACTTTTTCCTTCGAATGATCTAGTTCAATTTCCTTGAAAATCGAATTAGAAAACATGCAACAGCACTTGTTGCTTCTGGGCTGTGTGAGGAAGCAAAGGACCCTACAGTTGCTTCACAGGTAATATGATTGATCCTATTGTACCCCTCTCTGTCATCCACGCACTAGCAAGACAAATAAAAGAGTAAACACACTGTTTTGTTGGAGGAGAGAGAGAGCCTCTAAATGAGGATACATTGTGGGGATATTAAGAATAGATATCGAGGGACAATTTTTTTTGTAGTATTTCCACAATTTTGCCTCATTTGGTTTTCTGGTCGCTCTCTCTCCCCAAACAAAGGAAATTTTCCTTCTTTTAATATGCTCTTCTTTTCCCCAGACAAAGGGAATTATGAAAAAAAAAAATGACGACATAACTAAGCAATTTTCATTACCTTGTGTTAGTCAGTGAGTCTTTGGCTTATTCAAAGACAAGGGGTTGCAATTCGAACACTTAATCACTTTTATACTTTTTCCTGACGGATGGCTGTTTTCATTGAGTACTTCTGATGGATTTCTATATGGTTTCCCATTTCTTTTCTTTCTTTCTTTTGCTTCATTTCTACTATTGCCTTTTGAGCAACACATCTATGCTTTCTAATGCAACTGCTGTTTCAGGAAAGTGTATTTGCTGTTGGCATGATCTGCTGCGATGAAGAAGGCCGTTTGAAGGAGAAGCCTGTCCTGCTGCAGAGCAGGTAATCTTACCTTTTTTCTTTTGGTCCTTTGCATTCATCTTTAATTTCCTCTTTTTCTTAGGTAGATGTTACACTGATGCATTTTCCTTCATATTAAGATTCTTTTACTACACGCATTAGACCACATAGGAAATTACCTGACATGCAGAAGCCCTTTCTTATAGCTGGTAGTTGTCATTAACCAAATAAGTCCTGTAGTAGAGTCGTTTGTCAAGATATTGTCAAGGCAACTGCTTTCTCTAATTGGGACGGCGTCACTTGATCCATGGCCAATTCTTTGTCTCAAGCCCTTAACGCACCTGCTTCCTTGGTATCTTGACTGCATTAACTATCATAATCACTTGAGTAATTCTTAAATAAATCCGAAGATGAGTTTATGAATCTCGGTAGGATGGGACAAGTTACATCACTTTTAAGTATGGCATTTGTGAAGTATAATTCGTGTGCGCGTGCGCGGGGGTGAAAGCGTATGTAAATTTCATCTCGAGGTACTAAAATTCGCGAGAGCGATAATTGAGAGTGCGAGCGCAGTGCTAGGATTGAGTGCGGGAGCGGAGGACATTTTGAAGGATTATGTGACTAAGGTCGAGAGTACTTCTCAATCCTTGATGCTTTTAGTTAGCTCTCCAACTTTGCTGTGAAATATGGTATTCAGTTATCTTGAGCTTCTGACAGCGTAGAGCATTCAGGAGGGCAACGTGTACGTCTTGACTTACAAAAACTGAGCCAATTTTCGATTTTCCCAGGCCAGGTAAAGATCTCAGAATCTCCCGACCACATGTCTTTATCCTTTCTTAAACTTGTACCATGATACCAGGCGATTGCATTTTTTTGCAGGTTGTAGGTGTTGAAGGGCACAATCCTAGTGGCCACTGTCTGATTGCGTCTAAAGTTATTGATTATGTGCCCATGTCAGTTCCTTCTGACGAGTATCTTCATCCTACAAAGAAACAAGCTGTTGATCAGGAGTTTCAATTTACTGATCCATCCATGCTAGGAGAGCTATCCATGGTGTGTAAGCTTGGGTTTCACATAATTAGATAAGATGCGTAACAAAATCCTGTGTGTTGGATTTTTCTGGTGGTTACTTCTCCGGTAATGTAATTTCCTGTTATTTTTTCTTGTTTCTACAACATAACTCGCCGGACATAATGATATGTCGGGATGATGGTGGGTAGGCCCGATAATCAATGAATGCAGGGCTGGGAATTCAGACAATCATTGACTCAACGACAAGGTTTAACTGACTGCGAAGGGAGATTAAAAATTGTATTAGACCCCTACAAGGCCAAACTAGCACTCCATATGAAGTTACCATTGTCAACGCCTTGTTACGAAATAAGAACCGTGATTTCTCACCTCGAATATGCTGCTGGTTTTTTATGGAGAAGTATTCTTATAACAGTTCATTGTTTCAACTTTCAAATTCACTGTTTCTGAGTTTAATGTGTAATCATGCGCTACTCTCTGTATAATTTAGCATGTTCACTCCTTTCTTCGTAATCTTAAACAGATCCTTGCAGCAGGTCCTTTTACCACAATTGACAACTTGTTCTTTGAACCTCTAGCTGAGCTGCTAGCATATGCACGTAGAAAGCAACCCCAGTTACTTTTATTGGTAAAAACACCCCATTAATCCTATCTAGAAGAATCAACATTGTACTCTGCATTGATAAAGGAATGGTGTTTAACCTAATATGGGTTTTTGGCAGCTTGGACCATTCATTGATTCTGAACATCCAGAGATTAAGAAAGGAACTGTAAACAGGACCTTCGATGAAATATTTCGTCAAGAAATCCTTGAAAGGGTATCAACTATCAACACTGCAAAACTTCACCTGTTTTGATTCTTTTTTCCTTTTTTTACCATGTACATGAACTATTTGTTTTTTCAGCTTCAAGATTATGTGGAATATATGGGCTCTGCTGCACGTGTGGTTCTTGTGCCATCTGTACGGGATGCTAACCATGATTTTGTTTTCCCTCAGGTAATCTTATTCCGCAATCAATTTTTATATTATCTCCACTTGCTAGTAGTTCAGAATCTTAAGATGATACTCAGATTATAATTGTAACTATCAGTCTTTACATTTACTCTGGTTAGTTTGATTGTGCAGCCTGCGTTTGATATTCAACAACCTGATCTTAAGCATAAGGTATGTTTGGCACTGCAAGATAAGGAAGTCCTCATTTGAACTGGTTCTACTTCCAGAACAACTTATTCTTAGTCTTCCAAGTCTGAAGCTTAAACAAATGGTATTTGTCTTACCAGATAACCAGTCTTACAAATCCCGGGATTTTCAGTGCCAATGGGGTAATCTCCAATTGCCTTTATTTGCGAAATATTGATGCTCATGCTCCTCTGAAGAAGCAACCATGTACCTATATTACATTGTTGATTCTGCAGCCCTGCTTGATGTGGTTATCATAATGTGCGGGAGAGAGTTATAAATGTGAATCGTAATGTATTTTGGGTTTCAGATCAAGATAGGTTGCTGCACTGTTGATATTCTGAAGCAACTTAGTGGAGAGGAGATTTCGCGAAATCCACTTGGGGGATCCAAGCAGCGAATGAGTAGACTTGCAAATCATCTCCTTAGCCAGCACAGGCATGTTATTAGTATTCCCTTCGACAATTAATTTCCAAACATATGAAAGACAAATACTGGCTAAACATTTTACTCTCTTTTATACAAACTTTTGGCAACAGCTTTTATCCTCTATATCCACCGATGGAGGGTACTCCCTTGGATTTTTCACTTGCTCCAGAGGCACTTCAGATCTCTTGTGTTCCCGACATCCTCATCCTATCCTCAGATTTGGCTCATTTCATGAAGGTAATGACAGCTCTGTTTTCGAATGGGAACTATATTCATTTGGGATACCAAGTTCTACGCTCTTCTTCGTTAGAACAAATTTGGACAAAAGAGTATTCTCCACATTCACTTGCAAAAGTTATTGGATAGCTTAATGTACCAAACAAGTTGGAACTTTGATGCCACAACTTGTAAAAACTTGCATCAAACAGACTCGCCACTTTCAAGCTCTCAAAGTCTTAACTAGTAGTCTAAAAAGTCATAATTAGAAAAGGTAACTTCTCAGTTATACCGAAAATGCCTGTGTGAAAACTAATTCTTCGTTCTCAATGTGTGTAGGTTTTGTCAGTTGGGGATAAGAACGAAGGGGAAGAGCAAGCAAAGTGTGTTTGCGTTAATCCAGGAAGACTGTCGAGGGGTGAAGGAGCCGGTTTTTTCATGGAGCTGAACTACCATCAGAATCCTGATTCAACAACTGCTTCAGTTATAAGCATATGAACCTGATCATACAAATGCTTCATTTATCAACTTATACACCTTTGGACCAAAAGTGTTGGAACCCTGTTGCAGATTGTTTCAGCTCGTTGAAGCAAACTAGGGTGGCCACTGAATACTAATCAAGCTGCTGAGTACCATGAAGGCTCCTTAATTAATGTGGACCTGTATTTAATAGTTTCACATCTGGTGTGCTGTCACAATATTTAAGGTGATGGTAAAGGATTACTATACCTATCAATGTGCTAATTAATATTTAAGGTGATGGGATAGGATTACCATACCTATCAATGCTAATTCTATGTTACTTCTCTTCTGGTTACCGGAATGATTTATTAGTAGTACTCCCTCCGTCTCTTTTTAAATGTCCTGCTTCGTAACTCCAACTTATTAAAAAGACATCATCATTATACCTTTCACATCAACTTTTTCCTCCACTTTCCTTACTTACCCATCATCATTACTCTTTTACTCATTAACTTTTCAAAATGGAATCTACTTTTAGGGACAAAATAGACAATTCACGAACTTTTACCTACTAATTTTATTAAATGGATACTTATTAAGGAACAGCCCAAAATAGAATACTGGACTGTAATAAAGGGACGGAGGGAGTAATACTTATTGTTTGTAGTAATTCATCCTGTTTACAGTGTGGGAGTGATTTCTTTTTTATTTTCTCGGTCAAAAATGTTGAAATCTTGGCAGGGACAGGACCAAGATTTCTCATACGACCGTGATGCAACAATAGAATTAAAAATTTTATGGTTCGGGAGTATAAAAAAGTTTACTGTTAAATTAATCCCCGGTAGAGAATTTGAGGTGATTGGTGAATTTTTCTTTTTGTGGTTTGAGAGATGAATGTGTGGGCTTGTTGTCTTAAAGGAGAAAGAAACGTATGAGAAAGTGGTCCAAGTCTGTAACGCTCCTATTTAAATTCTTTTGTATGTGACAATTTTATTTATTTTTTTGGTAAAGAGAGATTTTATTATCAAAAGAGACAAGAATACAAGAAACAAGGGGCATACCCCGAAAAAAAACCATCAACCTATTGGAAAACTAGATAGGAACGCCAAACTAAAAACAAGAGCCTAATAATATCTTCTTCTTTTTTATAAGTAATACTCCCTCCATCCCTTTTTATGTCTACTATGGTTCTACGTCCCATTTTCAAAAACTTACATCTCTCGACGTATATTATGCTTTATGTTTTTAAAATTATTGTCTTATAAAAATAATTGAGATCTATCAAACAAGATCCATATTGCATAATTTCAACAATATACATTGAGAGATATATATGCAATTGAAAAAGACATGCAGAATTGTAGTGAACACTTAAATAAGGATGGAGGGAGTACCAAATAATATTTTATAATAGGGCATTGATAATATGTTCTTCAAGTTATAATGTAGTGTGCCAACTCATTTTGTTTCTATGTACATGCCTGATTAGATATTACTTAGGTATCCAATTGACCTAATTTTTCATGCTACTTTTAGGAGTGTTTACGGTAGTCATAATTTTGTAAATTTTTATTTGTGGCTGAGAAATTATTAGGTGTTTCCGATAGTAAATAAGTTGAGAAAAGTCAAGTTGTTTCCGGTAGTGAATAAGTTGATGAGTTTGTGAGTAGAGTTATTGTAACAAAAAAAGGTTTTTGTTGACAAACTTTTTTGTTAGTGAAAACGATATGGTAAAATGCTGAAATTTTTTTGTTAGTGGAAACGATATGATAAAATGCGTCAAATTTTTAGTATTTTTTGTTAGTGTAAAGGGAGCCTTAACAAGCTCTACAATGTGAACAAATCAGATCATTGAAATAAACGCGATGCTGTGTTGGAGTTTGCTGGATTCCACACCCAACGGCAGACAAGGCGTTTCCTATTGAAAAGATCTTGTAAATGAACATCTGTAGTGAGTCCCACTCCCACAATGGAATCCTATTCTACATATTCCAGAGTAGGCCTGTCAATGGATCGGATCCGATTCCGATCCGATCCAAAAAATCCGATCCGAATTCGAATTTGAATTCGAATCCGATAAAAGAAATCCGTAATCCGAATCCGATTATTACGGATCGGATCAGGATTTTTTCGGATCGGATCGGATCTAATCCGAATCCGAATATTTTTTTAAAAACAACCTACTTCTTTCATTTCTCTCCGAGCGAAACATCAGACTCTGATAGTCCAGAGCAAAACCATCTATTCTCCTTCAAAGTTCAAACCCCTCACGTCCTGCCTCTGCTAGCCCAGCTTCTGCTCGAACGCCTTCCGGCTCTCCTCGTGGTGGTTCGCCGCGAACTTCCTCGTCGCCTGCTCCAGCTCATTCATCACCTCAATCTCGCCGTACAGGAGCGCGAGGCGAGTACAACCAACGCCACACCAGGTCTCTCTCTCTCTCTCTCTCTCTCTCTCTCTCTCTCTCTCTCTCTCTCTCTCTCTCTCTCTCTCTCTCTCTCTCTCTCTCTCTCTCTCTCTCTCTCTCTCTCTCTCTCTCTCTCTCTCTCTCTCTCTCGAATCCCACTTCTCTATCTCCACAGATCTACAAAAACCAAATTACCCTTCCAAACTCTAACCCTAATATTGGTTTTAAAGTGTATCAGCGCCACTAAATTAGGGCTTTTACTCGGTGATATAATGTTTGCTTGTTTTCGTTTCTGATTAGCTCTCTCTCCCTCTACGCCAGTTTCTAGTAGCTCACTCGCATTTGTTTTTATTTCTGTGCGCATGTAAGTTTCTACATTCGACTTGGAGCTGTATTATTAGGGATTTGGCACTTGTTTCTGGGCTGAATTTTGTTTTTTGTTTTTTTGAAGATTGTATTTTTCCCTTTTCTATTTTTTGTTGCTTTCTATTTTTTGTTGCTATTGGTTTTGACAGCATTGTAACTCCTGCTCTATCTTCTCTGTTATTGGTTGTCTAATGTAGGATGTCGGAACATCCCAGTGAAACAATGGGTGAGGAGGATGCCGAGGAGGATATTTTTGAATTGGGAGAAGATGTTACTCAACCGCCGTTAAAGAAGCAAAGAGCACCTAGATCAAAGGTATGGAAAGATTTTTCAAAGATTGGAGGAGAGAGAGCGAGGTGTGATCATTGCAAAAAAATCTTTGTTGCTAGTAGTGCTAAGGGGATTAGTCACTTGAAAAAGCATATCGAACTAACGTGCCCTATTCTAAGACAAAAAAAGGATGGAAATGTCCCTAAGAGTGTCACACCCAAGGTTGCATCTTTTAAGTTTGATCAAGAGAGAAGTCATATGGATTTTGCAACTATGGTAATCAAGCATAACTACGCGTTTAACATGGCTGAACATGAATTTTTTGAGATATTTTGCTCTAATCTACAACCTATGTTCAAGCTTGTATCTCGCAACACATGTAGGGCTGATGTACTCAATGTCTATGAAATTGAAAAGAGCAAGTTGTACTCATTTTTGGATGAGCTTTCTTCTAAGATGACTCTGACGACTGATATATGGACCTCGGACCATCAAAACTTTGGGTATATATGTTTGACTGCGCATTTCATTACTGACAATTGGGAACTCAAGAAGAAAATTCTTGCTTTTAAAAAGATTGAATACCCGCATGATGGAGAGACTTTGTTTACATTTATCAAGGATTTGATCTTGGAGTGGAATTTAGACAAAAAGTTGTTTTCAATGGTTGTTGATAATGCAACAAATAATGATGTCATGGTTAGGCTTCTAAAGAGTTGGTTAAAGGAGAAGTCATTATTGTGTGCGAATGGGGCATTGTTTCATGTTCGTTGTAGTGCACACATTCTTAATCTGATTGTTCAGGATGGGTTGAAAGTTATTGCGAGTTTGGTATCGAAAATTCGTGATAGTGTGCGGTATTTGAAGCGGTCCCCTTATGGGAAACAAAAATTTGATCTTGCAGTGAGCCAATTGAAGTTGAATGGTTTGAAAAAAGTCCCCATGGATGTTCCTATTAGATGGAACTCCACTTATGAGATGCTTGAAGCCGCATTACCTTTGAGGGATGCATTTGCTCGCTTGGACTTAATTGATAAGAACTATGACCACAATCCTTCAGACGAGGAATGGGAGATAGCAACGATAATTTGTGAGTGCTTGAAAATATTTTTTAAAGCCACATGTCATTTTAGTGGCACTTGTTTTCCCACATCAAATGTTTTTTTCCCTGAGATTTGCAAGATACAAATGCAACTTAACGAGTGGGAGACAAGTGAATATGACTTTCTTCGTTTGATGGCTAAGCCTATGAGTCAGAAGTTTGCAAAATATTGGGACGAGTCTTGCTTGGCACTCGCAATTTCTGTAGTTCTTGACCCAAGATGCAAAATGGCCGTGGTGGAGTTTTATTATGAGCAAATATATGGCCCTTACGACTCCACCAGTTACATTGACAGGGTCCGTACTACCTTAAAAGCGGGCAGAAGTCATTTCAACAAAGCTACAAGCCTTTTGTCTTCCTTTTTCGTTCATGTGTCCAGTGTTTTTAAGATTGCATTTTCTCTTCCTTTTTTCCCCACTTATCCCCAAAGAAATAGTAATCTCATGACATTGTGAATAGGCCTAAACAAATCAAACAGCTTCAGCTCGGCTCGAGTTTGGCTCCATTTTTGGCTCGTTTAAACTCATTTAAGTAAAGTATAAGCCAAGCTCGGTCATTTTTTAGGATTTGTTTTTAAATTCAAGCCAAGCCTGAACATATATGTTTTTGGCTTGATAAACTCGTAAATAATGGGTCATTTTGTAAATATTACTACAAACATAGGGATAAATCAATAAATATTCCAAATATGTGAGATTATCTTTCATTTACATTTTTTCTCCAATGACTACTACGTTCCAACTTCCTAGTGCTTTTGCATCCAGATTGGAAACTTGTCGGGTGAGATATAGAAATTTTGGGCTTCATCAAATCTTACAAAAAGGTCCTTTAAAACGTCACGAGCTTAAACTCAAGCATAATAGCTCGAAATTTCATGAATTTATAGCCCTAGACTTGAAAGATCAAGATTGACTTACATATTTTATGAACCAAGCCAAGCTTATCAACGTGCATATTTTGAGTCAAGTCAAACTCATGATCACAAAACTTCAAATGTGAGCCGAGCTTAAACAATTAATCTTCAAAAATTCAAAAGCTCAAGTCGGGCTTGAACATGTATAATAAAGAGTTGAGCCAAGCCAGAACAATACTGTGTTTGGCTTGCTTAGCACCCCTAATTGTGAAAAATCATATGTTGTGGAGGGGAAAAAACTATGCGCCCATTAGCATAAGATACAAATGCGGACAAAGGCCTCTTACAAAGAAAATCACGGCTCAAGGATCTTGACAATGCCCAAAGTGTTTAGGCCTTCAAAAAATACGCAAGGCATAAGCGCAAACGAGCGCATACCATTGAAGATAGTTGCAACAATTCTCATGTGTTTCATGAACTGCAGCGTCTTATGCTGAACTAGTATCCTTTTCCTGCTCGTGATTTTCTAATGTGTTTTTTTGCAGATACTAGAGGAATTTTATCCATGAATGCGTTTAGTTGCTTCTATTTGTATTTGTTTTGGGGGTAGGAGGTTTCTTTTATTGATTGTTTGGTCTTTTGTTCTGATCGTCTTCCTACAAGGTCTGTTTCTTCTTATTTTTATTGAATTTCTTACTCTTCCACTAACAAAAAAAGAAAAAAACGAACCAGCAATGCTACCCCTACCGCTCACTTTCACTGCTCCCCCAATCTCGCCGTCCTTTTCGGCAATCAATGGTCCGAATTTTAAAAGAACTAATCCAAGGTAGAGTTGGAAGAGTATCCAGACCGTTCAAAACATTTTAGTCAGTGAAATTAATTAGTGCAGTGTGTGTGTGTGTGTGTGTGTGGGGGGGGGGGGGATGTTTTTGTGTTTGAGTGTATGTATATGCGGCTGTATATAGTATAATATAACTTAGGGGGACTTAATTAGGGGTCCTCTCCTATGTATATACTTATGTCCTAGTCCTGGAGGGTTTAAAAGCTTATGTTGCCATCCTGAAATTTAAATAGTACCCATATTACCCTTAATATTTTATTTACCATTGTTTTTTCTCTAAATAAATGTGATGGATATATATTAACTAACTGAAAATACTTGTTTGGGGGAAGTCCTGTTTTGATTAGGTTGTAGATAATTATTATCCATATATACACGGTAACTTTGTTTGCACAAGTCCCACCATTCCATCCCAAATACTCCACGCTTTCCAATCCCCATATAAACTCATCGTTCAAAAAGCTAAGAAAAAGGAGGACTGTGGAAACCGGAAAAGGATGGCAGAAAGAGAAGAAAGGGGAATCGAAAAAGGACGACAAGTCCAGTTGGTTCAACCATCTCGTCGGCCGTTACATCCCGTTCCGGCAGAGTGAAGGATACCCTGGACGAAAACCCCTCTTCTGAAGTTGTTTTGCTCGAAAATCCTGAACTACACTCACCCACCCAACCATTCCGACAACTCTGATTGGAAACCCTAAGCGGTGACTTTCCTCAACGAAAAACAATGGCTAAAACCAGTAAGTTGCGATTTCTCTTCCACATTCATGGGTTTTTCTGTATATTGTTGTTCTCGCGGATTTTGTCATGACTTGCGGGTGTGTTTCGATTTCACCATATATTGACATGATTTCGGTTTATGTGTTTGTATGTTACCCGATTTTGTCATGTACTGTGTTTTATGGTTGTTTTTCATTTTTAAGGTTTATCTCAAGTGATCCCACAACTGATGGTTGTTTATTTTTGAACTGCAGATAATTTGTTATTTAGCCTCTGTATGATTCTTGCTAAGTAATTTGACGAAGATATTACAAGAAACAGATGAGAGCACTTCCTAATGATACTAGGGAAATGTTGTTGGTACCTTTCTATTGTAGACCTAGTAACGATATGCAAACCAAAAAAAAAAAAAAACAAATAAATAACATGAGCCGGTTGTTAACAAGTGTTCAATGACACCACATTTTGTCATGTTTTTTGTTGTATGGTCATTCCACAACATTTGTCGTGGTTTCGATATGTGTGTTTCGAAATCTTCTAAAGTTTTAATATGATCAAGTTGCATCTTGTAGGACATGTTAGCGATTTTTATCATGACTTGCTATGAAGTTTATCTTTGACTTATGAAGAAGATTCTTACCCATATTGAACAAAAGAGTGCAAAGTGATCGAGGGTTGGTTGTTTATGAAATCCCCTTATTTCTCAAGGAATAAATTGAATCACTATTAAGACTTAAAAGGTTTTCTTTGCTGTTTAAACATAAGGTTTTCTATGTTGATGCTTTATGAATGTGTCATGGTTTGTATGGTAATTTATGTGGTCATGATACTTGATGTGTTTCAGATATTGGGTTAGCAGTGCATAATAGTATTGATCATGTTATACTTTTAGGGCAGACAATTGATCATCTTTGCTGCTTTAACATAAGGTTTGCTATCCTATTTTTTTCATGATTTCGGTTTACAGTTCCTTTGTGGGTCAAAATGAAAGGTTGGGAGAATACATGGTTGTGTTGAATACATGGTAAACTCTTTTATTACCAATATAATGATGGTTGCTATTCATTATTGCAGGAGGTACCCCTACAAAGGTCACATCGGGGACTACGTTAAGGACAAGAGATTCAAAGGTTGATCAAATGCCTTCCTCGAAGGATAAGACACATTACCGTGGGGATATTTCGTGGGATGTAGAAGGTAAGAGGATTGTTTGATCATGTTTAATGAGGATTGTTAAGTTCAATTGCTAAGGATTCTTAAGTTCAATTACCTTAAGGACAAATATGGTCATGTTTCATGAGTGTTTTTAAGTTCAATTGCTAAGGCTCTCAGTTAGTTACGCAATTTTTGTCGTAATAGTATGGTAAAATCACCAAAGGGTCTAACATGATCAATATGTGAAATGCATCATGTATCCTTAGCAAATAAATTGGCATATAAATCATGGCACATTCCTTGATGGTCTTTGAAAATTTGTTAATTTTGTCATGAAGTATTTTATGGTAAAATCACTAAAGTTTTAACATGATCAAGTTGTATATTGTATCATGACCCAACAAATTGGCATACATAATAATGACACATTCAAATTGTAGCATAAATGAGATTTAAAGATGGGGTATTTATTGAGACTCTTACATTTGTACGTGTCTAGGATGACAGATTCTCATGGCAAAATTTTTATTATTGTAGGAGGTACGCCACGCAAGACCATAATGAGGTTACCATTTGCTGAATTGAATTTTGGGAATAGTACACCGAATGTTATGCCACCCTCAAGGAAGTATACCAAATCTGGTAATGCTTGTACTCAATACTGAGGAAGGGAGTTGGAAGTTCTACAATTCGAAAAGGCCGAGGATTGGTGTGGACAGTAATTGTGAGGTTGCGGTGCAATTGGTATACTTGGTTCTCATTAATTAAGTTTTATTATACTGAACACGACAAATTAGCTTGTAATTGTTCTTTTTTGTTGCCGTGTGTCAGAAACATCAATTGGAGACTTACTGGAAGAGTAAAACACAGGGATTGCTTTGTACACAAGTCTGCCAAAGTATCCAACAGGTTAAGACTAGCCCCCCAACAGGGGAGATAGTAGGTGAGTGTTCCACCTAATGTGTCCACGTATTCTACTTGCGCAAAACCCACGTCATCACGAATTTGATCCTTTTTTTTTTTATTGGTTCCAGCCTAGAGTACGTACGGTGTTATAGTCTGCTATATTATGCGCCAGCACATGCGAAATGAGTCCATTGCGTCGAAGTTTCCAACAGGAGAATGTCGTAAGATGCAGTCCAACATGTTACATGCGTTCCTGAATGATGACTGTTGTTCGCGGACATTGGAAAAACATTTGAAGGATAATGATGATTCTGAAATGGAAATGGCAATGGCAAATTAGTTCCCAATGCAACATTATGTTAGAGTGGAGCGGCATAGAATCACGCTAATAGTTTTTGGTACAATGCAAAGCATAACTTGATGCCTACGATTTTTTGATATCTTTAGGAATTTGAATCGGTTGAAGGTTGTAGGGGATTACTATATTATTAGATGGTCAATTTAGACATATGAGTGTAGTATTAATAACAGGGTTGGGATTTTGGTGAGTTTCATTGGTTACCCGAATTATTCTAATTTTTTAGAATGGCATATTGTGTAGTTCAAATGGCATATGGGGTTTGTAATTTGGTCATGATTTCGTTTGAAGTTTGAAACTCAAATTCACGAATGGGGGAGTGGACGAGAAATTAGGAACTAATCATAAATCTGTTTGAAATGGAGTATATCCGAGATGCTTTGTTGGAAGTTTAAAACTCAAATTCACGATCACAAATGGGGGAGTGGATGCGATATTAGGAACTAATCCTAAATCTGTTTGAAATGGAGGTATAATAGAATGAGTACTGTTTGAAACCGTGGGATGGGCTTCGTAGATATAGGAAAAACGATGGGGATGGGATTCTGTTAGTAATGGAGATATTGTAGGGGTAGTCCTGATTGAAACGGTGGAGAAAGGAAATGAAAATATCAGGAAACCAAAAAAATAGATATATATTAATATATAGGGTTATAATGGGTAATAAAAAATTTAGAGAATAGAAACATCTATTCTAATATATAAAGGGAGAGCACTACTTTAGTGTCTCTCCCTGTCATGCTTTTCCATTTCCAAAACTACCCTCAATGAAATCATTTACTATTCTATTTGTCCAAACTCTTATGGGCAGTTACACCTTGGGTAGAATTGTAATATGATTACCACCGAACTTCCCTACCCACGTTACTTCTTCAAAGAACTCCAACTGCTAGAAGGAAGCAGTTTCTACAAAAGTTTTATCCCACGCACCGATCCACGTTGAGGTCCCTTAGTACTCATGCCAACAATACCCCATGATTCGACTCATAGAAAAGCTTTGATTCTACATACAGGTTATGTTCCCATCCTTTTCTCTTCCACTCTAATTGCGTACATATTTTTTCTGCAATCGTTCCAAATGTCAAAGTTCTCACATAAATTCTTTAATCCTTTTATGTAAAGCCAGTAAAATTATAACGTTTTCTTATTCTAATGGTACAGATTTCCGTGCGGAATTTTGTGTACTTCGTTGCCAGAGGAATCTATTGAGGCTTCTGAGGAATCGAAAAGTGTGTTTTCAACGTCTGCGAATGGTGGCGATGCTGAGGCTGCGCGACAGGGTAATCTATTCTAATACATTTGATTTCCCCCATTTCCCGCATTTTGTAATATCTATAACAATTAGAGAAAAACAGTGAAGTTTCTATTCTTTTTCCCAAATACTGGGGAACACAAACAATTCTTCACATCAACGGGTCCAATTGTGGTCATTTCCAAATATTAACCACTAGAGGCCGTCACACATAAGTCGAATGTTGCATAATTTGTTGTTTTTATTAAAACTCGATCAAACAAAAGGTTCGAAACTAATTTTCATATTCTGCCAAAATCAAGCTTGCACACGCATCGCGTGTGCCCTGACCCCTAGTAAGTATTTAAAGCCTATAGGATGGACACCTAAATAAGTAGGGCAAATAAGATGACTAATTAATTTCTTCTATAACTTATCTCTCATGGCTGAACAAAGTTCCGTATGGAAGTGAAGCACGCAGTGGTTGGCTAAACTTTAACAACGAGAGATGAGGGGCGTGAAGTTGTCTTGCAATTGCAAGCCACCACCACATCAATAATATTGGTACTGGTAGGAGGAGGGTTTAGTGTACTACAGTAATAAGCAACCCTATCTATATTCCAATTATTCCCCATGCACATAATTACTAATCCACTGTCTAAAGTTTTGGGAAAAAAATTTCAGTGCCGAGCGGGTACCACGTGGTGCCCGCTTGTGCATCCGAGCCGTTCATTTCGTGTTTGGACGGCTTAGATTTTGAGAGAGAAAAGGAGAGAGAAAGTACTGAGGTGAGAGGAGAGAGAGGGTTTCAATCCGAGCCGTCCAAGAGTGAATCGGACGGCTGAAATGCGTCAAGCGGGTGCCACGTCGGCAATACCCGCTCGGCACTGAAAAACTCCTCAAAGTTTTGACTTGCACTACCCTGCCAGCCAGGCAACTAGGCAAGGCCGGAGATAAATGATGATGGATATTCCATATATATAAATAAATGTAATAGTAGTAATTGATCAGTTAAAGTGATTAAATTAAGGAAAATGATATTGGCACTCCAAAAATTGATACATGCACTCCAAAATCAATGTAACTCCAAAGCCATTTTCCTTAATATTTTGGAGTGTCTGCATCAATTTTTGGAGTGCCAATTAAATTAACCCACTTTAGTTATGCCAATATGGGATAATTTTACAAACTCTTTTCTTTTTCTTTTCTTTTCTTTTTTTTTTTCCTTTTTTGCATTGAAAATACTATTGAGCAAGAATCAAGGCGGGTAATTCAAAAGTCTTAGAAGGATTCAAAATTCAAAAAAAGGTGAAGGAATCAATAAAAGGAGGAATCAATAAAGAACGGCAAAAATGAAAAGTTGGATCCCTTTTTTGTGTTAACCATTGGAAGTGGATACCATTTATTTTGGAACAATCCCCACCCCCCCCCCCCCAAAAAAAAAAAGAAAAAGAAAAAGGGTGGACTATGAAATTGGAACGTAGGAAGTACTCAGCATACAAATTTCTAAAAGTACTTTTACAAACTCTCTAATTTGCATTGGTAAAGAGAAAGTTTGTAAATAGGTGTGTTAAGATTAACAAGCCGCCACAATTACAACGAAGCTCTCAGAAAAAGGAGAAATACTTGTAAGCAAAAAAGACTTGAAGCATTTTAGGACTCTGAAATTAGTCGAGATGCACGCAAATTGACTCGGACATCTGATCATTAAAAAAAAAAAAGACCTAAAGCATGACCTCAAAAAAATTGCCAGTAGCAGAACACAGTAGATAACAGAGATTCATAAAGCACAGAATTCTGTAGAACAGAAGCAGCAAATCTATAGCAATATATCTCCACTAGCAAAGAATCTGCGACAATTTGTACATAAAGAAAGAAAACGTGTGCTTTAAAGAATTTGTTCATAAATAAAGGGAAATGAGTAGAGTAAATAGCTTCTGTACCGGGCTTGGTTATTAACTGTGGGTTGTCATGCCTCCAATACCCCCACCCAAAAAAATGGGAAAAAACCTTTGTTTCCAATTCTTCCTATTACCTGTTCACAAACAAAAACAAAAAAATTCATTCAATTACAAATATTTTTTATGTTTAACTATCCTATTCAATGAAATATTTAACCACCCTTAAATGTACGAAATAAACCACCAGATAACCCGTAACAAAAATCCTTCGTACTCTAACTCATGCATTTTTAATCGGGAAATGATTTTACCACTCTCATTTATGTTAACGCCACTCCCCTACAATTGTATTTTTGCAACAAAAATACAATTGTAGGAGAGTGGTGTTAACATAAATGAGAGTGGCAAAATCAGCAGCCTTTTAATCACAAAATTGCACAAAAGTATCTTCCTATGCACAGGAACAAAGGTACATTGAATTCATGAAGTAAGTTCAAACTCAATATACTAAGGACGACGATCTTAAGAAACCTAATAAGTAATAAGTAAATTTCACATCTTCGAGCTCTGTTTATGAACCCTATAAAGTCGGAAAAAAAAATTATACGTTCTAGTTAAAATTTTTCAATTTCTTTGGTCTGTCTAAAAAGTCAAAAAAATAAAGTACATAAATGAGTCAAATATGAATAAAAATGCACTAAAAATGAGAAAAAAGCTAAAATATTCCTATATCATGCTACAACAATTGGATCAGCGAAAGCATTCAACAAGACGCTATGCACTATTATAAAGGATGTGATGGATACAAACAACTGAACAAGCGACCAGACATGAAAAATAGTGGGAAAATGACGGTCAATAATATATTTTGATAATTAATACTTGTTAAGGACATTTTCATCATTAACAAATATTTTTAGCATGTCCTTGACGGATATTAATTATCAAAACACGTCCTGAACCGTCGTTTTCCCAAAAGTAGTTGATATATTCTCATTAAAAAAAATTAACTTTTTTGGTCCGTCTAAAAAATAAAAGAAAACTTAACCATACATGAGGAAAATATCTTTAAGATCCACTAAAATCAAGAAGAAGAAAAAACTAAAATATTAGTAGACGAATAAAAACCAAAAACCTGACTCCAAATTACTACTACTATAAAAAAAAATTTTAAAAAGAGAACCAAAATTTTAAAATTAAACCCCAATCTTTTTTGGTATTCCAAAATAGCCCCAACTCTTTTGGGGGCAATAATTCGGGAATGGGAGATGCTACCAAGCACGTCTCCTGCTTGGGAGCGGTGCCGAACGGCCCATCTCGACAATCCGTTGCTCGGATAAAGATCCAAGCCGTTCATTACCAAAATAAACAATTGGATGGGTCGCTCGACACCGCTTGTAAGCATATGCTTGCAGCATCCGGGGGTACGAGCGGAAAAAAGACTTCCTTAACCCAATTTCTTATCATCTCCTTTTTCTTTTCTTTTTTTAACTCAATTGTCCAAATCAGCTTACCTTACGAACACTTCGACTAATCCTTTTTCCTCCTCTGTGTGCACCAATCGACCCACCGATTCCAAACCCACAAATCACTCACCAAAATCGCACTCACAATCACCACCATCCAAGAACCCCAAACCCACCTGGGAATCGCCCCATCCCCACCTCCCCTCAAGTAAAACACCCCCATCTCCCACACAAACGCCGGCCCCAACACCCCCCTCACCACCGTGTAAACAGAGTAGAGCACGGGAGACAGGAACCCGTAAACCGCGGCCGCCGCGGGAGACTCCTTGCGGCGGAACCCCGCCAGGCTCCAGGTGTTCTGGCACGCGCTGGTGACCTCGGCGAGGACGAGGAGCACCAAGAGGGGGTAAGCCCCGTGGTTTACGGCGTAGCGGCACGTGAGGAAGACGTAGAGGGTGGCGGCGTGGTGGGCGATGAAGAGGTGGTCGGTGGGGACGAAGAGGAGGTAGTGGAGGAGGTCGACGAGGAAGTAGGCGGTGCTGTAGTCGAGGGTGAGGTTTTGTAAGGGAGTGTTTGGGGAGGCGAAGTTGAAGTTTGGGTTTTTTTGGAGGAGAGAGAGGGTGGATAGGACGACGGCGGGGGTGCCGTGGAAGAGAGAGAGGAAGCAGCTGGAGGCTTGGGGTCTGGTGGTGGGGTTCCAGTTGCGGAAGATGACGAAATAGCAGAGGAGGTAGATGGTGGTGAAGAAGAGGAAGAAGGTGGGGAGAGGCGGGGAGAAGAGGGGGGGAGGTTCCATGGGGATTAGCTAGAGAGAGAAGAGGGGTAACAGATACAGTATTTAGTAAAAATGAGAGAGAGAGAGAGACAGACAGACAGAGAGTGGACGCCAAATTCTCAAATCAGGGGAGAACTTTATTTTGTGGTAGGAAAATTGGGGAATCGATGTATAGTGGTCATTGATCCGGTCGTCTATTTTTGTATGGACGTATGGACGGTTTGATTTTAATTTGAGATCTTACAAATCTAAATTAATTATTATTTGAATTAAAATCTGAGCCGTTAATTACAAAATAGATGGCCGAATATGCCGCAGTACACCTTTGCACTACAACACGCCAAAAAATAAAATGAAGAAGGGGAGTGGCCGGTTCCACCCTTTGCCGAGGGTTGTCATGTACACTCATATAACAAAAACAAAAATAGGATAATATTTTTAGTTTTATTTTAATTTAGCCCTTCTCAAACATATTACTCAATACGGTAATATTTGAACATCCGATGCAATCAAATGAGAGATCAATGGATGAATAATTGGTTAGTTACTTGTATTGAGAATGATATATTTGATACCGTTGATAATAAAACTATATAATGCAAATGTTTCAAAATATGAAAACTCGTTGAGGACAATTGTAATACGATATATACTTTTTTTGGTTCAGTAATTAATTATAGGTTGTTATCCATGTGCAATAAAGTTGGAGTAATTATTTGTAAGATTCTCCGAGGCCTACTAAGTTAATTGTCCTAATCACATTGGGGACAAGAAGACCAATTTGGAGGGTACAGAAATCTGCTATGCCTGCCTAATTCTGGCTTCCGTTCAAGAGTTGAATTAAAGATTATGCATTATAAGAGAATAATTTATTTCTTAAAACGAAAAATAAGTATTTAAAAGGAAAAAATTCAAAATACCCTCCAACCTTTACACCAAAATTCAATTAGACTCCCAACCTTTTAAAAACTTCCGTCCGAATGACTAACGGATTTCGTTAAAGACTCCGTTAAATATCGTCCCGAACGAATTTGGATGATCCGAGCCGCTCAATGTGTTCAAAACGTGATTTTAAGAGTATCCGCGAGAAATTAGCGAAAAAAATGACCTGGAAGGGCTTCATTTGAAGAATTTTTTATAGAACTATTCAATAAAAAACTGTTCAGATGAAGCCCTTCCCGATCATTTTTTTTGTTGATTTCTCCCGGGTACCCTTAAAATCACGTTCTAATCACATTGAGCGGCTCGGATCATCGAAATTCGATTGGGAAAGGGGAGGTGCAGATCGATCTGGATTTTGTTCAAGTCCGGACATCCGAATTTTGCTTCGGTCTGCACCTCCCCTTTTCAGATCAAATTTCGATGATCCGAGCCGCTCAATGTGATTAGAACGTGATTTTAAAGGTATCCGCGAGAAATCAACAAAAAAATGATCTGGAAGGGCTTCATCTGAACAGTTTTTTATTGAATAGTTCTATAAAAAATTCTTCAGATGAAGCCCTTCCCGGTCATTTTTTTTGCTGATTTCTATTTGGTACCCTTAAAATCACGTTTTGAACATATTGAGCGGCTCGGATCATCCAAATTCGACCGGGACGATATTTAACGGAGCCTTTAACGAAATCCGTTAGTCATTTGGACGGAAGGGGGCATTTTGATTAACGGAAGATAACGTTGGGAGTAAAATTGAAGTTTTTAAAAGATTGAGAGTCTAATTGAATTTTGGTGTAAAGGTTGGGGGGTATTTTGAAATTTTCCCTATTTAAAAATAAGAACCTTATTAGCGAAACTAGACGTACCTCTAGTTAGGCTTTTAATCAGTGGCAAGCATTGTTCTTTCCTCCCGCAAAGGCCAGCTACTCTTGGTCCCTTGGAGGTACGTAGAGTTGATGAAAATAAATATTTTCCCCTCGATTTTTTGTTGTTGTTGTTTCTACGGTAGAAAACTTTTTGATGTACTCTTTACGTAACATTGCTTTCCCCCTTTTTGTATCCTTCACGGATGTACTTTTTTTTTGGTTGGTAAATTAGTTTGAAATTAAAAAAAAGTTAATTGAATATACAGCCTACAAGGAGCATACCTCAGGAGGAAAAAAAAAAGATTGAAATAAGTGCGATCACCCATGCACAACCCGCCTAGAGAGTAGGGTAAAGTGAGAAAAATAACAAAAGTGTCATTTGTGTTGAGATCATACCCCCGTCGCACTATTCATCTAAGCGGAAGAATAGTACAACGGGGTATGATATGCTGTAATACGAATAATAATAACATGAAAGCGAACTACCACCTGGCACATCCCGCGAGATTAGGAAATAAATCACGGATGTACTTGATCCTGAAATTAGATGCATTTTAATGTCAGATGGGAGTTACTTGACGTGAGGGAGTCACATTCATTCATTTAGTATTATGCAATCCCTGTCATTAGGGACAAGATATTGCTAGGATTTTTTAGAATGGTGATACAACGATTATTATATATGGCTCCAAAATGAATCCAGTCATTCGCAAATCATTCGATGTTCGGTTTGACCTGGCTTGGTGAAAACTCGTTCGAGTTTAATTTGTTTACTAAATAAACCAAACCCAAGCCTTTTTTTAGGCAACTCGTTCCCTAAACAAGCCAGGTCCAAACCTAGAACTATTCGGTTCGATTAGACGGACGAACATGTGATCAAAATGTAAATAGTAGTTTTTTGGGAGATTATTCATAGGTAGTATTTTAGTGGGGTGTATATGCGTTGTTATAGAGATATATATGTGATGTATCACCACACAAGGTTTTTCATATCATTTTTTTAATGAATTTGTTTTTTCATTTTTTTTGACATGGTATTAAATAATCTTGATATATTGCAATAAAATAAAGTTCATCGAACTCGAGCCTCAATTCGGCTCCTTTTGAGTTTCATGAGCTTTGATGAGCCGAGCTCGAGCTTCAAAATTTTGATACGAGCCGAACTCGAACCTGAATTCAGCTCGATTCGGTTCGTGAAACTCAAACAAGCCGAATTGGCCTGAGTTTTGAAAATTAAACGAGTCGAACTTGAGCTCAATTGTTCAAGCTTGAATCACACCCAACTCGAGCCAAGACCAACATTTTATCAAACGAGCTGAGCTTGACTGGGTTCTGATCCATTCGGCTCGTTTGGACCCCGCCCCCGAGTTTGGATGCAATCTAAAACTAGAGTTGGAGGAAGATCTAGGAATCTTTAATTGTCTATGGTTCGAGTTTTGGATTAGACGGTTTAGCTCGAAGGGGTTTGCTCAAGTGGCATGAGACAACAATTAAAAGGCTTGCTTACCAAGAGGTCGCAAAATCAAATTTTATGCGGTTTTGCTATTCTTCGTCCATTAGGCGGAAGATAATGAGCATGTAATAACAAATAAGTTTGGATATCAATACATATTTCACGGATATTTATATACTTTGTCAGATATCAATATACTCCACTTAATAGGTGAAAGTTAGCATTTTCCTAAATCTATTTATTTGTAGAGAAAATCATAAATACGAAGAATAAGATTGACCAGGTATAAGAATTTGAATATATTTTTTAGTTCAGTGTCCAGAATAGTTTACGTGCACTTCGCATTTATCTCGAAAAATGGATCCAACAGCATGCAACACATTCATTTTTTAAAGAAAAATATACAGTAATATTTCAACGATTATCAATTCTCGGAATTTTTTTTTTTATTAAAAAAAAAAACGATGATCCATTCTTGATCCATTCTTGTGCGGTGATATGCGTTGCACACCTCTGAGCCGTCGGATCGTGCATCCGACGGCTCGGATCTCATCTCGGCAATGAACAGCTCTTGATCGTTGGATAACGAGATAAGATCCGAGCCGTTGGATGCATGATCCGACGGCTCAAAGGTGCGCAACACGGTGCTGTGCATCTTATTGTACAGTACCAACCCGAAGTCCCCATGGACCCCATGACAGGCCCGTCGTGGACCATATGATAAGGGCAGTCAACTCAAGGTCAGCCATCCTTTTTTTTTTTTTTTTTGTCTCGTATCAAATTCTTTCCAGTATTTTAAAATTTTTTTGTTTGACTTTTTATTGTAAATTCTAGAATTAATCATTTTTCGCAACGAGATAAATTAGAAAAGTATAAAATATTGACCGAAAATTAAAAGAAAGTTTATACATGACAACATTATAGGCAAAAATACCAGTTGTTTTGTACTAGCACTTTTTTCGTTTTTAGTAATTTTGATTTTTTGTCATAATTTTGTTCTAACTTTGAGAGTGCTCTCGTCAAAACGGATCATTGAACCAAAAAATGTAACGTAAATCTAACAATAATTTTAAATTAATTAATGGTAACAAAAAAAATACCGAAGACTTGGGGAGAATTGGGAGACGACAAGCATAGACGACTTGAGAAAAAAGTTCCAGGCCTGAGGCCTCGTTTCGTTATTATTCCAGACTCTAATTAAATAATGGAAATCAAACGAGCCCTTAGGAGAACTAACCTTTTACTCTTACAATTGAATTTTTATTTTTTTTTGGAAAAATCAATTTCACACTATATCTAATACTACTACGCAACAAGTGTTCTACTTTATAATCGTTAAAAGAGGCCGACCTCATCATTTTACTTGCACGCATTATCTATCCAATAATTAATTTAAGAGATTTAATCTTATCTTTGCTGCACAATTAAAACCAACATCACACGTTGCTCTTAGGGTATCCACAATGCTACTCCCTCCGTCCCACTTTGTTGCGCCTGTTTTCTTTTTAGAACGTTCCAAAAAATTGTCTATATCTCACAATCTATAATGTTTTTTATGATTTCAAAAACTTTGTTTAAAAAAAATTGAGATCTATCAAACAAGATCCATATTGAATACATAAAATATTATAGATTGTGAGATATAAATAATTTTTTGGGACGTCCCAAAAAGGAAACAGGCGAAACAAAGTGGGACGGAAGGAGTATGTTATAATAAAAAAAATTGATAACCAAAAGTTGCCACATCAGCTTTTGCTTATTCATTTAAGAGATTGCTAAGGTTAGCAATGTAGATGTCTACAATAGCATAATCTAAATTAAATAACCAAAACTTGTCACATCATCTTTTCAAATTGCAAAAGAAACTAAAACTGTGAACAGTAAAAATAGTTTTTCTAAAAATGGTTTTCAAACTAAGAAAAAATATTTACTAGAAATAGAAAATAGTTTTTGAAACTTTTTTTTTGGAAAAAAGCTATTTTAAAAAAATTAGTATTTTTAAGAAAATAGTTTTTTTTCAAAAATATTGTTCGAAAAGAAAGGGGAAAATGAAAGAGAGATAGAACATTTTTGTATAATGATTAGTGTATTTGATTGAGAATATGTAGGGTTAAAGAAACATTTTTGTATAATGATTGGTCTCTTTGATTAAGAATATGTAGGGTCTATTAAATTTGGTTATTGTCAAAAGGTTGCTAGTTTTGGTTATCTAAAACCCAAAATTTTATGATTTCTAATGAGATTGTTAAGTTTGATTATAATATTATGAGCCATATTTTGCACCAACATTGTTAATTTTAAAAATCTTTTACTTGTGATTATAGCATTGTGGATACTCTTAAATAATGGATTCCAGTCACTTAGGGCCTGTTTGGATGGGGGATTTGGCCCCGGATATACCAATCCCCATGATTTGTTATCCCCCTCTCCCTCTTGTCCGGTGTTTGGGTGGGAAAAATGCAAGCGGGATTTGAGCTCGAAGCCGGAGATGGAATCCGGCTCTTCCAGGTTTAGTTAACGACAGGGTTCGCCCTGGTGCTCGTGAATCCGGGTGGCTATTTGACAGTTTTGCCCTTGACTTTTAACAACCAATTTGTAATCCTATAAAGCAGAAACGTGATTATGAGAGCCTTAGAGACAAAATAAATAAAAGTCTCTTTAGAATAATATGATCAGAATAATAAGATCTTCACACTCGTTCAAACGGATTAAAAATTGAAGCACTTAGTTTTTTAACCACCAATTTGCAATCATATGGAGCAGAAACGTGATTATGAGAGTCTTAGAGACAAAATTAATAAAAGTCTCTTTAGAATAATATGATCAGAATAATAAGATCTTCACACCCATTCAAACGGATTAAAAATTGAAGCATTTAATTTTTTAACCATCAATTTGCAATCCTATGGAGCAAAAACGTGATTATGAAAGCCATAGAGACAAAATTAATAAAAGTCTCTTTAGAATAATATGATCAGAATAATAAGATTTTCACACCCGTTCAAACGGATTAAAAATTGAAGCACTTAATTTTTTAACTATATTTTTTAATATATAAAGTTCGGTTTTATTTTTATTTTTGAAAAAATCGTAATAAATACTACTAAGATTTCAACATTTAAAAATAAAATGAATTTATTTTACCCAAAATTAATGATAAATATGTATATATTCTAATATATATGAAATTAACATTTATTATCCATAAAATTAATAAACTGAGGGCAATTATGTCATTTGACATCTTATCCCATCATATCCACCTTCCAAATCCCCCTTCTCAAATAATCATCCAAACACCTCATTACAAATCCACCATTCTTAAGAGGTGGGGCCACCCTTCTTAACATATCACCCCTCATTACATATCCATCTTCAAATCCCCCCTCATTACAAATCCACCTAAAACAAATCCTCCATCCAAACGGGCCGTTAATTTCAAATGGTTAATGACTTTTTTTTTTTTTTTTTTTGATCCGCAAATGGTTAATGACTTTGATAAAACAATCATGACATCATTCTATATACACAGTATATGCTCTTTTCCTAAAATTTTGGTCCATCTTTCTTTTTGGGAATTGATTTTTACACTCTATTTTTTATAACCACTCCCTTTTTTGGATTTTAGTATTGAAAGTGTGTTTTTTTTTTGCTAAAAGACAAAAGAGAGTGCGGATATAAAAAAGGGAGTGCAGGAATCAATTCCCTTCTTTTTTCTGAAAATCCTTGTTCATTTTCACTAGTCAACAAGAACAGAGCCAGGAATCTCTAATAGTAGGGTCAATATTCAGACATATAGGCTCCGTTTGTTTCGATGTAAAATGTTTTTTCAGAAAATAAACTTCAAACTTTTATTTTCCGGTATTTGGTTGGCACTTGAAAATATTTTCGGAAATCAAAAAAATAGTGTAGAGAGGGAGATTGATAAGCACCCGACAATGTAATAAAGGGTGCGCTTGTGGCTAGTCTTAGTTACTTTTGTTATTTAATTTGTTGTTTTTAAGTTACTTTTGCTCGTAAAGTAGTTTGGTGGCGTTTTGTAGAAAACTATCTCAAAACAGGGACTCAAAGCAAAGGCATGGCTGCCCGGGCCAAAGCAATGATCAAGGCAGACATGACCAAATGGCCCGAGCAAGAGCGAGCAAAGAAGCCAAGGGCGGCCCGTTGGATGGCCAAGGCCAGAGCAGCAAAGTGGCCCGATGGCAAGGCAAGGTGGCCCGAGCAATGGCCAAGGCAAGGCCAAGAAGCAGCAGTCAACGCCAAGGATGCGGTCAACGCCTGGAGATAAGGCCTCGGCACCGATGGCTGGGATCCTGGACATCGGTACCGAGCAGCTAACTCTGGGACAGCAGTTAAGGCTTCGCCATCGATGACTGATTTATGGGACATCGGTACCGAGCGCTTAACTGTGTTTTAAGGCCATTGCCATCGGTACCGAGAGCTTACGAGGGGATCTTCAGAGCATCTTTGGGAAATATTCCGTGCGCGTCCTTGGAGCCTATAAATACCCCGTGATATCACCATTACACGACTTGGACAGAAATGTACCCATTTTTAGATCTAGATCTAGATTTCAAATTTCTTTGCTTGTTCTTGAGTGTTCTTAATTTCCAGCCCTTAATTTCTGCATTTTCAACTCTTGTAAGTTAATTTTTGCCACTCTCTCCTTTATTAAAGTTGTTTAGTTTCTTCCGATCTATCTTTCCATCTAATTTTCTCTTAGGCTTGTGTTTACACTTATGCTAAGTAGATTTTTGCTTGCTCTTATCTTTTTAGATATGTGTGAGTAGTTTCATAAGGTTGGGTCATGGGGTGACTAGCACCCCATAGCTTGAGTAAAAATTGCATTTTTCACCAAAAAGTTTGCAACTTTGTTTTGGAAATTGATGTGGGGCTTGGATTTGTTTGTCAAATTACCGAGGTGATAACCTCCTTGATCATGTGTAGGTAAGAGCTTTGCCTACTTACCACACATGATGCTTGGAGCTCTGTCGCTCGAGGTGTTTGCTAAATGAATTCTATAGCTAGCTTGATTTTCGAACCTTCTTATCTTCCGGGTTAAACCGTGTATTGGAGTGAAAAATGTGATTTTGCTTGAGTCGTGGGCGCTAGTGATTCCTAGACCTAACCTTCTTTTTATCTAGTTTATTCTCGTTTAATTTAGCCTTTTTACTTTCCACCGCATACGAAAAACCAAGTTGGCTGACTAAAAGCCGGAAACCATACTTGCATCTACAATCCATCAAGCCGTATTAGTTATCTCTGTGGGTACGATCCCGGACTTCCGGATTTATTATGCTTCAATTGGACGCTTATACCCTACGCTTGGGGTGACCTCTCTTTTGATACATCGAGAAGTGCGAAGCAGAGATGAGGAGTTTAAACGGTGGAGAGATATGAGATTATTGGAATTGAACGTGGGTCAAGACTGACGATCGAGGAAACTGAGCAGTGAGAATTGCAGTAGAAGGCAACAGGTTCATTTCGGAAAATAACTTACGGAAGATTCAAGGGTAAGTCATTTTCATCCAATTGATGAAAAATGTTTTACATGTAAAATATTTTCCTTATTTTTTACACAACCAAACACCGAAAAATAGGTAAAACATTTTATCGGAAAATATTTTACGTCCAAACAAACGGAGCCATAGTAATTGATCTTCTTCTTATTTGCTAATCAAAACTCAATATTAGTAACTGATCACATTAGGGAAGCGATATTGTGCAAAAATAATCTCGATTTTCATGAATTATGCATAGAAGTTTCCAATTCTTTACTCTTGGTTGAAAATGTGTATTGAAATTCTAACATTCGATGAGTACCATCCACACTTTTGAATAGTGATAATTTTGGGACAGATGGAGTATATACATTCATCATATGTAACATCACTATTCTGAAGATAACCTAACAAACTTCTTACTGCAGTCTTCATTTTTAGCACATTGTAAACCCTAACAAAATCCTAAGCAGCCACTCCTTTAGGCAATTTGTTGATGATAAAATTACAGTGACCATCAGCTTCTAAACGAACTGTTACTCCTGTGGTATTCGGTACGTAAAACGTTAATTATGCCAAGCAATGAGACAAGGTTGGGTAGCTCGCCGCAGGAAAAAATTACTAGCAAGATATGTAAGCATAGCAAAGGAAGTTTCCTACATCTTAGAAAATCATGTAGCATAATCAACCCGGTTGACTACAAAAGCCGTGTCTCATATTACAAAAGTACATTTCGTTAACGCCAAAAGTAGTTTGAAAAAAAGACTTCCACAAACCATGTTTGATGTCAATAACATGCTCAATTTTTTTTATATAAAAAAAAAAAAAAAAAAACCCTTACAAACCTCCTCAGCATTCCTATTATTTCTTGCTATGACTTTCTTGAAGACAAAACGCCTGCATAAGCCTCAATAGTGTTTTGTGATGCATCAGACAACTGCAATTTTACTTGTCTAGATCGGAAGCATTGGTTTGTGGTGATTTGGCAGGAGATCTAGTCAACGACCTCCTACATCACCATTCCTCCATCAATGGTGAACACCTGCATGACCAGAGTTATCATCAAGAAGCTCGTACATGGTGAACGTAAAAGTTATAGCAAAGCGAGAATTTATGGTCACAAAATGGTGATTTGATGAAGAGTATTTGAAAACCTGTCCAGTAATGTAACTAGCGGCAGGATTGAGGGCCAAGAATTCCACCAGTCCAGCTATTTCTTCTGGTTGGCCATACCTTCCTGAATTGACAATAGAGAAAAATAATCAGAATTATTCAAACCCATTTGCTTTGTTTTGTTCACGAAAATATGCTGCAGAAAGGTACTTTTGCCAATCAGGTAAACAGACACTGAAAATGAAACTAAGGACCATCAAACACTTGAATTACAGGTACACAACATCAGACCAAAGACGAGATTTACTTGGTGATAGATGACATGGATTTGCAAATCATGCTTTTTCATGCAATAAATCTGAAAAGTTATCTATGATTTGTATTTGTGTGGCTACTCTAGTAAAAAGTTAACACTCATGGAGTTATAACAAAACCGAGAACGTGGAAAGAGATGTTGGGATTTATCAGAAAATGGAATCAGATAAAGAGGGGACAAACTTTTCAAATGTATAAGGAGACACGAAGGTGAGAGCCTTTCTGCATGGCTATGAGAGAGGGAATTCGAATCTTTTCATGTGTCTTACCCAATGGGATGGTTTCCAAGATTTTCTTCTCAATGTCTCCGCCGAGCTTAGCAGTCATGTCAGATGCAATGAACCCTGGGGCAACAGCATTAACCTGTTGAATGGAAAGCCTAAAGTAAATATGTTTTTCTATCTACTACCATTAGCTGCATCTTGTCCTGAATCTAGTTTCAAGATCCAAATGGAAGAGTGAGGAGAACTCACATTAATATTCCTGCTGGCATATTCCTTTGCCACACTTTTGGTCAAGCCAATTACCCCTGCTTTCGCAGCACTATAGTTGGCTTGCCCAACATTACCAACAAGACCAACAACTGATGCTATGTTGATTATCCTACCCTGAAACACGAGCAGTTAAATAAATAAGAGATTCGAAAGCAAAAAGACATCAGTCGTTCTCTGGAATCCAAAATTCTCTGACCTTGCTATTGTCGTACATCTTAATTTATTTCCTCATTTTCAGATATCATTATTATCTCAGCCAGAGCTTGCTAAAACGCCTGAGCTTAACAACGATTGATTCTTTTGGTTCCGCAGAGTAAGGAACTTGCGATAAATCATTAAAGAGCAGGACATTTGGTACGTACATGAGTGAGGTCACATTAACTACTTAAAGCCCCCACTTGAAGGAGTTCATCAAAGATTGTCCAGCTCCTTATGATCAGTAAGGAAGTCACATGCGGTGAGTGTTGAATTGAACATTTAACAAAAAGGAAATTTGATGCAAATTTGAGGTGAAAACCCCCAAGTGGAAACTCATTAAAACTAAGCTGAAAGCCTCTTCTCCCTGTCTTCACCTACCCCTCCCCACCAGCACAAAAACAAAAACGAAAAAAAGGAGGAAGAAGAAAAAAGTGTCTGAATGTTCCACCAATGACCATTATAATTAATGCAGTTAACCTGAGGAAGGAGTACCTTTTTCTTTTTCATCATAATTTTGGCTGCAGCCTGCAATGAGTAGAAAAGGTACGTCAAACAAAGATAAAAGCCAATGCCTAACAACACTCAGAGCTGAAAATCAACACACCTGAATGCATAGGTATACACCAGTCAGATTCAGATCGATAACTTCCTGCCACTGAGATGTCTTCATTCTCATCAATAAACCATCTCTAGTAATGCCTGAAACCATGGTGGAACGATTAGTGGACTAAATCTCAAATTGTTAATGACAGAATAGGAGGTATCTTCCGAGAACCTGCATTGTTTATCAATATATCAACAGTCCCCCATGCATCAACCGCCTGTAGACGCGACAATTATAAAGGATGCAAGAAGTAAGCGGCACATTTGAAACAAAAATAAATTAAATAATCGACAAGAACTAGCAACATTTACTCACAGTTTTGATCATTGCTTCCACATCGGCTTCTTTTGAAACATCTCCCCCAAATGTAAGAGCCTGACCACCACATGTTTCAATCTGCAAGAAAATGGCAGCACATAATATAATCAATGATTTCCTACTCCACAGTTGGCCCAGCCAAGGCCTTTGTTGTCCAAAGAATATACTATTGTGAGTGGGATAGCCTTACAACATGACCCCCCCCAGTAAGAATAATTGGTCTTGTAGTAGCATAAACCATAGAGTGCGCTTGAAAGATTTTCTACATCAAGTTCCTCTCAGTCTTAGTATTACCATAGGAAATGAACATAGGATGCTTGATAGGGCAAGTGGGTGCTGGTTTTTAGACGGTAGAGGCAGGAAAAAGGCATAGGTATCACAGCAAGCTTAAAAAAACTTTATCATGAATCAAGCAGAATCTACAACGGAGGCGTCTATAGAAAATCTAGGCATTCTTCCAGGCGAGGATACTACATGACAAACATAGCCAATGAGAGAAGAGATAAACACTAGTGTCGACATTCTGAAGTAAAAATTTCTAATAAGCTGAAAAGAATTGTTCATATCAGCCCTATTATATCACTGAGCCACTAACCTCTTTGCAAACTTCTTCGGCCTCCTTTGACGACCTAGCATAATTAACCAAAACCTGTCAAAGAAAGTCCATAATCAGCATAGGGAGGAAGGGAAGGTGAATGACTCTACAACTCAATATGACATAGTTTATAACACAGAGTAATAAGAAGCAAATAATTACAGCATCTACTCTACTCCATGCACCAAATTTATTATAGTCCCACAGGGCTGCAGTTACGTCCTTTACGTGCGAAGTGGAACAGAAAATATCAGGCAAAACAATCAACTGATTTAGAGAGAGAAGTGTGGCAACCAGAATATCTTTGAGATCTTGTCATGGGTGATAAAGCTTCTTGTCCTTGAAATAATAGAGAATATTTAACCTCATACGTAAGCACAACCATAACATAAGGGAAATCATTTTTGCATTGTGCTCAAATTGAAAGTCGTGGCTGAAAGTGAAAATTAGCTTCATGTTGACATACTTTCAGATTTAAATGGATCACTATGTCTTAGATATCTTCACATTAAATACTACACATCGATATGACTGCCTAAGGTCGGTTTTTTAATCACCAAAAAAAGAAGCCACAAAGCAAGATGTTTATTCAAGGATTCGTGTTGTGGGATTGTTACTATGTATATCCATATGATCTTCAATTCTTCTCCTTTCTTGCCATCAAGCATTTCCAGTTGAGAGTTGATACTCACAATATCAACAGTGTAACACCCACAACAATAGCTTCAACATGTTCCTCAGCTGTTTTTTTCAAGAATGACAGCCTATTGACCAAGTTTCTTTACAGAATCACTTTAATAATTACAACGCTAGCCGTGACACTCTTCTTCTATTTTATTTGTTGCGTGTGTATGTGGTGAGGTCGTGAGGGTAGTGGGGAGCACTTGGTACATGGTACCTCGTAACTTGGTAAATGTATATCAAAGAAACCTTACACATTCAATGTTAACTTTAGAATTTTAGAGAGTACCCTTGAAAATTTGGCTGATGACTGGAGTAAGAGATACTCATCCTGATCATTCCACAAAACATACTGGTGATGGGTCTTGGAGAGGGCAGATTGGGTACAGGCCTGACATTTGGGATTATATGCAGAAAGTGGCTGCCTTCATATTCAAACCTACAATGTCAAGGTTACTAGGTAAAGTTTTCAGCCCTCCCAAACCCCCCATTGACGGAAACTAAACTAGGTGCAGTTTTTTGTTTTCAAATATTGATGATAAGTGACCGCTGATGCTACTCGCAAGCCAGATTTATTAACATAGGAAAACATTCCCACAAATTCAGAGCATAATTGATGCAGAGGTACATCGTAGTAGGTGACCACCTCAAATGTTTCCTACTTTGAGCAGCGAGGAATTGTCTGACCTTACAACCAGCTTTCCCCAAAGCCAAGGCAATGGCTCTGCCAATCCCTCTAGAGGCCCCGGTAACCACAACAACAGGGGCTTCCAAATCTTGAGGCGCTTCAATGCTTGCTTGTTCAACAGTAGCAACCTGTGCTTTTACACCTGCATGTGGCACTACATAGTGCTATGAATCTTTGATACAAGAAGGCGGATGCAAAACAGGGAAATATTTATAGGTGAAACCAGGAAAGACGGGCAGTAAGGCCCCTTAATAAAGTAAAGCTATTGATTGAGTTACAAAACCATGTACGGTAGATTCCTATGTTTATCATTTGCTACCAAACTATTGGATAATGGAATAGAACAATGACCCCTAGCCTTGCCATCATGACGAGATTGTTGAATTATCTTCCTTAAAGCACACAGAACTTACCAATAGACATAAATGTTGCCAGATAATTAGCTAGCGGAAACCAAGTACAATCCCTAGTCTTAATGGCATAAATGTTTCTGGATTATCTCCAGATTTGTTTTTAAACTATCTGAAAGTATGACGGAAGTACACGAAAACGGTTTGTCTAAGTTTTTTTGAAGCATGCCTACCCTCTCGTACAAATCACTTCTCATTCTCTCCCAAAAGTTTCACATTATTTCTCATTGCTAGTATTTTCCAAATTGTGAACTGCATTGGCGTCTCAAATCCTGTTTTCTGTAAAGTCAAGTGCACAACTACAGAGAAACACAAACTTTCAAATTTTACGGACAATCCACGAGGGAAAAAAAATAATAATAATAATCACAAAAAGTCCATCTTCTATTGTCCAATCTCCAAATTTGTAATGATACCAACTAAATTACGATTCATAACCAATTGAACTGAGTCAATGCATAGAGGAGTAAAAGAACGACGAGGAATTGAACCATGTACGATGAGTGGCGATGTTCAGGAATGCTTGTACATGGTTATACGCACATTTGTATTCATGCAGTGATTTACATATCGAAGAACCAAAAAAAACGTCGAAAAAGGGGATGAAATCGATACCAGAGGAAGCGAAAGAGGACCTAGGTCCGCAGTTGGAGTTAAAGCTGTGTTGGAGCTGAATGGATCGAAGTCGGCCGCAAATGGGGGAGAAATTGTTCCGGATAAGAGGGGTCTTTAGATCGCCGGAATGCTGTGGTGAAGTTACGGCGGATTTGAGGGCGGCGATGGCCGATCCGGCAACGGAAGAAGAGGCCATGGAAGACCCGGCGAGTCTCCGGAAGGCGGCGATGGAGGAGAGAGAGGATTGAGAAATGAACAAGGATTGAGAAATGAGCAAGGCAGCCACCGCTTAGAGGGAAAAGCTTTGGAAGCTCCGAAGTCACCTGAGAGCAGCGATGAATACAAAGACTTGGTGGGTTTTAGTTGAGATTCTTCTCAGTACTCACACCTACAGTCACCCCGACCTACTACATAGATTAACCAATTTTGGGGGGGGGCCATTTTTTCTGTCATAAAAGTCATTTTTTGGGTTCAAAATTTGTTGACAATTGGAGGTCATTTTTGAGGTCTCATGCGAAATACAGTAATGACTTTGATTTGAGATGCTCTGACCCATTTTTCTAACGGGGCGATTATTCGCAGCCCCGTATTTTTTTTTCATAGCCTGTTAAAAATTTTCGAAGATTATATTTCGGTAACTACATGTTGAAAATATGTTCAACTTTCGGTAAATAACTGCCGAACATACATTTCGGTAAATGGCCGTTGAAAACAAGATTATATTTCGGTAACTACATGTCGGAAATGCACAAGAAACATATATTTCGGTAATTGGATGTCGAAAATGTATCTCAATTTCGGTAACTAACTGTCGAAACATATTTCAGTAGTTGAAAATTTTTAATGGGCTAAGGGAGAAAATACGGGGCTGCGAATAGTCGCACCCTTTTCTAAACGGTGGACTTAATTATCAATTTCTGTAGAGGAGATACACGTAAATGATTTTTATTTTTATTTTGTTTTTGAAAACCAATTATGCAAGGCATGATTAAGAAATTTAATCGTCATTTTAATATCTTCTCGAACATATTTTGCTTTTTAAAACTTTCTTAATTACAGTATAAATTATAGAAGCAGCCAAGTTGGCTGAGCCAACTAGACAAGTTTCCGAGTCATATAGTATAATCAATTTGGGAAAAAGCGACCATTTCCAACTTAACAAAACAATTTCAGACAAAATTTCTCCCAACCCCGAGGGGTTTGGCCGGATGGTTCTACCAATAAATTCTCCTCCATTACTTACATGTTCCATTTTCACGAAAGGCCAAACATTTTCAACTTTGGGACCACTGAAGGTTTACCCGATCGTAAATTTTCGGGCTCCGAAATTAATTGAGGTGTGTACAAACTGGTCCGGACATTCGATTATAAAAAAATAAAAAAAAGACACAATTTCTCTAAAACCCATTTCGAAATAAATAGCGCACATGATAGTAGTATCATCTAAGCAAATACCAAATCACAAAAGTCATCACATTTGCCTCTATCTAGGCGCTCTAGATTTCACTACCTCAATTATAACAACACTATATGTAAAGTAACATATCCATAACCTCTCACTTGAATAAAGACCCTATGCCACAAAATACTAATTACATAAGGCTGGCACCCATATATGAATTCAGAAAGACAAACTTTGGCCCCCACAAAATACTACTACGCTGACTTCCAATAAGGAATTAATGTAACATATCGCAAAACAAGCTCACTTCCCTATCCCATTTACACGCTTCGCAACTCGCATCATCCTCCACTTCGCGTCGCCCATCCCACGTCTCCTTCAATCTGCTTGTATTTTCATGGCAGCAACTTCTGCTTTGTCGACCCTCGAGGTGGTTGTTGATCCACATTGAGCGAATAACGGCCTCAATCCTCTTTCGACACTCTTGGAATATTGCGAAGCGAGTAGATTGTGAAGTAGTACCACTCTTCATGGCATTTAGAAGCTTTAAACCCTCTACGCTTGATTGTCCACCCTTACACACTAGTATAATACCGTACACGTATGAGGCTTCAGAGTGACCTTTTTCTGATGCTCTCCTCAACTTCTCAAACCCAGATTCCATTCTCATTGAACTGAAATACTCAACCTATTCCAATGAGATAGTAGTCATCAAATATATGGATAAGAATTTGCACTAAGTAGTTTTTGATGGCTTCGTCAAAAGAAGTTAATTAGAGCTTGGGGCACTGTCTCAACCTAACTATCAAATCAATTAAGTAGAGACAAATCATATGTTCGCACGAGCATTCAAAGTTAAATATATAAGCTAGTATGAGATTAGGAAAAAGAGATTTTGTTACCATTCCCTGTCTGTACAGGGCCTCCGATCCGGATTTCCACCCTTCACGCACCGATTCAAAAACAAACTCACTTCCTCGGATTTCCGCCATTGATTCACTGGAAATCCCATTATTGATACTTGCTCGAGTATATATTCTTCCTCGGCCGCTCTTCTAATATCTCTGCAACTATCGATAAGAAGGCAAGAACAAAAATGCAAGCATTATGACATGCAAAATACATGAATCAGTCATGTAAATTTAAAAATTACTGCTAAACATATATTTTCGTGTGTACATTGCATGATTCAATTATACCCTCCGTCTCTAAATAAATGTTCAGCCCGCAAACCCAGGCCTTTAAAAACATGCATTTTTTTCGTTCAATTTTTTTAAAAAAAAAAAAAAGGGAAAAAAATACCTTTGCACTTTTTTTTCAAATTTTTTCTACATAAAAAATGCATGTTTTTAAAGGCATAGGTTTTCGGACCAGACATTTATTTAAGGACGGAGGGAGTACGCAATAATGTCTTAACAAGAAATTGGACACATATAACTCAAATTCGAAGCTAGTATTGGAACATTGAACAAAAGAACAAGAAAGGAAGAGGATTGCAGGGAGTGAATGAGAGACCAAAAAAACAAAAACAAAATTCAAAGCTTGCATGCGCAGAAGCAGTGCAGCTCACCGTTTGAAGAAAAAAGAACAAGAGGAAACAGAGGACTACGGGTAGGTTAGCGAATGAAAGGATAAAAAGAATAAGTTGAAATTTCTTCATTACGACGAACCTAATACAGAATGTCCCGGGCCAGCTTGCTCGCATCTCGAACTAATCCCTACAGTCATTTCACACGCTTACGCGTAGAGGTGAGGTGGCCCCAAGAGTACGTACGTATTTACATATATGTGGCATGAATTAATATCGATCAGTTTGATAAGATACTATATGATAGCATGCACATAATGGGTCAAAAATCAGTGGATCGGAATTTGTAAGTAATCCAAGACAAGTGAACGCGAGGAGAAGGTGACTAATTACCATAATTTGGAGTTGATGAGGTCGGTGAAAGAAGAGGAATTAGCGACCCGGGCAAGAACATTGACCAACAAATGGGAAGGAATTGAAGAGAGTTGATCATGGCAGAATTGTTTCCGAACAAGATGGAATTTGTGTAATAGTCGTAAGTAAGTTCTTGATCAGTTGGTGCTTTAATTAATTAAGGGAAAATTTTTACAAATGGTCCCTTTACTTTGCATGAATTCTCATTTTCGTCCCTCTAGTACCAATTGCGTTAGTTTTAGCCCTATAGTTTTTATTTTGCCTCAATTTCGTCCCTCTTGCTTACGGTGTCAATGAAACAAACGGAATTGAAGGGCAAAATTATCATTTCTCCTCACAGACGGGCTAAATTGAGACTTCATACAAACTAGAGGGACTATTTCTAAAAATATTCTTTTTACTTTTGTTTTTGCAAATATAATTAAAAGGCACCATACCTAATATATTTTTCATCTCAGTTTTTTAAATCAAAATATGTTGAAAATTTTAAAGCTTTTATTATATTCCATATCACAAAAATATGAAAATTCGAAAAGTAACCCCTATGTTAAATGTCTATGTATCGTATTTTTTTCAATTGGATTTTCAATCTCGTTTTGTTCTTTGTTACGCGATTAAAAAGAAAAATTGCTCAATAGTATTTAGGTGTCTTGTATTTTTGTTTAATTAACCAATGAAATACTATTGCATTAAAACATGAGTATAGTGTATTTTTTTGGGACTTACTCATAGGACCACTTATATAACAAATAAATACATATTGAATATTAATAGCTACATAATCAGTTTATTTTAGTCTTCAAATAATTTAACGACATATAGCTACATAATGAAATACGAAAACAATATCTTCAGATCAATATAAGTTAGCAATATCAAAGCTGTGAGTTGGCTTAAAATATCACCCCCCAAGTCAAAAGTTCACTCGCTTATTTGTTATTCAATAGTGATCCACTTCTTAATCAATGATTACAAGATTAACTAAATAATTTTGAACATTATTTTTTATTGGGTGAAAAAAAAAAGAACATTATAAAAACATGATACTAATGATATGGAATATTAAGTATGGAATATAATGATTTTCAATTACATACTAAATGATAAAAACATTATATTTCCATACTTAATGATATGGAACATCATTAAAAAATTTTGTGATATGGAATATAATAAAAGTAAAAGCTTTAAAATTGTTTATATATTCCAAAAAAAATTTGATATGGAATATTAAGTACTCCTATTATATGTTGAAAACTTTTGCAAATTGTTTCCTCTTGCGTTTTTATATTCCATACTTAATATTCCATATCATTAAGTATGGAATATTAAGTATGGAACATCATTAATATTTTTAACATATTTTGATTAAAAAAACTAAGATGAAAAATATATTATGTATGGTGTCTTTTAATTATATTTGCAAAAACAAAAGTAAAAAGAATATTTTTAAAAATAGTCCCTCTAGTTTGTATGAAGTCTCAATTTAGTCCCTCTGTGAGGAGAAATGACAATTTTGCCCTTCAATTCCGTTTGCTTCATTGACACCGTAAGCAAGAGGGACGAAATTGAGGCAAAATATAAACTATAGGGCTAAAACTAACGCAATTGGTACTTGGAGGACGAAAATGAGACTCGGATGAAACTAGGAGGACCATTTCTATAAATTTCCCTTAATTAAATGTTTGTGCATGAGATTGCCAACGCAACAGAGTCGTGTCTGGTACGTGTGTAAAGGTTTCTGGAAAACTCAAGGAGAGAATATTACTAGGACAAAAGGAAACATTATTGCCTTGCAGGAATTAGAAAGTCCTGGACTCCTGGTCCTTGTGGGATTTTATTTTCCAACCGCGCGACTCACAAAATTAGGAATTAGTCCTCTATCTAGTGTGGGTTATTTAAATTTTCGGATTTGAGTATAGATTTAAGGTTCGTTTTAGCTTAATAATTACTCTGTAACCTAGGTTTTTTTTGTCTTTATTCAAAAATAAATTCGCATTTATTAGTTTTCATCAATCTTTTTTTGAATTATTTGTTTGTCTCGACAAGAGGATTCTAAGAAGCAAAAAATTATGTACCAAATTATATATTTTTTAATAAAATACAACAATTAACCAAAAAATCTATCTGTTTTGAATTATTTTCTGTCTCTAGTGAACTTTTTGAAAAAAAAATTGACTATAATTTTTTACTTTTTAGATTGTTCTTGTCGAGACAAACCCAGATCCGGTAACAATGACGCAAAATTAATAAATTAAAAAAATTAAACTATTTTTTGAAAACTTATAAAATTATTATATAAAAGTAAACCAACAAAACATGAAACTAACTAAAAGAGGGGATAGATAGTACTTATAAAAAGGGGGTTAGCATTACGGGTGTACATAAAGAATTTTAGGAATCAAACCATATTTAAGGGTTCCAAAAAATTGAGAGTCGTAACCAGAATGTTACACATATGGAACCAAATTGTTAAACCGGTCTAGTCTGGTTTGGTTTGATTTTCGGTTCTAAACTTTTTTAATTGTAGCATCCAAAGATTGCAAAAAAAAAACAACCATGAACTACATACTACTAGTTCTTTAAAATAGCTAACAAAATACAAAGCAAAATAATTACAACAGCTTCATTAATCTTAAAAACTGAATTTGTCCAAAAAATATTCTTGCAACTTATATATATTCATAAAACTACAGCCATTAAGCCAACCCACAAAATAGATCTAGAAGCCCAACAAATAATTAAAACAACTACTAAAATACTGTGAAACAAAACCTTGGACAACAGTAGGAAAGTGGGATGTATTGAATATACTCTTTATTGATTCAAATGCAACGTATTTACTGACAGAATTTTTAAGTATATGTGTGTATATATAAGTAAACGAGAAATCAAGCTTAGTTGAATTGGTTTGCTCGTGTGTCTCTTCAGTGGTGACCACCAGTGTTCGAGCCCCACGGGGAGCAGGTTTGGAATTCAGGGCTATGAATAGCCTCTCGACCCCGTTGACTAACATACTAACATGAGTGCAATTTTGTTCACCAACATGAACATTACCTTCCATCTTATTGATTGAAATGGTATAGGTCTTGGATTGTTGTGTGAGTATCATTGTTGATAGGTCTTACCCATGCAATACATTTTGTGGTGAGATCCACCACATTTCAACCACAACTCGGTAACACCCGTTGATGTATAAACTATGATATATACCGATATATATCGGGACGGTTCAAGAGACACCCAAATAAACACCTAAAAAAACACCCCAAATCTCAATCTCATATCCATATAACAAAGGAGGGATTTTTTTCAATATAATATTGCTCCCCAAACAGATCTCAACCCTTTATTCTTACAAATCCAACGGTCTAATTCTATACCTCTCACAAACTAACTTTTGAATGGCATTTCCGTAAATAGTGTGTTATACAGGGGCTGAGAACAAATGGCATTTTTGTTGAGAACGTAATGCTTTCAAAATTTGGTCAAATGGCATTTTTGTAAAATTATGATTATGCTTTCAAAATTTGAAACCCACGTATATCCTCTTCTCTCTTACTTTCCCCTTTCTACGGTTCTACCTTATCCCTCTCTCTCTCTCTCTCCCCGTGGAGATGGTCGAGTTCATGGAGAAGGTCTCCAGCCTGAACGACTCCGAGGAGCTCAACGTGGAGGAGCGCAACCTCTCTCTGTCGCCTACAAGAATGTCATCGGCGCCTCCTGGCGCATCATCTATTCATCTCCTCCATCAAGCAGGAGGAGGAGTCCCGTGGCCGCCTCAAGCTCATCCTGTTCGCCACTTCCGGTGACTCCATAAATCACTCTTGGTAAGTGCATGGTCGAGTTTTGTGATTTTTATTGTTCCTCTGGCTTCGGAGTTGTGTAGTTCGTGGTTATGCTAAAGTGCATGGTCGAAATTTTTGTTGTTACTTGCTCACCACATGTTCGGTAAAAGTCCACAATGGAAACAATTCCTGAAATTGACCACATGGTGGTTAGATACAGAGAGAGAGAGAGAGAGAGAGAGAGAGAGAGAGAGAGAGAGAGAGAGAGATAGTTTATAACCTGCTGTAATATAACCTACTGTTATAACTTAAGCTACAAATATTATAACCTATTCTACTACAACCGATGGAAATCTAGCATGAGAGAATAAGCTTACATTAGGTTACAATAGCTTATAACCTGCTGTAAAATTCGGCATTGGAAGTCATTTGGATCTAGCATGGAAATTTTATCCATACCCTCTTATCCAGATTTTATTGCATTTGGTGTGTTTGTAAAAATGCCTCATACAATTGGAATTGAATGATTAAGGCTCTTTAGGTCGGTTCCGTTCATTGTCTTTTGTGGGCTACTTCAAACACAAGCCTTTCACTTTTATTTGGTTATGCTTCATGTTATATGGATGTGTTCATCCAATTGAACTTATGGTTATGCTTTGATGCTCATTTACGTGACTGGAATATTGAGCCAATGTGTTCAGATTGCTACTTGCTTAGTTGAGTGATTGAGGGGAAATTTTTTTTGTTCTGTATTTGGTAATTTGATTCATTGCAATATGTTGGCGGCAACAAGTGTATTGATTTTGTCGCATCTCTATCCTAAGTCATAGGTGCAAGTATTACAGTTTGTGGTGTGATCACTATTGTCTCAGCTTCATGTCTTCGTTTTGCTTTAATTTGGTATTAAAATTCTCCTTCTTTCCACCCAACTGATGTTATATTTTTTGGTTAGGGAATGATCTGGCAATCACACGCTCGAGAAACGGGGAAAGGGTGATCTCGAGGTAGAAGCTTTCACCTCCAAAATTTGTTGGGGCTATGTTAGAAAAGGTGATCAAACTCTGTCTATTTCATTTTTGTTGGTTCTCGGCGAAAAGTTATTGATTGAACAATATTTTAGTAGAAATTTGAGTTGAAGTGGTATCAAAGAACAAAGATTTTGTTCTTTTGCTTTTGTGTTTATATTTCACTTTTTTCCTGTAGCCATGTGGTAGTCTTACCGCAAGGTATCTTAATGGGTTTCTCAGAATCTGACAGAGCACTATGTCAATGTTGAGACTGGTCGATTGCCCCCATCTAGCCAAGACTCCATAAAATTGCTCTAAAGCTTCGGGGAGACAAGGAGAGGGGGAGAGAGTCTAAAAATATAACTCCTTGTGGTTCAATACCTGACACAGTGACATGTAAGTTCCTCTTTTGATATGGATAGTTCAATCCCAATTGTTTGAAATGAAATTTACCATCTACCTCTATAATAAGGAAGCTGTAATTAGAGATATTGTTATAACATCAGCAATGTTAATGTGGTTGTATGAGAAATACTTCTATATTGGTTTTCAACTCTTACTACAAGTCAATCATTAGCTTTTCTCGAAAGTGTTTTCATTCTTTCCCTCAGGGCTGAAGTGATCAAGTGACAACCTAATTCTTCAAAATGAATACATGTAATACATATGGTTAGTTTTTGTTAATTTATGGTTTTTGAAAAGCCCGAATACCTGTCATACATAAAAATCTTGCAGAGCATAGCACAGCACGTCTACCTCAGTTCCACAATCTTATGATACTTGGGTATGAAATCCTGAAGCTATTTTTTTGACTACTTTTGTTGTCGGTGGCTGCTCTACGTTCTTGATAAAAATGGCCATGGTTTGAGGGTTGACTGAATAAGATAATAGGGTTTTGCAAAAGTGTAGTACTACATGGTGGATATGATAAGGTTATTTTGTGATGAGCTTATCCACTACATATACTGTAGTATTCTACTGTGGCAAAAAAATTTCCTTTATTTTGCTCTAAATTTGTAGCGTAAATGGGAAATGGATTATAAAACCAGTAGAGTGGGTATGACTTGATAGAAGAAATAGTCTGGGGCTTCAAAAATTCATGGTAGGATTGGCAACTGGATTTTCATCCTCTTTGCAGCCATGTTCCCTCAAAAGAAAGTAAGGCTAAAAACCTAAATAAAATGTTTCCCCTGTTGATTTTAGTTGATCGTCCAGGATTAGTCATTGCTCCTCTTTTACTTTCAAATTTAGCTTACTGATTCTATGTGAAGCTTACATTTATTTTTAATTTTTTTGAGTTGTCTACTGGGTTATACTGTACCAAGCTGATCTGTGTCTCATTTTCTAAATGTGCAGGTTGTTTCAATTCTAATTGTGGTGGTTGCTACATGGCAGCGGTGGAAGACTCCCATTGTCTGACGCGGTAAGGTTTTCTGATGACTCTAATCATGTTTTTCTTCATAGTTTGCGTGGTTGTTTGAGAACTCTACTTGGGTATAAAATCCTGAAGTTATTTTTTTGCCTACTTTTGTTGTTGGTGGCTGCTCGGTCTTTGATAAAAATAGCCATGGTTTGAGGGTTGACTAAATAAGATAGCAGGGTCTTGCAAAAGTGCAGTACTATGTGGTGGATATGATAAGGTTATTTTGTGATGAGCCTTTCCACTACTTATAGTGTAGTATTCTACTGTGGCAAAATATTTCTTTTTTTGCTCTAAATTGGTAGTGTAAATGGGAAATGGATTATAAAACCAGTAGAGTGGGTATGTCTTCAGGCATAGACTCATTTGTTGAGAACGTAATGCAGGCATGTTCTGTCGTGCCTTCAGGCACATGCACAATCACTAGGGATTGGAAAGTTGATGTTTACCAACTTATAGGCATTTATTAAGTTTTAATCTATGCAAATAATGATGAATCTGGGTTTCATTTTATTAGATTAATGCTTTTTAATAAGGTCTCTTTCATGCACAGGCTCATTTGTTGAGAACGTAATGCAAACGTGTTGCGTCATGCCTTCAGGCACATGCACAATCGGGTGTATAATGCGTGTGCAGACACTGTTTTATTTAATGGCTCAAATTAGCACTCCTAATGATGTTCTACGCGTATTTAACACTGCCTCTCACCCCCCCTCCCTGTTTCCTCCATGTCCCTCCTGTGTCCCCGTTGTATCCCCCCTCCCAAAACAAAAAAAAAACTGGACACGGGTATGCCGGACTCTTGGATTGTTGGATCTTAAAAAATATTTCCGTTCATTGTTTCTTTCCCTTTTATGATGCTGAAAATCTGAATCCACATCCCTCTTCTCTACAAGGCATTATTTCTTTCCCTTCTATGATACTGAAAATGTGAATCTACATCCCTCTTCTCTACAAGGCAGTCTCAACCCATTCATGGAGAAGACTGTGGGAGTGAAGTGCGTTTGGTGAGTCCAACCACCGCCAATCTCGCTGCTTTTTGATATCTCAAGCTCTCTTTCATGGGATTTTCATTAGATTTTTCATTGTAATTTTGTTTCACAGGCTAGGATTCTACGGTTTTACGGAAAAAAACACACACTCTCTACACACTCTCTCTCTCTCTCTCTTCCATATCGCATAGCCCAAAGGTAACAGATTTCAACATTTTAATCTTTTTTTACCCTCTTTGGCTGTATTTTTTGTTCACTACCATTCATAAACCAATCATCTACTTTCATTAACACGTGCCCTGTCAATTTGGATCCACTATGCTACTCAAAGATGTTCATTTTGCAGGGCTGAGATTTTGTAAATTGCAAGAAAGTCAGGATCTCAAACCTCTCTCTTGGTCCCATAATGCTATGCGAGACTCTCGGTTCCACCAATCAATAGGACAAAATTTTATGTCCAGTGGTTTATTTTTTTCCCTTCCTGAAATGATTGGGGGTGATCAGTAATTTTTTCTTTCGGTTAATTAGGTGTAGGGGATTTGTTTCTCCTTTGAAATTAGAGAAAGGGAGCATGCATTTTGATGCCCGTCTATGCTATGTTCATTTCTTCGGTGTTTAACCTATTATTGTCTATAACTTTTGTTTTGACTCTTTCATTTTTGGCCGAAATTAAACACTCGTTGACCAAGATAATTACACACTCCTCGATAAATCGTTTAAGTCGTGTTAAAAAACGTGTTGCGCCGTGCCTTCAGGCACGGGCAATTTCTAGTATATATATATATATACACACACATATAAGTAAACAGTTCGCTTCGCTTCGAAACACGATTCACCATTATGGAACCATGGACCGAACCATATATAATATCTGATTCTAATTTTTTTAGACCCAAAATGAATCCATTAAACCACATAATTACCAATCCAAATAGATTGGTTCAATCATAATATCTGATTCTAATTTTTTTAGACCCAAAATGAATCCATTAAACCACATAATTACCAATCCAAATAGATTGGTTCAATCGGTCCGATTTACCATTTTTTCAATTTTCTTGGAGGTCTTTTTACTTTTACCCAAATATTTTTAGAAATATCCAAGACAAAATCCAAAAGCTAGCTTTTTGGGCTTTATCTTGGATATTTTTAAAAATATTAGGGTAATTTGTATTTTTTTATTTTTTCGATTCATCTTGATCTTTGAAACAATAATCTACACGCAAAACTAACAAACTCGTTTTTTTTAATAGAGACAAAATTCAAAAAGCCTTAAAACCCTTATAGAGGAACAATGCCTTACTTAAAACATCAATGGCATTGATATCAAAAATCAAGAAAAACGTACAGGTGTACAAGGAATTTCAGAAAGTCTACTGGTAATTTTTTGTGGGGCCCACTAAAGGTCCCACACAAGTGATCCGAGCCGTTCATTATGTTTAAAACATTTTTTCAAGTGCCTTCGTGAAAAATCAGCTCAATCCGACACCTATAAATACTTGATCTAATCATCTAACTTTTCATTCTCTAAAAACCCGAATGAAAAGTTAGATGATTAGATTAAGCACTTATAGGTATCGGATTGAGCTAATTTTTCACGGAGGCCCTTGAAAAAACGTTTTAAGCATAATGAACGGATTGGGTCACTTGTGTGGGACCCTTAGTGGGCCCCACACAAAAATCTGTGCACAATCTGTGCACAGATTGCTGTACCCGTAGCAGCACTCAAGGAATTTTGGCTAAATTACTCTTCTTGATTATTTTTTGGTCTGTTTTCAAATTTCTCCTCATATTTTAGTGTGATATAATTGTTTTTGGGAATTATTGATTCATCTCGATGGAATGAATCTAAAAAAGTAGAAGTTATGATCAAAATCTTAAAAAAATTCATTCAAAACAAAATAATAAAAAATAGAGAAACTTTTTGTGTTATTTAATTTTAAGCTGCTGATTTTGCCACTACATTTTTTGTTAACGCCACTCTCCTGCAAGTGTATTTTTGTACCCAAAAATACACTTGCAGGGGAGTGGCAAAATCATTTCCCTATTATAATATTCATTTAGTATTTTTTTTGTTACTATAATTTTGTACATATAGATTTCTATCGTATAGACGAATCAATAGATTATAAAAAATAACAACAAATCAATAAAAGGATAAACCTCTTTGAAAAAATTTAAAACATACTAATCTAAAACAATTACTGTTAAACTAAAACACATAGTAATCCATCCGCCCCTTTCTATAAGCGTCCAGCTTCGTAATTCCAATTTATTAAGAAGACATCATCATTACACATTTCATATAAACTTTTACACTCGATTTTCTTACTTACTCTCTATGAAAACATCGTCATTACACTTTTATTCCCTAACTTTTCAAAATAGAATCAACTTTCAGGGCAAAATAGAAAATGTACCAACTTTTACCTACTAACTTTACAAAATAGACAGTTATTAAGGGACAACTCATGATAGAACACTAAGAGCATCTCCAATCCAATACTCTATTTGAGAGTATCAAAATACTCTATTTTATTCATAAAGTGATTTTAGAGGAAATCACTATTTCTATTTACTCCAACCACAAACCCTCTATTTTTCCCTCTAAAATAGAGGAGGCTTGAGAGGATGGGTTGGAGGAGTTCCGTACTCTCAAATGGAGGAATAGAGCATGGGTTGGAGATGCTCTAAGGATACAAATGCCATTTTAAAAGGTGAATAGTGTTATAGAGGAGGTCCTCCATATTTTCTCTCATCCTCTAAATATGGAGGATCAAAATCCCATCCTCTCAAATAGAGGAGGCTTGAGAGGATGGGTTGGAGGAGTTTTATACTCTCAAATAAAGGAATAGAGCATGGGTTGGAGATGCTCTAAGGGACAGAAGGAGTACTATCTTTTTGGAAAATTTTCAAAAAAGCCCCTAGACTATCGCCAAAATGTCTCAAAAACCTCCAAACTTTAATAAATGTTAATTAGACCTCTAAACTCGTCAACATTTCATCAACTACACCCTGTCGCATGTTTTTGTCAATGTACAAATGAAGGATGGCTATGTGGCCCATAAACACCTGCGTTTGGATGGAAAACAGGCAAGTTAAGGTCATTCCCTCTTCTTACCCAGAGGATATTGTATTTGGAGGAAAATCAATCCCAATTCCTGCCATTTCCCACCCCTTCCTCTCCATTTATACACACTTGACACCCCATCTTCCATCTTCACTCCTTCCTTCAACGGATTGAAACCCTAGAAATCAACCTACAATCTTCCTTCCAGTCTGCAACATGAGGAATGAAGGTGACATCTCCAACTACATGGGCCACAATCCATGTGGTGTTTGTGGCAACCGCAGAGAGATGAAAACCTCTTGGACAATGGTGAACCCAAAAACCCATAAGCATATCCTCGCATGCTCCAAACCGTAGTTGTCTTGGAATCCTAATTGATGCACTTTAAATTTCTAGAACAATCACTTTATCATTTTAAGTAATTTAATCGCCATTTTGACATCTTCTCAAACATTTATTTTGCTTTTAAAACTTTCTTAGAGTACAAATTATAGAAGCTGCCAACTAGACAAGTTTCCCAGTCATATAATCAATTTGGGAAAAAGCGACCATTTCTAACTTAACAAAACAATTTAAGACAAAATTTCTCCTAACCCCAAGGGTTTTGGCCAGATGGTTATGAGAAACCAATAGTTGTTCCTTCATTACGTTACAATGTTACATTTCCATTTCCACGAAGGCCAAATATTCCCAACTTTGGGGCCACTGAAGGTTTACCCAGTCGTTAACTTTCAGGCCCCAAAATTAATCGAGATGTATACAAACTGACCCGAACATTTGATTATAAAAAAATGAAGATACAATTTCTCTAAAACCCATTTCGAATTAAATAGCGCACATGATATATAGTATCATCTAAGCAAATACCAAATCACAAAAGTCATCACATTTGCCTCTATCTAGGCGCTCTAGATTTCACTACCTCAATTATAACGACACTATATATGCAAAGTAACATGTCCATAACCTCTCACTAGAATAAAGACCCTATATATGCCACAAAATACTAATTACAAAAGGCTGGCACCCATATATGATTTCAGAAAGACAAACTTTGGCTCCAAAACCAAATTACTACATTGACTTCCGATAAGGAATCAACGTAACATATCGCAAAACAAGCTCACTTCCCTATCCCATTTACACGATTCGCAACTCGCATCATCCTCCACTTGGCTTCGCCCTTCCCATGTCTGCTTCAATCTGCTTGTATTTTCATGGCAGCAACTTCTCCTTTGTCGGCCCGCGAGGTGGTTGTTGATCCACATTGTGCGAATAACAGCCTCAATTCTTTTTCGACAGTCTTGGAATATTGCGAAGCGAGTTGATTGTGAAGTAGTACTACCCTTCATGGCATTTAGAAGCTTTAACCCCTCTACACTTGACTGTCCACCCATACACACTAGTATAATACCGTACACGTATGAGGCTTCAGCATGACCTTTTTCTGATGCTCTCCTCAACTTCTCAAGCCCTGATTCCATTCTCATTGAACTGAAGTATTCAACCTATATATTCCAATGATAGCCAAAGATAGTAGCTAGTCAATACACTTTGTTAACTGATGAATAAATGGATTATAATTTGTAACTAGTTTTTGATGGCTTCGTCAAAAGAAGTTAATTAGAGCTTGGGGCAGTACTGTCTCAACCTAACCAACTAGTCAATTAAGTAGAGACAAATCATATGTTTGCACGAGCATTCAAAGTTAAATAAGCTAGTATGAGATTAGGAAAGAGAGATTTTGTTACCATTCCCTGTCTGTAGAGGGCCTCTGGATTTCCAATCTGGACGCACTGATTCAAGAACCAACTCACTTTCTCGGATTTCAACCATTGATGAATCACTGGAAATCCCACCATTGATACTTGCTCGAGGACACATTCTTCCTCGGCTGCTCCTCTAAAATCTCTACAACTATAGATAAGAAGACAAAAACAAAAACGCAAGCATTATGACATGCAAAATACATGAATACTGCTAAACATATATGTCGTGTGGCATGATCAGTGATAAGATGTATGATAGCATCCACATAATGGGCCACAAATAATTAGTCGAACAGTTGGAATTTGTAATCCAAAGACAATTGAACGCGAGGGAGAAGGTGACTAATTAGTACCATAGTTTGGAGTTGAAGAGGTCGGTGAAGGAAGAGGAGGCGACCCGGGCAAGAACATCGACCAACAAATCGGAAGGAAGAGAGTTGATCATGGCAAAATTGTTTCCTCGTTCTAATTCTCCAGCTGGAATGTTGGATGCAAGAATCATGATCATGATATATAGCTAGCTGTTGGGAGAGAGAGCTGTGGTTCCACAGAACAAGCACAGGTTTGTGTATATATAGTCTTATATAATGGGCGGGGCCGGGGGCTAGGCTAGCTGCAAATCCAAAACCGAGTGGGAAAAAGGAAACCAGCCTGCTTCACGTTCAATGAGAGTTTTCCTAGTTCCTTAATTGATTGTTTCCTTTTTGTTTTCGAACAAGGATTTGAGATTGCCAACGCAACAGAGTCGTGTCTGGTACGTGTGTAAAGGTTTCTGGAAAACTCAAGGAGAGAATATTACTAGGACAAAAGGAAACATTATTGCCTTGCAGGAATTAGAAAGTCCTGGACTCCTGGTCCTTGTGGGATTTTATTTTCCAACCGCGCGACTCACAAAATTAGGAATTAGTCCTCTATCTAGTGTGGGTTATTTATTTATTTTAGTAAAGAGATTTGAATATAGGGCCTGTTAGATTTAAGGCCCGTTTTAGCTTAATAATGTAGTACTACTGCGTAAGCTGGGGTTTTTTTTTTTTGGTCTTTATACAAAAAAAAAATTTGCATCTATTAGTTTTCGTCGACTTTTTTTGGATTATTTGTTTGTCTCGAAGGGAGGATTCTAAGAAGTAAAAAATGATGAACCCAATTATATGTTTTTGAATAAAATACAAAAAAAATATCCAAAAAGTCTGTCTGTTTTTGAATTATTTTCGTCTTTAGTTAATTAACTTTTTGAAAAAAAATTAATTATAATTTTTTACTTTTTAGATTGTTCTTGTTGCGAGACGAACCCATATCCGGAAACAATAATGCAAAATCAATAAATACGAAAACTTATAAAATTATTATATATAACTAAACCAACAAAACATTAAACTAACTAAAAGAGGGGATAGATGGTACTTATAAAAATGGGGTTAGAATTACGTACGGTTGTACATAAAGAATTTTAGGAATTAATCAAACCATAATGTTACAAACAAAACCACAACCAAACCATCAAACCGGTTTGGTTTGGTTCATTTTTTGGTTCTAACCCTTGTTAATTAGCATCCACAGATTGCCAAAAAAAAAAAAAACATGAATTACATACTTCTAGCCAAATTTAGAAACATCTTAGCAACTCATCAAATTTTGACCCTTGGATAATCAAAATTATAAACCTTTTGCCAATAATCAAATTTAATTGTTTTCACATTTTCTCAATCAAGTATACCATCATTACACAAAAACTTTCTTTCTTCTATTTTCAACATGGTTACAACAAAAATACTTTTAAAAACAGTTTTTATTTTTTTTGAAAAAACAGTTTTTTTACACTTTTTTTTATTAAAACTGTTTTATCCTTTTTTTTAAAAACAGTTTTATTTCAAAACAGGTTTTTTGTTAAAACTTTTTTTCAAAAACTGTTCTTTTGAAAGAAAAAACTTTTTCTATTCAAAAACTGTTTTTTTTTACTTTTTCCCGAAAACTGTTTTTTTTTAAATCAAAGTTTTCAAAAAACTTTTTTCTCTTTTTCTAATAACCTATTTTTATTAGTTTGAAAACTATTTTAAAAAAACTGTTTTCTATGTCACAATTTCTAGATTTTTATAAGTTAAAAAAGTGATGTGGCAAGTTTTGGTTATTCAATTTTGATTGTACCACTGTGGATCTCTACATTGCTAATCTTAGCAACCCCTTAAGGGCCTGTTTGGATGGGGTATTGTAAAGGGGTGTAGTGTAATCCTCCCTTTTAACACCTGGACCCCACCCTAATACCCCGTTTGGGATCTGAAAAGGGAGGGGGTATTGTCTTTCCCCGGTCTTCCACTACACCGGCTGAGGGGGTGTTACCGATGGGCAGCCCTCGACCAGTTGCTGTGGAATACCCCCGAATTCCTCTCTTTTTCGGACGGATCTACCCCTCCTAATCCCCCTTTCCCACCCCGAGGTACCCATTCCTGTCACAATTCTAAGCCGCACTTGTTCTTCGAAGCGACGAGAGGTTTGTGGCGATTTTGGGTGAATTTCGATCTGAGTTCGATTCAGTGAGGTATGGGTTTGAATTTTTTGTGCTTTTTATGTTCCTACTCTTCCCGCACTCTCTCTGTTGCTAGTTCGATTCAGTGAGGTTAATAGGTTCGATTAGGGCGCTAGGGTTTCGACTGTAATGGGATGCATGGGTTTTGGATTTTGTTTCAGATTTTGTAGGTTGAAGTTCGATTTTGGGCGCTAGGGTTTCGACTGGTAATGGGTTGCATGGGTTTCGGTAGCTATTACACCTATTCTAGATGTCAATCGTGATATTGCTGTGTAATGAAAGCGGGGGGCCTTGTTGTTCAGTAGAATCAGTACGGTGCATACCTGTTGTGCACAATTCGAATCGTCTGTTTGTGTTTTAGATGGTCAAGATTTAAATAAAAAAAAGTTGGGAAACAGTTATTTTGTTTTTGAAAAAAATTCATTTAAATCCGGATCATTTAAAACACAGACGAACGACTGAGATTGTGCATAACAGGAATGTTGTGCGCCATACACAGGCCCTCTGGGTTCCTTTAATAATGTCATGAATGCTCTCAATTGTTTCTGGATTAAAAATGTTAGGGCACTTAGAAAAGCCATGTTCCATTACAGCAGTGTAGTGTGAAATGAATGAATCGTTTGACTAGAAAAGATGAAATTAAAGGTCATCCTTTATTAACAAGTGAGAAGTGGCACAAATCATAGGGCAAAACCAGAAGAGAAAAGCCATTTGAGTGGTGAGGACTAAAGAGAAATTTAATCAACGGGGAGGGTGTTAAAAATAACTAAATTAAGGAAGGTGAGAACGTGGGATGAGGTGAAAAGAAGTGACACAACTTAGGGTTCGACTTTGGATAGATACAGTTCAAGAAATGGTGAATGAGGCCACACTGATCATACATTTTTTATATTGACTTGAGTAGATAACGTAGATCTTCTGTAATTAGTATAACGACCAGGAGTGTGTTCTTTTTAGCTCTTCTCATTTAATACGATCTATTGAGAGGTCCAGTGTTTCACCCAAAAGCCTGAATGATTTCATAGCTAGTTTTTTCTGTCACTTCTCATCGTATAAGCCTGAATGATACAAGTAATCTAGCACCATTTTTTGATTATCTACTGATGCTTGGATGCTTTCATGTGATATGCTGTACACTTTCGTGGTCTGATTCTTTACTATTTAGTTAAATGTATGATTTGGAAGTAGTGTCACCATAGGAATGCCTCAAACATAATCTCACATCATTACGAAACAGCCTCATTGTTTATGTTATGACCCTTATTTGTGAGCCACTATTTAGTATCTTGCACTTTACTTGGGTTGATCATTGTTAATTAGGATCCGAAGATTAGGTTTTCATAAAAAACCCTAAACCTTGTAAGTGTCTTTTAGGATGCCAAGATTAAACAGAAAACAAAAAAGGAGAAAAGAAGAGCAAGAGGGGTTCATGGCATTACATGCCATTATGAATGCTGTGATAGGTTGTTTTCGTCTGTACTTGTTCATCACGTCCATGTTTCGCCGTCCGGAGCATCGTCCGGAATTGTCTCCGAATCCGAACTTTTACCAGACGCACATAAACAATATCAATAGGCTTGTACGGGGTACTGACGTGGACTGCCACGAGCAATTGAGGGTGAATAGGCATACTTTTTTAAGACTTTGTTGTTTAGTCCGAGGTGTTGGGTTAGGGGACTCATGCAACGTATGTCTTGAGGAGAGGGTAGCAATATTCTTATGGGTCCTCTCTCACCATACGAAGCAGAGGCGTACCAAATTTCAATTCTATAGGTCTACTGAGACAATAAGTAGGCATTTCAATGCTGTACTCTAAGCTGTCTTGCGCCTTCACCGAATGCTCCTAGTGACGCCCAAGCATGTACCTGCTAACTACCAAGACACTAGGTGGAATTGGTTTCAGGTATAGTCGTGTTCAATTGTTCGTATTCCTTCCATTCTAAACATTTCCTCTAGTTGGCCATATTCACTAACGTTAATAATCTTTTCCAAATTTGTTAGAATTGTCTAGGGGCATTGGATGGGACGTACGTCCCAGTAAATCCCCCAGCCGTTGACAGGCCACGATATAGGTCGAGGAAGGGTGAAATTGCTACAAATGTCTTAGGTGTTTGTACTCGGGACCTAAAATTTGTCTACGTATTGTCTGGTTGGGAAGGATCGGCCACTGACTCTAGAATCCTTGTGAACGCCATGGAAAGATCCCACGTTCTAAGAGTCCCCCATGGTATGTTCCATATCCTAAGTTGATGTTTCGTTTGACTCCATTACATTTATCCACCCGTCAATGTGTTGTCTTCCATTCGTTACAGGATATTATTACCTTGTTGATGCTGGATACACCAATGGGAACGGTTTTCTAGCACCATACCGTGGCCAACGATATCACATTAACATTTGGAGGCAAGGTCATATGCCAACAAGCAAAGAGGAGTTCTTCAACATGAAACACTTCGCCGCTAGGAATGTCATTGAGAGAAGCTTTGGTGTTCTCAAGATGCGGTTTGCAATTTTGAGATCTCCCTCCTATTACCCGATAAGGACTCAATGTCGTATCGTGTCGGCATGTTGTCTTCTTCATAATCTAATTAAGAGAGAGATGCCCAACGATCCAATTGAACACGAGTACACAGCGTGGGAACGAGCACATATCAACGATGTCCCTGTTGATGATCACATTGGTGCCGTAGAGAGTTCCAATGAGTGGAGCGCAGGGAGGGATGCTCTAGCGGCGGCCATGTATAACCAATGGTTAGCCAGTGGTGGGGGACAAGTGGAGGGCATCCTTCCTTGATTGTATTTGCTTTTGTTGTGTTTTCTGTTGTGTTTGACATTGTAATTGTACTATTTGTAATGTCGTCCTAACTTTTGTTGTTGAACAACTTATAACATACGATTGTTTTTCATGCTTTATTCTAAAATTTTGTGTAAAGGTCCTACTTTTATAGTTTTTGCACATATTGAAATGCATGTGCAGTAATGGCCACTAATGAAGTCGAAGTAGTGGAGGTGGAAGGTCCGACCAAGCAAAAACGCAGGAGTTGGAGGAAAGTTGAGGAGGATGCACTAATGAAGTGCATGTTGAGTGAAGAAGCGGAGAGATGGAAGTCCGAGAATGGCTTCCGAACGGGTTACTTCACCCACTTGCAAAAGGAGTTACACAAAGTGCTCCCGGGGTGTACCCTTCAGGCAAACCCCCACATTGACTCCAAGGTCAAGCATTGGAAATCCATATGGGGTAGATTAGTTGACATTATAAACCTAAGTGGTTTCGGGTGGGATGCTGTCAACAATCGAATTGATGTGGAGCAACCCGTTTGGGATGCGTACGAAAAGGTAAAGTTTCAATTCCAAAAAATGAATTGAATATTAAGGCATTGGTATGCCTTACTAAAATTCCAAATATTTGTGTAGGCCCATTCCAAAAAGGCCCAAGGCTTGTACGGGAAGTCTTTCCCGTACTTTGAGGATTGGCAAAGAATATTTGGCAAGGATAGGACTACGGGGGCGGGTGCGGAAGATTATGACGAAATGGCCCAGCCGGAAGTTGGCAACGAAACTGTGGAGCCACACAACTCCAATGACTTCTATGAAGCTCTATTCACTGACTACGACGTACGTCTCCCCAACACTCCCACAACTCCCGTCACTCCCACAACTCCCACAACTCCTCAAGCGTTCACACCTCATGCATCACTCCCCACTCCCCGTGTCTCAATGCCGACGGCTAATGTCGGAGCCCAAAAGGGGAGGAAGAGGACAAGAATGGGTGAAGCGGAGTTGTCCATCTATGCAAGCATGGATAATTACTTGAAATCTAGCAATGTCCATGTGGAGAAATTGGCCAATTCCTTTGGCTACGAGAAGGAGCTATCCGCCCGACGCGTGATGGTCAAAGAGGAGTTGTCCAAGCTCAACATCACATTGGCGGAGAAGTTCAAGCTCAATGCCGTAATCGTGAGCCACGAAGAGAGGGTTGACGACTTCTATGGCACGAAGCCCAAGGAAAGGCAAGCTTTGGTGGAGGCCATCCTTGCCGGTGAAGTGTACGGTCCCATATAGTGGCAATAGTTGTGCCCTTTTTGAAGTGGCATAAGTACCATTATAAGCACGAATGGTACTTCACCCACTTTTTTGTAGTGGCTGCACGTTCTCGGCGTACTTGTATAGGCCATTTGTTAATTTGTAATGAATGTCTAAAAACTATGACTATCTAATACTTTTGTAGGAGGTCCACTAAGAACAATGTCATGAACTAATTTGTATGCTAGCCGTTGATGTAATCAAACTTGTTAAGGCAAATATGTTATGTCAGATATGCTTCTGTGGGTGTCTTCTTATTGTAGTGGGAATGTAATTCATTTATGCTTTGCATGACAGGGGTTGGGTGATTGTGTACTACAATGAGGGCGATGATGAAAATATTAAATTCGGTAAATAAGGTAGTTACCTTGGCGGGGTAACCTTAGTTGCAGCCATGAGTAACTTCCAATCTTTTTCCATTAATTGCTTGAGCCCACATCGAATCCAAATGTTTGAATAAGTACCATTACTCGTGGCGATGATGACCTTATTCTGAGCCAAATGGCAGCTAGTACTTCTGGACACTGGTACTTTTGAGCTATGTTTGTATGTTAAGTGGTGGCTTATCAATGTGTGTGTGTGAGTGTAAAGTGTTCAGGTTGTTTGTGCACCATTCTGGTCCATTTGGATGGGGTATTGTGAAGGGGGATTGTCATATCCCCCCTTTTAGCAGGTGCAATTTGTGGCTGTTTTTTTGGTTCTGCAGGTGTAGTGTGTGGGATGTTTCCATGTGGATTCTGGACTTATTTTATGGTTGTTAACTAGTGGTTAACTAGTGGCGATGATGATATTTTTCTGAGCCAAATGTCATAAATGAAGGTTATGGTTTCATTATAAGTTCTGAAGGTTTCAAGGTTGGACATTATTACTGCAGTTTCCTGTTGATCACATTGGCATGCTATTTAGCAGTTTGTCTGTTCTGTACAGTTAGCTTGGCTATTATTTTCAGGTTAAGTACTGCCTTTGTGGAGCAGTGTATGAGTGTGTGTGTGTGTGGCCTGTGTATTGCCATGCTTTGTTTTGGCATAGGTTTTGCTGGCCACTCAGGCTGTGCAGGTGTTTTTCCTGTTTCTGTGCAGGTCTGGAATTTGGGGTTGAACAATGCTGTTATTTGCTTGTTCAGAGCTATGGTTCCATGTGTTAGCTTGGGTATTTTTTGTGACGTTGTAAAGTAGTGGCTATGATGACATTTTTCTGAGCCAAATGTGATAAATGGTGGTGTTTTGGTATGGTGTAGTGTGTGTGTGTGTTTAGGGGAGGAGCAGGTGTGGCTTGTGTTATGGTGGAATTTTGGCATGGTGTGTTCAAGCTGTGTCCTAACTGTGTCCTAGTGTGTCCTGCTGCTGATGTGTTTTGGCATGGATGTTTTGGGCTGTTTTGGGCTATTTTTTGGACACAGCAGTTTGAATCAATTAATTAAGGTCGATACCTTGGCGGGGTAACATTTGTTGCAGCCAAGGTATCAACCTTATTATCTGAGCCCATCCAAACAGGTTTTGCTGCCCTCTGGGAGTGTGTGTGGCCTATGTGTTGCCATGCTTTGGCATAGATTTTGCTGGCCTCTGTGAGTTTTCTGGGCTGTTATGTTTCTGTTATGTGGGCTGTTTTCTGAGGTTTTTAACATAGTGGCGATGATGAATTTTTTCTGAGCCTAATTTTCTGACCCTACTGTGTCCAAACTGTTGGTTCTGAACATAGGTGGTTCTGTTCAGTTTTGAGCTGTTGGTTTCTGTGTGTGTGTGTGTGTGAGCTTCAATTGTGTAGCAGGTTCAGTTTAGGCCTTCTTGTTTCTGTTCTGAACTCTGACAAGCTATTTTGTGCAGTTTTGTACTGACAATGTCATTCATTTATGCTTTGCATGACAGGGGTTGGGTGATTGTGTACTACAAAGAGGGCGATGATGATACTCCCTCCGTTCCAAATTAATAGTCCGGTTCGGACTCCAATGCATTTTTTAAATTGTTAATATCTTTCAATATATAATGAATTTTATGTGCAATATGGATCTCATATGATAGATCTCAATTAGTTCTATTATACAAAGTTTTTAAAATCTTTAAATACATTATAGATTGAAAGATATTAACAATTTAAAAGTTGCATTGGAGACCGAACCGGACTATTAATTTGGAACGGAGGGAGTATTTATCTGAGCTAAGTGCAGTTTGTGGTGCAATTATGCAAGTGCAGATCATTGTGTGTGTGTGAGTTATAAATGCAGAATTGTGTGACTTAGAAGTGCAGATTCCTGGTATGTGGGCAGTTGTCATGTGTAAAGTAGTGGCTATGATGAAATTATTCTAACCCAAATGTCATAAATCAAGGCTATGATGAAATTACTCTGAGCCAATGCACTTAGAGCATTAGTTTTCTGCGTTTGCACCATGTCTTACTGCTGTGTTACTGCTGTGTCTAAACTGCTTTGTCCGAACTGCAGTTTTCTGCACAAACTGCTGTGAGTTTGAAACTGGTGCTGTTGCTGCTTTGGTTCATTATCATTTGTGTATGTGTGTGTGTGGGGAAGTGCTTGCAAGTGCATGTGTGCAAGTATGTATTGTGAAGGGGGATTGTGAAGGACCATTTTGAAGGGGGATTGTATGGGCCTGTCAAAATCGCAGTTTTCTGCTGTTTTCCACAGTTTTCTGGTTATTCCTGTGCTGTTTTCTGTGCTGTTTAGGGCTACTTTGGTTTGTGCAGTTTTCTGTGCTGTTTGCTATGTGGTGTGTGAAATGGCTATGATGAATTTATTCTGAGCCCAAACTGGTGTGTCCAAACTGCTGTTATTTGACTTGATGTGTCCAAACTGCTGTATCCAAACTAGTATGTGTAAATGGTGCTGTATCCAAACTGGTGTGTCCAATACATGTTCTGCTCTGTCCAGTTTCCACCATGTGTCCAAACTGGTGTGTCCAAACTGGTGTATCCAAACTGGTGTGTCCAAACTGCTGTATCCAAACTGGTGTGTCCAAACTGTTGTATCCAAATTGGTGTGTCCAAACTTCTGTATCCAAACTGGTGTGTCCAATACATGTTCTGCTCTATCCAGTTTCCACCATGTGTCCAAACTGGTGTGTCCAATACATGTTCTGCTCTGTCCAGTTTCCACCATGTTGTTGCTCATCTGTCCAGTAGCCGAACTGTGTGTGTGTAGGGCTATGATGAAAAAATTAATTGGTAAACAAGGTAGTGCCTTGGTGGGGCAATATTTCGTTGCAGCCATGCGTACCCTTGTGCGTTTCGTACGACTTTTCTGAGCCCACTAAAATGGTTGGACTGGGATGGTTTGTGCACTTTTTTAGGTTAGGGGTGGCTGTTATGTGTACTATTGGCTGCAGTTTGCCACTTTTAAATATCGTACTTGTTGTATTCAAATAGATTTTCAATGGGAAGTCAAGATAAAGATACGTTTTGGGTGGTTTTCGTTGGCCGTAAACCTGGAATATATACAAGTTGGGCGGCCGCGGAATTGCAAGTTAATGGATACGCGGGGAACTTCAAAAAAAAGTACAACACATTAGACGAAGCGGAAGAAGCATTGTTAGCATTTCATGAGGAAAGATACCAGCTCATTCAAGACATGGAGTTTGTCCGAACCAAACATCAATCAAGTGACGGTGCTTCGACATCAGCAAGTGCTTTAGGAGTTCAACATCAAACTAGTCTAACAACATACTTTGTTGTAACTTTTTTATTAGGTTTCGTATGTTGTATTTTATTGGCACATCTGTTTTCTGGTTCGGAATGAAGTTGTAAGTTCTATTTCACAAATTTGGACGAATTAGGTTGGGAAAGACTGTCTAAGTTGTAAGAATTTTGTAAATTGTACGTTTTATTTCACAAATCATGTGATTACATATTGGTTCGATTATTCGGTTCAAAAGTAACGTATGACTATGATGAATTATTCGGTAGTTTGAAAATTCACTTCAAAACATGATACAATACAGATGACCGACAGAATTGCACTGTCACACACATACATAAAACAAATTATGAAGGCATGAAAAGGCAAATCCATTTATTTCACAAATACAAATTTATTCTTCGAACACATGCCTTCAACTTCGACCTTCTAGTTTTCCCGACGATTGAAAATATGGGTCAATCGATCGAATTTGGGAAATTGCCTGTTCTGATAACGTATCACTTGTCGCCGATCCTACAAAAAGTAAAGGAAAACATTTTACGAAAATTTAGTAAACAAGACTTCCTATAAAATTCAATTTATTGAACAAGACTTTATTTAATATTTACTTACTCGAATTAATTCATTCTAAACTTCATCTTCTGCCACAACTTTGTGTTCATTTGAATCCCACCCAAATCCAGGAAGGTGAAGCATTTCAGTTATGTAGCAATAATCTCGTTTCCAATACTTTATCTTCGTAAGTATATGATTTGGTTCGATACCTGCTTCAGGAAAAGAAACTTGCATTTGAATTTGAAGATATTCCAAGTAGGCGGGTTGGTGGGCATTGCCATTCCAAATTCCTTGATTTACAAGGGTCATAAGGTTGGAAAGTAACGTTTCTTCCTCCACCTCGGTCCAAATTCGCTATGCCATCAATAGGATTAACCTTTATACGGGAAAACTTTTTTTCTCAAACAATATGGGCCTGGGAAATGAGAAGAAGAGACCTGGGAACAATTTATAAGGAAAAAATTTACCAACCTAATTAGTTAGGCACATTTTCACCAAAAAAAAATATGTTGGTCAAATGGGATTTCAACTAACAAAATTGTTGGACACTTTTTCAACTACCAAACAAAGCATTTTTCCAAAAAAAAAAAAAACCAAAAAAACAAACAGATTTTTTTAAAAAATACGAATTTTATCAAATTATAAATGACTTTTTAATTTTCTAATATTCATAAATGTGTACATTTGTTAGTCAAAATTAAATAGTACGGATTAAAATGTGAAATATTAATGATTTTTTCAAATATATATATAACATAATACACAATTAAGTTTGGGACTGCATAAGGGTAAAAGGGTCATTTGATAGTTTTTTACATCATCCACCATTCCTTATACCCCCTATTAATCCTCCATCCAAACAAAGTATTATCTAATCCCCATTCTCTAATACCTCATCCAAACAACCTACTATTTAATACTTCCTCCATAAACATCACATCAATGTGGGCCATCCCTTACTATCCAATACCCCCTACTATCTAATCCCCCCTTATTACATAACACCTCCAAACCTAATCCCGCATCCAAACGGGCCCTAAATGGATAACCAAAAGATGATGTGGCACCTTTTGATTATCCACTTTTGATTATTCCACTGTGGATGCTCTAACAAAATACACCGCAAAACAATTACAACAGCTTCATTAATCTTAAAAACTGAATTTGTCCAACCAAAAAAAAAAAAAAACTTGCAATTTATTCAAAAAACTACTGCCATTAAGCCAACCCACAAAATAGATCTAGAAGCCCAACAAATAAGTAAAACAACTAGTACTAAAATACTGTGTAACAAAACCATGAACAACAGTAGGAAAGTGGGATGTATTCAATATGCTCTTTGTTGATTCAAATGCAACGTACTTACTGACAGAGTTTTCAAGTGTGTATATATATATATATATATATATATATATATATAAACAATTCGGTTCGATTTGAACCGCAATTCACGATTATGGAACCATGAACCGAACCATAATATCTGTCACGCCCTCGGCTTTCAACATAAATAAAGATAGCTTTCCATAAATAAAAATCCTCTCATTAGCTTACATAATATTCCAAAAGAATTTACTGTCCTCATTCTCCAAACTTTAGTTTCAAAAGCTTACACGATTTGGCACTACGGCCCATCATTTCATAATGATAAATAAGAAAAGTGAAATAAGTGTTTACATTACATTTCCAAAACATAATATACTAAGATGCCAATGCTGCTCTTCTAAACCGGCTTTCAAAAAGGATGCACTTGTATGTATGTATGCATGCACACCACTCCATGCTACTGCTCCGGAGTCACACCTGAAAATGAAGGGTTGAGCAAACACGCGCCCAGTAGAGAAATCTACACAACTATTATATGCAAATGAAACAGGTAGAATGAATAACGGAAGTAGGTACGGTATTTCAAATGTGAAACAAAACATGACTAGTAATTACTTCATCGTCGACTACGGAAGGAAAGCTCAATATCTACACCCCAAGATTTAAGTATACCTCTAAGATCTACTACCCATATGATTTACTCACGACTCCCAATGCCTTTCAACCTATTCTGATATAACCTATCCGATATCTCAACGTCGCAATATACATGACAACTCACATTTAACAATAGCAAGTATATCTCCATAGTATTGTGCCCGGACAACCAATCGTTTCTTTCATGGATTTATTCCGCTAACCCTTTATTTGTTTCCATATCACAGTTGCAAACCACTACCACACGTCATGAGCGGATGCTCTATCCGGGCTATTCATGGAGTTCCGTCACTCCCCAAAAGTACCTCTCACACAGATGGAACAAATTCAATCCACATAATATAGGTCATAATACCACAATTTCCTTACTACACTTCATAACTCCAGTATTCATCTCGATCATATAAAATGGATTCATAAGCGAGACTTGTTCATGTAGAAAGTATAAGGGCGACCCCATTGTAATCTACTTGCAACTATAACACTATTAGTTTCTTATATTATCATACACATATCCACACATCTCACATCAAAGTAAACTCATTCTCAACGATTCGTAGATTTCTACCTTTTAATTCAGTACCATCTTACAAGCGATATATTACACATCAACACAATAAAATATTTCTCGTGTCCATCTCTAGCATTGTCAAGCTTGAAGGAATGTCCTACGCACACAAACATGTCTACCTTGAAGGCCTAGAAGTGTACCAAATCATACGTGAGGTTCAAATACAACATAATTCCCAAAGTCGACACGAAACCTTGCATGAACCGGTCTTATTTTGGCTATAACGTCTTATTGGTTTAGAATGGGACTACGAGACTACCACCGTTAGAAACTAGACTTTCCGTACATCAATTTCGATATATAATATACCTCAAACAGGTTCCAAACGATAAAGTTATACTCATCCGAAGTTACAGGAGGAATCTGCCTTAAGGCCTTGAGTATCGATACCATGCCAAAATGGTATCGATACCAATTGACTAACTTGAATACAGACGCGAGGGTATCGATACCATGCCAAAATGGTATCGATACCAGATGGTTTCGAACAGCGATTTCCAGATTTTTGACAGAGCTCACTAAGGCCCGAACAGGGCGATCAAACACGAATTCAAGCACCAAATCAACACATAAACACATAATAGAAGTGAGAAATCCCTACCTCGAAGGTCAAAGACCGAAATCAAAGAGTTCCAACTGAGTCCTAGCTCCAAAAGCTTGAATCAACCCAAATACACCGCTCTAAGCTTAACCCACCGAGATACGAGCTCAAGATTGCGAATAGAAGTTGGATTGGAGGTTGATCTTCATAGGCTTCGAGTTTTGGGTGAGATTTAGTGGGATGGAGTAAAAGGTTGAGAGAGAGCCGAGAGAGAGAGAGAGAGAATCGGATGGAGAGGGAGATATATATATATATATATGTGTGTAAAATGATCTACTACACACACACACCTCCCTATATATACTCACACACATGCATAATTGCACTAACACCCCTAACTTCCAAGGCCTTACACATTAACCCCAAACACACATTTACATCACCTTTTACATAATTTGCAACTAAAGCATTTATTAGACGTCAAAATTATTAAAATTTGATACGGGTCTCTACAATATCTTATTCTCATTTTTTAGTTGACCCAGAACCAATCCATTAAACCACATAACCAATCCAAATAGACTGGTCCAATCGGTCTGGTTTACCGATTTTTTAAATTTTTCTTGGAGACGCCTAAGAGAGAGAGAGAGAGAGAGAGAGATCTAGTGTGCCAAATTTGTAGTGTGCAATTGGGTATTTTTCCTACCTCATTGGAGAAATTGCATGCCAAATTTCGGTATCAAGTCTTTTTACTTTTACCCAATTTTTTTTAGAAATATCCAAGACAAAGCCCAGAAGCCAACTTTTTGGGCTTTATCTTGAATATTTCTAAAAATATTAGAGTAAAATTCATAATTTTTTATGTTTTTGATTCATCCCGACAAGGATGAAACAATAATCTACACGCAAAACTAACAAATACGTTTTTTTTTAATAGAGACAAAATTTAAAATCCCTAAACCTCTTAGAGGAACAAGGCCTTAGTTAAAACATCAATGGCATTGATATCAAAAATTAAGAAAAAAACTACGGGTGTACAAGGAATTTTGGCTAAATAAATTCTTCTTGATTATTTTTTGGTCTGTTTTCAAATTTCTCTGCATATTTTAGTGTGAAATAATTTTTTTTGGAATTATTGATTCATCTCGACTGAATGAATCTAAAAAGTAAAAGTTATGATCAAAATCTTAAAAAAAATCATTCAAAACAAAAGTAATAAAAAATAGAGAAACTTAATGGGTTATTTTTATCTTCATTTAGTATTTTTTTGTTACTATAATTTTGTACGTATAGATTTCTATTGTATAGACGAATCAATAGATTATAAAAAAATACCAACAAATCAATAAAAGGATAAACCTCTTTGGAAAAAAAAAAAACCTGAAACAATTACTGTCAAGCTAAAACACATAGTAGTATTTTTCTAAGAAAATTTCAAAAAATCTTCTAAACTATCGCCAAAATGTTTCATAAACCTCCAAACTTCAATAAATGTTAATTAGACCTCTCAACTTTGTCAATATTTCATCAATTACACCTCTACTGCCTGTTTTCGTCAATGTACAAACGGAGGATGGCTATGTGGCCCATAAACCCTATCTTTGGAGGGAAAACATGCACGTTAGGGTCATTCCCTCTTCTTAGCAAGAGGATATTGTATTTGGAGGGAAATCAATCCCAATTACTGCCATTTCCCACCCCTTCCTCTCCCTTTATACACACATGATACCCCACTTCCATCTTCACTCCTTCCTTCAATAGATTGAAACCCTAGAAATCAACCTACAACATGAGGAACGAAGGTGACATCTCCAACTTCATGGACAACAATCCATGCATTGTTTGTGGCAACCACATAGAGATGAAAACCTCTTAGACAATGGTGAACCCAAGAACCCATAAGCATATCCACGCATGCTCTAATCCATAGTTGTCCTGGAATCCTAATCGATGCACTCGATTGCATGAGAACCCTGATCGATGATGTCAAAACCCCTTGTACGAAGATTGATGAGAGGATTAACAAAATGAGTTGTGGAGGATGGGTGCGTTGGGCTCGTAACCCCTTTTCGTGCTTCCAAAATCTCATTTTGGAGTGGGAATATGAAAGAGATAACCATATTTTATCAAACATGTGACCCTCATGTGTCTGTTTTCCATCCAAATGCAGGGGTTTATGGACCACGTTGGCATCTTTTGTTTGTGCATTAACGAAAACATATGAAAGGGATGTAATTGATGAAATGTTGACAAATTTAGAGGTCTAATTAACATTTATTGAAGTTTGGAGATTTATGAAACATTTTGGCGATAGTTTAAAGGCTTTTTTGAATTTTCTCTATATTTCCTCATTTTCTGTTTGTTTTCCAACCAAACAACTTTTCAAGCGCGGGAAAACTTCCCAAGAGCATCCACCCGTAGAATAGAGAAACGGACCTCAAAATCCCCCCCAATTCCGATCTCTCTCTTCTTCCATGGATTCCGGTTCCGACTCCGACGGCTCTCACGTCTCCGCCACCCCACCCCGAGACCTCCGACCCCCGCTGCCACCACCGCCCTCGTCCCTCAAAGCCAGAATCAATCTCAGCACCATCTTTACTCACTCCCACCCAACTCCAAACCCTAACCCTAAACCCAAATCAAAAAAACCAAAACGATCCTCCAAGCCAGCAAAACCACCCTCAAAGCCCACCCCCAAACCCTCTCAACCAGAACCACCACCACCGACCCCAATCCCCGTCCCGAACCTCTCCGCCCTACCCTTCCAAATCCGCCGCCTATCCAACGAAAACCCCGACAACTCCACGGGCAATAACGTTCCTGCTGGGGGTTTGTACTTATCCAAGTTCGCGTCGTTCTCGAAGATTCGCAGACCAACGAGTCTCGATGTGAAGTCTATTGTGAACGACTCAACTCCTGCTTCGGGTTCGGTTCCAGAGCCAGGTGGGACCGAGGTGAAAGGCGAAGGAGGTGGTGCTGGGAGTGCTGTGAAGGTTGTGAGGAGACATCCTAACTTGATTGGAGGAAGTAGTTTTACTGCGTTGGCCGTGAAGAAGCCGAAAGGTGGTAATGAAGGGAATTTTGTGAGGCTAAACATCAATGGGTATGGAAAGAGTAAGTTTAAGTTTAAGGGAAGACGGAAGGGTTATAGTCCAGCCTGTGGTCGTAGGTCTTTCCGAGGATACAAGCGAAAATCGACAGGGACTGGTGGGATTGGCAACAAAGGAGCTTGTGGCGAAGATGGTTTGGTTTTTGAGATGTCACAGGTGGGTAAACCAAACCAAATTAAGCCCTCGTGTCCCAGTCAATTGGGTCGGCTACATCGATTATTTTTCATCATTTTCCTTTGTGAAGGGCTATATAATTGCTTAGATTCGATAAATTCATTTCCTTTCGTTATCAGCACAAATCATGTCAAGCATTTATATTGACAGTCGATTTTCTTTGCTGTGGCATAACAGGTGGGCAAGCGAGATAGATTGGAAGTAGATGAAGAGTTGATTGGGGAGGCAGTGTTGGGTGTACGAAACGAGCCATCTGATGAGAATCTTCTGAAGTTGTTGAAGCTCACACATGGGTATGAGTCGTTTCACGATGGACAGTTGGAGGCAATCAAGATGGTGCTTTCTGGAAAATCGACTATGCTGGTTTTGCCAACGGGGGCAGGGAAGTCCCTGTGTTATCAACTACCGGCGGTGCTCTTACCAGGGATTGTACTTGTTGTGAGTCCATTAGTGGCATTGATGATCGATCAACTTAAACAGCTACCTCCAATGATTGAGGGTGGTCTTATTTGTAGCTCTCAGGTGGTGCTGCCCCCCTCCCTCTCTCTCTGAGATTGTTTCTAATAGTAGAATTCCTAATTTGATCCTTCTTGTTGTAGACACCTGAAGAGATGTCTGAAACACTGAGGCTGCTACAAGAAGGCACCATAAAGGTGAGTCTATTAAGAATCTGAAAGCTATTGCAGCCCTTCCATCATTTCCATTTCGTGTGTGAGAAAAAACATACTGAAGTAATTAGGGTAGTTTTGCTGCCCTGTTTGAATTCATAAACCAGGCATTTTGTCATGCAAACATATATGATATGTGTTCTGTGAATCTGTGGCGCATATACTTTAAATATTTGTTCTCGATATCATTTTGAAAGCTGAACTACTGTAATTTATGTCGTAGGTGCTCTTTGTTTCACCAGAGAGGTTTTTAAATGTAGAGTTTATGTCTATATTTTCTGCCACTCCAGTTATATCACTTTTGGTGGTGGATGAAGCTCATTGTGTTTCAGAATGGTGAGTTGTTGCAATGCCTTTGACTTAGTACCTTCTAACATGGTATTACCGCATGATTAGACTAAACTGAAAATACTTGAACAGGTCACATAATTTCCGGCCTTCATATATGAGGCTCAGGGCATCCTTACTTCGTACTAAGCTTAATGTTCAATGCATTCTGGCAATGACTGCAACTGCAACCACCAAAACTTTGGATGATGTAATGTGTGCACTGGAGATTCCCCAAACAAATCTCATCAAGTCAGCCCATTTGAGGGACAACTTACTGTTGTCAGTTAGTTTGAGCAGAAACAGGCAAGTGTGGATCAATAAAATATTTAGGTACCATGCCTTTGTGTTTTTATGTGTGGTGGACAATTAATCACTGCTTGCTTTTCATTTCATCCTTTACTGTATAGAATGAAGGATCTGATGGCGTTACTCAAGTCCTCCCCCTTTGTGGACGTTAAAAGCATCATTATATACTGCAAATTTCAGGTAACCACACGAGTTTTTCCTGCCAGATATACATGTATCCTACGATTTTATTTTTCTTCACCGTAGAATGGAACTGGATGGAGAGTTACTTGCATCACAGTGATGACTAGCCTTTGATTAATTAACTTTTTTGCAGTCTGAAACAGATTTGATAAGCAAATACTTATGTGACAACAATATTTCGGCAATGGTTAGCTTCTCATTTACTTTCTTGGTTCACTTGGATACACTGTTTATAGAGCATGAAACTAATTTACTCTTCAATTGCAACATGGCATGCTTCTCAAAACGTTAGAGTTACCATGGTGGTATACCCTACAAGGATCGGAGCCGTGTTCAGGAATTATTTTGTTCCAACAAGATAAGAGTGGTAAGTAAATAATTCTACACAATAAAGTTAGGAACATATTGCCCTATTGAAGCATATCTTCTCTATTTATGTCTAACATATGGCGAATTCATCTACTTGCGTTGGTTTTCCGCCCTGAAGGTTGTTGCAACTGTGGCTTTTGGCATGGGACTTGACAAGAGGGACGTTGGAGCTGTAAGAATTAGGAACTTAATTAGGCATTGTCTCTCATAATTGATTTCAGGAATTTATGTATTCTAAAAGTCAGCAATCTCGATTTTCTATCATTGCATAATTGTGGCTGTCCAAGCACAGATTTTGGTTTTTGGATTGACCATTCTTGCGCAATGGTTTCAGCTATGCACACTGAAATTTGGCAAAATAACTCCAGAGCAACATCATATGTTTATTTGCCTAAAATGAAGTTTCTGTTTTCTTGATTTACACACATCTAGCGTGGGACAACACTGTAGATAGTGTACTGAGCTATCATTAATGTTTTCATCTTAGGTTATCCACTGCACTTTGCCAGAAAGCTTAGAAGAGTATGTTCAGGTGGGTCTTTGTTTCATAACCACCGACTGTTTAGAAGCTAACGTTCAGGTCAAAGTTTGCTTACTAAAGGTAACACTTTCATGAAGGAGATTGGCCGTGCCGGACGGGATGGTAGATTATCTTATTGCCACCTCCTTTTCGACGATAACTTATATTTGAAGCTTCGTAGTCTCACATACAGGTGGTCAAGATTTGCGAGTTTTTGTTGAGTTCAATGTATTAAATTTGTGAGCTGAATTTCCCTAAGATTGTTGTGCTTCTCAGTGAAGGTGTAGATGAATATGCAGTTAGCAGACTCCTATCACAAGTTTTTGCTACCGGCTTGAGTTCACAAGGGAAAATATGTGCTTTAGCCAAAGAGTCTGCATCGCAGAAATTTGATATGAAAGAAGAGGTTCTTTCCACATTCTAGTTCCAATACTTGATTATTTCTGAATTTAATGTACTGATAAGTTTGGGTTCAACAAACTAAGAGAAGATATTTTGATGCTTGGGTCTCTTGTTGTCAGAAATTTTGTGCTCCTATTATTGAATGTATCTAGCTCCTGCCTTGTTCGTAGAAATATTGGAATGTTGACAAAGCATCTTTCATTTCAATTCACTGAGGCATGTCTATATCCATCGGAAGATCTGAGCTTCTGACTTTTTGCACTTTGGCAGGTAATGCTGACCATTCTAACGCACTTGGAGTTGGGTGAAGTGCAATACTTGAGCGTACTTCCACAGATAAATGCAACCTGCACTTTAAATTTCCACCTGGTCGGTTGGAAATTAGGTTTAACTATTCCTTCTATTTCTGGATAGTAAGGGAAGGTCATTCAAGCATTTTCTTGTTCCAAATGATTGCAGACTCCCTCTGGATTGCTGGCTGCTAAGGATATTGTGATTGCAGCGATCCTCAAGAAGTGAGTGCAAACTTAGTTTCTTTTTCCTTCTTGTAACTCTTCTAAGAACAAGCTATGATTAACTTTTTCGATCAGTGCCGAAATTAAGCATGGGCAATATGTGTTTGACATACCAACCGTGGCAAATAGCATTGGAGTTTCAGCTGTTGACATATCAAATATGCTGCAAGATTTAAAGGTTTGGTAATCTATTCATATTATTCCGTTGCTATGTTTGTGTTATGAGTTTATTTTTTTCAGAAGTTTCTGTTCTTGATAATTTACTCTTTAGCTCGACATTGTATCTTTGTTGTACAATGATCACTGTTGCTGGAGAAAATGAAATACAGCCTGGTTAAAAATCAACCCTCACTTTGAGGTGTGGATACCTGTCACCTGGAGGTGGCTAGAGCTGAATTTCCTCTATATCCACTTTTATTCCAAAGTCTTGGAGGAATCAGCTTGTACATTTGAAGATAATGAGAATAGTACGATCAAGGTGTCCGCCAGTATGAAGAGATGAAATCACTGACAGTTGTAAAAGTGTAAAATATCTTCAACAAGTAGATTCCTGCTTTCCATTCACTTTTACCGAAGTTGAGGTAGATGACAAAAAAATTTGTTAGCTTGCATGAGATCATGATACGTTGCTGTTTGGCTTAGACTTTTGTCCAGTAAACTTAGAGGAACATAAAATTGGATAGATTTGTATCTTTAGGAAAAACTGCACGGCGCATCGTTCACCTTGTTTTTCAGGGCAGAGAAACTAACTATTTGTTGGGAACTAGACTGTTAGATTTTCTCTTGCATTTTTGCTAGCATGACAGAACCGCAGAAGTGATGTGAAATGATCAACTTATGGTAGCTTTTGTTTCATTGAATTGATATTAGAACCTTTCAATATTTTCTTTTCTTACATTTCCTCTACTGTATTTGAATGTAATAGGAAGTTAACAGTGTACTGTAGCTTTCATCATTGAGTTCAACAACTGAAGTTAGACCTTTTCAAAGTGGCAAAACTCCAAACTACGGTGTTCGTCATTTTGATAATCTTAGTTTGTCTTTGTCATTACAATTGTTTTAGTCTTTGATTTACTGTTTAACAAATACTCAGAATATTAGCCACCTGCCTTGCATTCATATGTGTCTTAGATTGTGTAGTTCCTAATTTGTAGTTATATTTTTTTTTCAAAGGATTCTTAATCCAGTTTCCACGAAAATGTTTTTTTTTTTTTTCTATTTCTATTTAGGCAAAGGGAGAGATCACATATGACATGAAGGATCCAGCCTATTGCTATATCGTTGTGAATGTCCCCAAGGACTTTTGCTCTCTCACAGCACACCTCACCAAGTGGTTGTCCGAGATCGAAAGTTGCAAGGTAATTATCGTGAGAGTTTCAACTCAAAAGTTAGTTCAATACTACCAAACACTTTGTATACTTTGTGAAACAACTATCAGATCGATGCTATAAATCATTTACACTTTTTTCCAAACCGCAGAAATGATGTATGGCAGCCATTAGGTTATTCTGTGGGGTCTTAAGTAGTAAACATGTTCCTTTTTTTTCATCCTCTAACAAATGATTTGATTCTGCTTTCAACATAGGTGCAAAAAATAGACGTAATGTTTAATGCTGCAGCTTTCGCAGTGCAAGGGTGTAAGAGGATAAACGGATGCATTGACTCTCAACATACGCCATGCTTGCACAAGAAGATTTTGGAATACTTTAATGGAGATGGCTACACAGATGTACCTAAGAAGCTGGATCAAAGCAGGTTGACAAAACTGAAACTCTTTTGAAGTACATTTATAGGCATGACCGCATGAGTGATTCCATTACAGTACCATGACTCATAAGATGTGATACCTTGCGGTTCAGGAAACCATCCCAATTGTGTCCTCTGTCCTCGAACCCGTATTGTTACAGACATGATACACAGAATCAATATGCATAGAATTCCTACTTTCAGAAAATTGTCCCTCCCTTGTGTTAATTACGACAACATTATATGTCTCCCAGAACTCCTGCATTACCAACACTAACTGACATCCTTAAATCACTCTGATGTCCAACATTTAATGGATGATGCCTTGCAGTTATATAGCTGATCCATGCAAAAACGCCTATTGGATTCGACTTCTGATTAAAACCTCCCTAGATCTTTTTTTTTCTTAATTGTGTGTGTGTGTCTGTCTGAATGTAATTTTTTTTATGAAGTTTGGTTACTTATTCTTGCCTAAGCTTCTATTCTAACTAGTGTATGTTATTTCGTTATACTAAGGAGGATGTTATTTGTATTTGCAGTCCGTTTTTACGAGCAGATATTAAGGTCAGGGATTGCTTAAGCTAAATATTTCTACTTAAAGGAACATCATATGTTGTGATGCTAAATGTTCTCTTCTTGTTTTAATAGGTCTTTTTGCAGAGTAATTCTCAAGCCAAATTTACTCCCAGAGCTGTTGCGAGGATAATGCATGGCATCGCCAGTCCAGCATTCCCTTCAATGACTTGGTCTAAAACCCATTTCTGGTATCATTCTACAGATTTCTACTTGAACTAATTCACGTGGTACTACATATGAAATCACGTCGTGCATAGAATTCTAGACATCCTGCACAAACCCATGAATTGTTTTCTAAGGGAATGAGAAATGGAACTGACTTCCATTTTAATATGGTGTGCGCTGCATACACCCCATAGTAATTTGTTGCACTCCTGATGCGTTTGGGCTATTTGTGTGGCAGTTATCTTCATAGATTACGTTTAATTTCCATGGTTACGGACCTTACGGTAGAGCATTATATCTTAAGAGAGGGTCCATTTGTGGATGTCAGGGGAAGGTACTCACATATCGATTTCCATGCGGTAATCGAAGCTGCAAAGGCAGAGCTCATAAATTTTGTAAAAACTGCTTTAACGTAGCACGATGGCAGCTTGCAATCCGGTAAATGACATGCACAATAACAACCAATTCCACCACTGTTTATAGGTAAGACAAGTTCAAGTTCCCAATTTTATCAAACTGTTTTTGAAGGACAGTTTATAAATACATGTTTCTAAGTACTTTCTTTTCTTCTTTGCAGAAACTTTATTCAGGATTAAGGAATAGTATACTTGAGCCAGCTGTGTCATTATGATTTTTCCAAATAAACGACCTCAAGGGCTAACTTATTACAGGTAAGCTGCTTCAAGTCAAAATTAGGAGTCAGTTGCATTATCTGAAATGTAATAGTTACCGTAAAATCGTTTCATCGTTCTTGACATTTTCAAGACTTGACTAGCATGATGTTAGTTTAGTGCATTCTCTTGTAGGTTACGAGTACATTTGGAGAATGTGAATGAAACTTCACTTGAGAAAAGTAAGCATGACTGAACTTAAATTCAAGGAGAAATGCTCCTTTACCGCAGTCTCAAGTTTCCCATGTGCTAAACATAAATTCTCCAGAAAAAGTACGACAACAAAGGCCTTGAATAGTGCAAATGCTAATCATGGATATCGTATTTCTTCTTAGGGAGCAGTCTGGCTAGCGATATAGAGACTTGTATCATATGCAATAGATTTACACACCAGAGACACGGAGCAAGAGAAGGAGAGAAACGGTGTTGTATTCTTGGTAGTGAATGTACACAACTAAGATGCAAAGCCAGAAGGAATAATGGATGTTGTTACAGTCATATATTGTTACATAGGTTCAGTGCTGTATCCACGAATGAGTGAGTGTCAATAGGAATGGTAGAATGTTGCACCTCAGGTCACCTGTACCCAAAATGCCTGTACGCCTATTCCCGTGTAATGTTAGCCGCACGATATACAAAAGACTTTTTTCGGGATGAGACTATTGTGCAATCCAGCAGTTGAAATTGTGCAGGAACAGAGGTATATGCACTTTTTCAATACAGAAGATTTGACATCAGAATGTTGTTAAATGAAGATAGATTATCTTCTTGAGTTTGCATCCGTACCTTTATCCCTCAACAAGAGATTTTGTTCTTCATCACGTTACTTGAAGACCTGAAGGGAATTTATTTTCTTCCCTTAGCTCCCACTTTTGTTTTTATATGCTAATTTGCGTATCATGAACTTGCAATTTCAGTCATGTTTCATCTGTGGCGTAGTATGCGTTTATATACCTAATGTCATGATGTTTAGATTAAGGGATTATACTCGGGCTTATTTGGTTTGACATCTTATTTGCTTATTTTTATTTAAAAGTTGGATGAATACGGGCACAATCGAGTCCGGATTCAATCAGAGTTTAAATAAATAGTAAGACGTTAAATCATACAGGCCTTCAGTATACAAGACTCTCGCTTTCTTGCTTAGGTCAGGGTCTGAAAGAAGTAGGAGTAGTAACTAGACAGGTTGACCTTCCTTTTTAATTCCTAATCAATTGTTCATGAATATTCCCATGAATTTACTAATCCAGTTAGCACCTTCCATTAATCTTGGGCTTAGTTGATGCAATAAGTGGCCAATTTTGGTAGCCTATAAAGTAAGAGATTTTGGAAGGAATACAATCATTACTTATATTTCGTACAAAACACAACAGAAAAATAGTACTAAAAACGTGTAAATGAATAATCAAATACGTAGGAGTGAAGGAGTCCTTTTCTTTTTCTGGAGTTAATTTAATTTGTGCACGCCAAAGGGTGCTGTGGCCGGCTGCTGCGTTGCTTGTAAACGAAAAGAAACAAGCAAACAAGGTCAACGGTTGCCATCATGGAAATGGAGGGAATTTGGCAAATTGAGGATAATATTCACATCAAAGATTTTCTAAAGCAAAATACTCAATTTTGCGTTCTTTTCTTTTCTTTTCTTTTCTTTGTGTATGGAATGGGTTATACCATTTCTTGCGAGAAGAGATGTAAAATTATAGAGAAAGAAAAGAAGTGTGAATGTCGCATTCTCCTTCAAATGTTACCTCAGTCCAACAAGTCTTTGTTGTTATTACTATTTGCGAAGGTTGTGTGAATTTATTTGAGCACATAAAGTTTTCTTTTAGTAACCGAATGTCCGGGTCAACTTATGCGTTCTTCGACTAATTTCAGTGTCTTGGAGTTAATGACTGAGTAAACCTTTTAGTGGTCTTAAAGTTTGAAACGTTTGACCTTGCGAAATTTGAACATGTTTTCATGGAAGACGAACACTTATTATCTTTGTTATTCTCACTTGGCCAGATCACTCGGTTATTTGAGCATATATAGTTTGCACTATATTAGTCGTGATACGTCAAAACCTTCATTATTTTACACTTAGCCAAAAAGTAAATGTCTTCAATAAGAGCCGAAGAGAAATGAAACAAATAGGAAAAAAACAAATTTTGATAAAAAAAGAAAAAAAAAAAGGAAACCAAAACAAGAGAAAAGGTTTTTTGGGGGGCATCTACTAGACGTATCATTCATTTATTTTTTTGGAATTAGTAGACGTATCATTTCAACAAAGGAAGCATATTCATGGGAGATGGTGCTTGCAGTGGTATGGGCGTACCTCCGAGTCGTCGGATCGTGCATCCGACGGCTCGGATCTCATCTCGGCAATGAACGGCTCTCGATCGTTGGTTGTTGAGATGAGATCCGAACCGTCAGATGCACGATTCGATGGCTCGGAGGTGCGCATCACGATTCTGCCTCACTGTACGGTACCAACCAGAAGTCCCTATTCAGGCTCCATTCTTCTTCTTTTTCGTTTCTTCTGAATTTTTGTTAGATTCATGTCATATTTTTTGGATTAATCATTCGTCTCGACGAGAGCAATTTAAAAAGTACAAAATTATGACAGAAAGTAAAAAATGTTCACTAAAGACAAAAAAAAAAAAATTCTAATTGTCTTAATTGAATTTTTTCAACATCGATCATATTTTTAAATTTTTTAAATTTTTCACGAACGATTAACCTCAAAAATTATAAATAAAAGTTACTAAATAAAATTAAAAAAATATCAAAAATAATTTTAAGTTTACAAGAACGCAGCCTCGTTGATCAGTTGCTTGACTTGCTCCGAGAGAGAGAGAGAGAGAGAGAGAGGAGAGAGAGAGCTCTTCTCCTCTTCCAAGCAAACATCGAAAAGTCTAAATTCGGTTTCTACATCATAACTTCTGCTGATTCGGTCCCCTTCTCTCTCTCTCTAAAGTCTTCTCTTTGCATCTCTCTAGGAATCAAAATGGAGAAGTACTCTGACACAGTCGATCGGTAAACATATTCTCATAGGAGTATGTGTTGTATATAATCGTTGGTGTAGAAAGGAGGCGAGGGACCATGGAAAATAATACACCCTCAACGACATCTACTCTACATTCTTCTTCGTCGATATTTACGAATTACCCTCTCATTTCGGCTCTCGTTGCCTTTGCTATCGCCCAATCCATCAAGTTCTTCACCTCCTGGTAATCCCTCCCTCCCTCCCTCTTTATTGTGTATGTATAGTTATGTATGTACAAACAAATACATACATACATACATACATACATACAGGTAACCCCAAGCGGTGGTTGGCCGATTGGTCTTGGCTCGGGATTTAGGGTTTCCTCCCTCCTAAGGTCTCAGTTCAACAACTCTTTAGGCCACCTTATTCCACGCGTAAGCGAATGAAACGGCTGGCTGGAGGGGCTGTAGGAATTAGTCCGAGGTGCGCACAAGCTGCCCGGGACACCCTGCTCGTTACCAAAAGAAAATAGTCTGACAGGCACTAGTAATTGTTCTGATGTAGAGTTGTTTAATTTGATGAAATTTTGATGTGCTAATTTCATGGAGAGTTGTGTTCTATTTTGGAAATTTACATTTTATAAAGCACCAAACCAAAAGGATCAAGGCGATAAGCCTTGATAAATCCAACAAATACAGAGAACAAATTGAGGAGCCCAACCCCAGAAAACAAAAAGGAAAACATAAAAAACGGGAAAACAAAACCCCAACTAGCAAACAAAAAACTGCTGGATCAAAAAAGTTCAGATTTAATCCACAGCATGTACAGATCCTCTTTATTGTTGGCTGTAGGACTCACCTTCCTCCAAGACCAAAGACAAGCTCTAATCTCGTCCACTATCTTATTGGTGATCCCTCCCATCGTACCTATGCTTGTCTATCTAAATATTCTAGCATTGCTCTCGCACCATATACGATACAAAGTGGCCGCTAAGCATAGTTCATATAAAGTGCCTCAGAAGTCTCCTTGTGCAGTTGCTTAAACCCCAATTCACTTCATTCATGAAGCTCATTGGCTGGCAGCTGCCTAGCAACACCCCAGTTCACCAAGCAAGTTCTTCCATCCAAAGTTGAGTAAGCACACTGAAAGAACAAGTTGCTATGGGATTCCAGACCTCCTTAGCACAACACAGTTCCTATCCAAAAACAACACACCACCCCATTTGGGTAGTCTGTCCCGAGTGGATAGCCTCCCCTTCAGGGCCAGCCATTGGAAGAATGCCCATCTTGGGACATGATGTTTAAACCAAACAAGACTATGCTAATCAACTGCAGTAGCCACAGTTCTCAAAGCATGCCAAGAAGAATTCTGAATCTCTTTCCTAAATGTGATTGATATTGCTGAAGATGATCTGAACCTATTCCATTGATTTTGTCATGCCCTTTGTCCTTGATTTTCTATATGGAAACCAATCCCATGTTCCTTGGTTTAATTTGTCAAATTTGGTTCAAAGTTTCTGAAAATAGCAGTAGCAGTAATCTTTGACCACATTAAAGTAGTTGTATTGTTCCACCTAGCTTATATTCAATGAACATGGAAAGTCTGCTCATTTCCGTAGTTATCTGTCGGGATCTCGAGTAAAAATAAACTAAGGACCTAAACATTCATTGCTTGATTTTTTATCTGAAATGCCTGACAGCAAATTGTAATTAGCTTACCAGACGGAGAGGTAAATGATAATACAAGGAGATAATCAAGTGAAGAGAAACTTGTTTTTGGTTTCCTTATTTCTATTTTGCTGCGATAGATTGCCCAATGAACCTTTAATCCAAAGACAACCTAAGAGTCTTATGCCTTAATAGATTTACAGGTATAAGGAGAGACATTGGGATCTCAAGAAGCTTATTGGATCTGGCGGGATGCCATCTTCGCACTCTGCAACTGTCACAGCTCTTGCTGTGGCGGTTGGTTTCCAAGATGGCTTTGGAGGATCACTGTTTGCAACTGCATTGACCTTAGCATGTGTTGTATGACCCTTAACCTAATGTTATTTGACAAAGTTGTTTATAATTATGAATACGGTTATATACCAAAGCTATAGTAGTCTTGTTTTATCATCTTCTGGAAATTCTATGACACAGTGCTTTATATACCGAAGCTATCTATAGTCTTGTTATATCATCTTCTGGAAATTCTATGACAGTGCTTTGGCCTTTTATTCTAGATGATCTTATTATATGCGCGATAGTTAGTAAACAGAAGATTTGAGTTACTTATTTCTACGAGGCCTTGGGCTTCAGGTACTGTAGAGGGCTAATAATGCAAAAAAATGTTTTGACAGGTGATGTATGATGCATTTGGTGTAAGACTACATGCTGGACGCCAAGCAGAGGTTTATTGCTCTTCCCTCTCTTTCCTTCTTCCCCACCCTCCACCACAAAACGCCTCCATCTGGGCATTTATGTTTTAGAAGTTCTGTTTTTAGCAGTGCTAAGCTGCAAGACATCTTGTGGAGATTCAAATTGATTTCTGCTGTGTATTTCAAATTTGAATTCCTCAGGTTTTGAACCAAATTGTTTATGAGCTTCCTGCTGAACATCCTCTGGCTGAGAGGGGGCCGCTACGCGAACTTCTTGGACACACACCTCCTCAGGTTTGGTTGAGTTCATTAGATTGTTTAGCTACAGAGTATATCATTGGTATTTTGATTGTCACTACAATTAAAAAAGATGTTCTTTTTTTGATAGCACAATAGCAAAACGTGGAATCTCACAGCAAAATAAAGATATGAGGTCATTGCTCTTAATGGAACCTGAACTACTAATAAGAGAAATCTTGATAGAACCTAATCCAGTTAGTAAGAGATCATCATAATTCATGTCATTCTCAGGTAGAGATAGAGAGAGCTAAAAGGGCCCTTTTTTGACATTCGTGTTCTTCCACTGCCCCATTTAGGGAATATTCTTACTAGGACTATCGGTTGCTAATGGTGCTCTCATTTCTGCATTTTCATACGTAGGTCATTGCTGGTGGGTTTCTGGGACTTGTTACAGCAACAATAGGACATTTTATTGTTTGGGCTGGTAGTCAAGCTTGATGCAACAACTTGACATTCCCTGGCAGTTTCCATGTGGACCATGCCCCGTGAATTTCCAGAAATGCGTTCATAGAAGTGTTTCACGTATTTGAATATGACACCATTGTTGTCAATAATTTGATTAATACATATATCTTGTAGTCCATGGCCTTCTGGCCGTTTGAACAATACCTGTATTGAAGGTACACTTTATTTTACCGCAATTGCTACTGCAGTGAGCTATGTTAAGACTTGATTCGACCATGTTCGTTTTGGAATTTTGGTTTTGAGATTTTAGGTAATGAGTGGAGAGATAAATAGAGAAATGAGAGTGATAATTAAAAGAAAATTTATTGCGAACCGTGCGCAGAGAGAGAATCCCAAAACGAACATGGTTGACCAATTTTAATCGGTGTACGTACTCATTTAAAGATTTGAAAGGAAAAAAATTGGTTGTCAGTTGCACCGGTTTCTATTGATGGAGAGGCATTCTAGTGACAGACTTCTTGAAGCTAAGATTGATAGATGAACATTGGATGGTTCAAACTTTGGTTTGAAAATTTAACCATCTTTCAGAATATGTTCATTTAGCTTGTTTATAAGGCGAGACTATTTGAGACCAATTTTAATCGAGTTGGTTATGAACTAATTAGAGTAAATTGAATTTTGTAAACATCTTAAGTTAAACAAACCGAGTAGTAACTTGGTCAAGTTTGGTTTTGAAATACTAACAAAATTCAAAATAATTTCAAGCTCAATTCATATAGTATATGTAACAAGGTAATCTAGAAAGGGCTTTTAATGAGTGAACCAAACTTGAACTTGATGCTACACATTTGATCATAATGTTCACTATTTATGGATGGAGTTTGAGCAAGGGCCAATGATGCCAAACTCAATTGTGAGAGCACACATTCTAAATAAAGAAAACCAATTTCATAGTCTAAGGAAAAAAGGCTGCAAGGCAAACATTGAGAATTTGGTTCATGCTATAGTTAATAACCTCCCACCCACATGGCCTAAAGCAACAATCTTCAAAAATTTGAAACTAAATTTCATGGATATGAGAGCATTGGGAGCTATGCTTGAGGAGATCGAGACTTATATCATATGTTTGGAAGCTTTGGACGAAGTGGAGCAACAATTTACAGAACAAGAGAAGCAGGAAAAAAACCCTCGGCAAAAGTTAATAATATATATTTTTTAAGAACTTAAAAAATTGTTTGTTACCCATTCAGTTAATTTTTACTTCAATACAAATCATACACTAACAAACGATTAAATGTTCTTATGTGTTCCTTTTGCAGGTAGCGAAGCGAAGATTGGAATTTGATGAACTATAGCTCTACAACATTTGGAGTTGCATGCTATCCAATTATTTGAATTTGTCAATTTATTTTGTTTTAGGAGTTCATCGTGCTTTAATAGTTTTGATATGAGTATGAGACTGTCATCATACCTCATTTTCAAAATTTAGCATTATCGTACCAAGAGTTGTTTCTTTTTTTGTTACTATTCAGTTTGGATATTTTTTTTCCATATTTATTGCTACCATTATGTATGTTTTCTTTTAGTTATGTTGATAGATTATGTTAATTTCGCCCGTGCATAATAAGAAAAGCTAATTACAAGACACGATAATTAAGGCAAAATCGTTGTTTAATGAAGGCAAAACATCAGTGTACAATCTTTAAATCGCTGAATCTGTTCTTACTTTGGAATGATGCCTTCTACCTAACGTGCGTATTTGCTAATAACAAATACTAGAGGCCGGGGCACACGCGATGCGTGTACAAGTCGGATTTTCACAACATTTTTGTAAAAATACATCCCACTTATTGTTTGATCAAATTTTCACAAATGTCATGAAAATCCGACTTGTACACGCATCGCGTGTACCCCGGCCTCTAGTAATAATAATGCAAGAACACAAATTATTATGGGTTTTTTTTTTTTAGCATGCATCGATTGATATGGAAAATCCAAAGCACCTAGGCCTCGTTTGATTCACGGATTAACTGTACCTAATCTCAAGTAATCTCACGTTTGATTTCCGAAATGACTGTAGGATTATCAATCCCGGTATTAATTTTATCCCTATATGTAGGTACTAAATAACCCCAGGAGGGGGCTGAGATTGAATAGGATCAACAAATAAGGAATTGTTTTCAAAAAAATTTGGATGATATTAGAATTGTTCTCAAAAAGTATTTTCAAAATTATCTTTTGTAAAATTTTATATTGAAAAAATGTTTTTCAAAATTTTTTTTAATAAAAAACTATTTTCATAATTTTTCGGAAAATATTTTTCATAACTTTCTTTTTTCAAAAATATTTTACAAAATTGTTTTCAAAAACTTTATTTATTTTGAAAAAATATTTTTCAACAACTAGTTTTTTTTTTCAAAATATGTTTTTGAAAAACAAACTGAATTCAAAGACTATTTTTCAAAAAGTAGTTTTTGTAATAAAAAAAAACTCTTTCCAAAAGAATTTCGTAATAAAACTGTTTTCATTTTTTTTTTTTTCAAAAATTGTTTTCAAAAGTTTCTTTTTTTCATAAATAACAATTTTCAGAATTTTTTTTTAAATTTTGTTTTCAAAAGAATTGTTCCTTATCTCATATGTAATCTCATGCGAATTAAACAAGGGATTGAGTAGAATTAGACATGAAATTAATTTAGGACAAATAGTCTAGGGACTAACAATCTCAAGACTGTTAATTCCATAAGTTTCAATCTATGAATCAGACGAGGCCACCTAGAATATTATGGTGGATTCAAAACACCTTTGTGGTTTTACAAATAACTACAAATGGGTTGATCTTAATGGCTAAGAATCCAATAATGATACCATTCCTTGATACTATTCATTTTCATAATACCACCCCAGAACTAAGGGGATGTTAATGCAAAAGAGAGCTCAAAAGCTTTAATTGAAAAGAGAAGAAAGGGAATAAATAGAGAGGAAGTAAAATAACGAGGCTAGGTCAAAGCATGGTAGTGGAATAAGGAAAAGTCAAATATCAAAATTTATCACATCAAATTTTGATTATTTATAGCTAGGGTTTTCAGATTGAGCTTTTGCAGGGACAGCAACAGGGGCGTGTTCCCCGGATTCTGATGGCGACAATGTGGCGATCATCAATGGAGGAACATTGTTATCACTAAGGGGTAGCAACAGGGGCAAGTTCTTGGTTTAGATGTTTTTTCCCCGATAGGGAGGTGGTTCGGGTTTGGGGGTTCTATTAGGGTTTTGGTTGGTCCTTGGCGGAGATTAAGTAACTTTAATTTTCAAGTGTCCTTGTCCTTGTCCTTTTAATCTTTGTAATTTTCAAATTCAAAGATTAATATAATCTTTTGCTTAAAAAAAAAAGTTAGCAATATCAAATTCCACATCAGTTATTTTTTGCCCGTAGTCAAAATAAGTTGGCAAAAATTCAAATCTACTGGTCTATTTTTTTCTTCTCAATTTAATGGTCTGCATTAAATGACATTCTAGTAAAATAAGTAAAAGTGGAAAGCGTTTGTTAAAATTCATAAAGTGACCAATATTGTTAAATGCACAACCACTTGCCAAAGTGGAGAATGAGTTTCACTTTCTCACGATGATTGTACTTGATTGAGAAGATATGGGTCCAATAATTTGGTTATTGGCAAAAGGTTCCTATTTTTTATTATCCAAGAGCCAAAATTTAATGAGTTGCTAAGAGGTTGTTAAGATTGATTATTCCAATGTGAGCTCTTTTTGTTAGATAGGTTGTAAGTAATTAAATTTGTAGGTCTTGCAGAAATAAACAAGTTGTTGAAATTAAAAAAAAATGTTGTTGAAATGTACCAATTGATTCTCCAGATTGGCAGTGGTTTGCTAATTCTCCCAGTAGCGTGATCTATGTATTCTATTATATTCTATCTATATACTAAGGAAATGTAGTTGAAACCAAAAAGCTCCCAACCCTCAATTCTAATCTATATACTAAGGAAATGTAGTTGAAACCAAAAAGCTCCCAACCCTCAATTCTAAATTCCTAAAATTTAGAATTTTTAAAAAAATAAATAAAAGAGAGAAAAACGTGGGAGTGGGTGGGAGGGGAAGAGAGAGAAAGAGGGGGGACGGGGGAGAGGGAGAGAGAAACTTAAGAAAAATTATTCTATGCCCTAGTAGGGATACCGTCACGTGGTACTCCAAATTCATTTTACACCACACATATGTCTTTAAGTATACATAATGAGACTAATGCTAACGTACATCGAATATGGGACCAAAAAAATATTAGATTATATTAGATTATATTTTTTATCACTAACGTTGTGCCCATTCAATACACAGGGTCGAAAAAAAACTAATGTTAATTTTTTATCCCATGCATTGAACGGGTACAATATTTGATTTTTTTTTTGTTACAAATTAATTTGAGTTAATTTTTTTTGAAGTAATTTAATTTGATTTAATATTTCTTACAATTTGAGTCGTCCATTGCCGAGCATGGACAACCTGGATTGGCTCAACAATCATGTTGTTCCTGAGGGACAGCAGGCACCCCGGGTTCCTTTTCTATTATCTAGCGTCGTTCCCGTTTGATGCACGGGACAAAATATTTGTGTGGCTCCGCTACAAAATATCAAGCTCATACAAAATTTGTTGTTTGTCCCGTGCATCGAACGGGAATACTATTGTATTGTACTGTAGACTTCAACTGCTCAGTCCATCAACGTGTATCCGTTTCTTTCATCCTCCACAATTTTATCACACTCATGAATATTATTAGGATCCAAAAGAGGACGATACCGCTCTTCTAATTCACAGACGCGACTCATAATCGATTTTGGAACCCAAAATCGATACGCAAAGATCCTCCCCTATCAATAGAGCCACTGACATGTAATAGCAGGAAACATCTAATCGTTGTCCCTTCAAGCACAATCCATGCCCAATACAAAACTAAAACTATTCCAAGAGTTTTCTGAGCTACCCTAAAAGAATGACTATGAACGAACTAACCTAACAGAATGACTAAGAACGAACTAACCTAACAGAATGAGATAAAGAAAGAAAATGAAAAAAAGGGATGGAGGACCTATCGGTTTCCTTCTAATATAGGGTAGATATGCTCTCATATAAACTGCTTATTTTATGCAATGAAAGTCTTGAATATTTTTCAGAAGGAAAAAACCATAAGCATTGTACAGTTGCACGTGTTTACAAGCAGCATCTTTACATCACTGAGCATCCATACGCCACAAAACCAATTGAATCTCCCTTTCTATGCATTTGGTTTGCTATGTTAAGATGAATAATAATCAGCTTAGCTATATGTCCCCCCAGTAGGAGCTTACCGGATGATGTGTTAACTTCTCTTGAATTGTCAGCATAACACCATCTAAGCAGTTTTTTTTTTTTTTTTGAATTGTCAGCATAACACCATCTAAGCAGTTAAAGAGTTAAAATTATGCTTTCCACAACAAATGTGGAAAAAACTCCATATCCAAAAAGTGGGATTAGTCCTATGTCGAGTAGCAAACAACCTCTCCATTACACAAAGGGAAATCCCCATTTCCAACCCACATAAATAGTTCCTTCTTTTATCGGCGCAAATAAATAGTGTCGTTGAAAAACACAAAGCATGCAAGCAGTCCTAATAGCCAGAGTTCTTGGTAGTCCTTCCCAGAGATAAGATAGTTTATAATTATAAGTTGAAATAGTAAACTGATACTAGGAGATTGAGTCTCACAAAAAGGGCAAAACATAGCAAAAAGATATAAGCCCGGACCATGACCCCAAAATGGCAAAGCATGTCGTTACAGCATCTGAGAACACTCTGGGAAGATGCCTTGCTCCTTTAAGCAGTCCTGCAAAGTCCATAATGCATGAGCTGAAATGCAACTCATAAACCCCATTCAATGCAATGAACCGATATCGAGCAAGTGATACTGTGAAACAACATTCTTAATATAACAATGATCTTTTCCATTGCATAGATATAACAATGATCATAAACAACTGAACTCATAGCAAGTTCATAGCCAACCATGGGATAGCAAACATATAGTACCACCAAACAAGACTCATACCTCTAAGTCCAACTAATACAATTAATCCAAATTTGAAAAGCAAAAAGGGTATATGAAGTGTCCATTTCTTCAATTATTATTAGTATCTTCCTCATTTCCAGCAGTTGTGACCTCGTTATAAGTATGACATCTTGGCCAATTGAGTACAGCCGTTGCACCCTAGGGAGGAACAATCCCACTCTAATTTATCACTTTCCTTTGTTACAATCTGTTTTTGCTTTCTCGATGCAATAATTCCCAGTATACCAAGTGCTACACTCAAGCATGGCAATTATTAGATCACTCACGTAATTCAATGAAAGTACAGGAATGAAAAATGACAGGATGGAAGATAGTAGAATACAAAGGATCAAAAGGTGGATGCATCACTTGTGAATGTGTAACTTCTTAAACCAAAATAGCCCTTAACATCCCAAATGTAGATGCTCTAAATAGCCCCAAAATATTCAATCCATCATGGGCCAAAATCAGTCCAAAAAAGAGGTGCTGCAACTGGCTCCCATTTTCCGTCCAAAAAAGCCCAGATACAGTTCCGTTCCGGTCCCAATACTGGTGCTTACCGGAGATTTCGGGAAATTCCGGCCGGGAAGCAGGTACCGTCGATTCCGTCCGGTAAGTTGCACCGACTGGATTCAAGGTCTCCGACAACTCTAGTTTCTCCGGCAACACTACCAACTGAGACACTATCGGTGGTAGAAGATTGTCAGAGAGAAAAGAGAGGAATCGCTGGAGAAAAGTTGAACAGCAACCCTGCCGTCGTTCTTTTTCCTTTTCTTCTTCCCCTCTTCGTTTTCAGGTACAGATCTAGAGAGAGAAAGAACTCTTGGAGGAAAGAGAAGTACAGTGTACTTTTTTCGATACTCCCGATATTTTTTCTACTCTAGTGTTTCACAGCTGTCTATGACTCTATATGGCAGATTTGCAAATCACAGCCCTCAATTTTTTTTTAAACACAAAAGTCCTCCATTTTTGTGAATCTGATGGTGCAAAATATAGGAGTCAAAAACTGAGCTTGCTTATTAATTGTAGAGATTTTGGTCTAGTGAAAGTTTATGTTATGATTAATTGGGGGTATGGAAAATAATTTGTTTTATAATATATGTAATGGAAGTAGCACTAAATCCGGGACAGTAACCGGTATTTGACTGGTGGTATGTACCGGTAGCAACCGGTACGGTATTCAGAACCTTGCTTAGTACCCCTAAAACAGTTAACACCCCCCTCAATCTTATCCAATTCAATCCAAGATGGGCCACAAAATAGCCCACAATCTGGGCACCACCTGAGTATCTAGAAAGGCAATAGCCTAGGAGGTTTAGAAGGGGGCGTAAGGGGAAAAAAAAGAAGTGGAGGGAGACAATGTAGCCCAAAGTATTTAGCTAACACGGGGATATTGGCAAAACTCTTCTACATGTGTAATTTCTATCCTCTCCATTATTTCCTGGTCCAATTCATGAAAGCGTCTTCCTCCATAGAATTACAATCAGGCAAAACTTTACGAAAGCAGAGCATGCTAAACCAAAGCACACGATGAATCAAAATAGTCTCAGTTTAATGAGACTAAGTTCTGATTGTTCCTGGATCCTAACCATGTAACGGACTTGGATTATTGTCAAGGAATGAAAGTCAATCGGACGGAACATAGAGTTGATGCCGGGGAAAAAGGACGGAATCTTCTGACAGTTGAAATGAATGCAGGCGTGATGCTGCAGTTTTCTGTGATGATGCCTGAACTTTTGGCATCTCAAACCTTGAAGACAGCAGTCAGTTAACAGACCAAGATGGAAATTAAACTACTAGGTACAACCAGCCTTTAAAGCCGATACCATTAATCTACCAACGGGGCTCAAATCCCCTTGTTATCTTACCGATCGTATAAACATCAAAAGAAATTAAGTACACGGGTACAGGTGCCATGCATGAAATCTGTTATGTTTAAACCCTATAATCGTAGTCCACACAACCAAGAAAGGAAAGCCGACTTATGAAGCTCTAACACTGTCCACACTACATATTCATACAACCAAGGAAAGCCTCTATGAAGCTCTTCTTTTGCTCCTTTTTCCTCAGAACTTCAGAGGAACTTAAAGCACACTTGCCACATCAGATATTGCCAAAGGTGGCAGTCTTTTTAAGGCCAAGGTAGAGTATGGAAAATCCAGAATACCACTTGAACTAAGCTAGGAAAGGAATTGAAGAACACCACCAATAATATCCCGCTAGATGCAAATGGCATAAGTTTTTTTTTTTGAATATCAAATGGCATAAGTTGGAATGACTACTTTTTACATTAAAAGAACCTCTCGTCCTTAAAATTTTCTCCTATGCAAACAAGTACATTGAGAGCATCCAATCCCACGACAAATGAGTGTGAGTTTGTTCACCCTCACTAAATAAGAGTGAACAATTGGTGGAAAAAGTGTGGGTCCCACCACAAACTGATCTCATTATTACCAAAAAGTGTAATGATCCCGTGGACCTAACACGTTTTCCACCAATCAAAGTGAGGGTATTGTTCACCCTCACTAATGAGGGTGAACAAATTCGCACTCACGGGAAATGGTTCCTATTCTAGCACATAACATCAGGGAGCAAGAATGATAATACTCCCTCTGTCCCTGTTTGTTCCTTTTGGCACTTTTTGTTGTCCTAAACAGATTGTCCCAGTTCAAATGTAATGGTAAAAGTTGATGAGTTTATTCTTTTACCCTTTGTTTTTGAAATTAATACCATCAGCAAGAAAAGGTAATGATGATGTTCCTAAAAGACTTGAAGGATAAAACGAGAAAATAAAAATAGGACAAGTGCAATGATGATGCCTCTTTAATAAGTTGGGATATCCAAAGGGACCAACAAAATGGGGAATAATTCAAGAAAGAATCTTGCGGCTTCAGAGGCAAGCAAATTGTGGAGCATGCAACAAGCATCGAAAAAATAATAACAAATAATTTCTAAGCTTATACAGACCGTGTAAGCTGCTCCAGATCTTTCACTGTTTCTTTCAAAGCATAAAGAGACATCTTCTTTACCTGCTTAAACCAGAATGAAATAGGCACAACAATTATCACCATACAGTAAAGACTAAAGAGCACTTGAGAAGCAACGCAGAAGATATTTGGAGATATCGAGGAGTAAAATGTACTGCAGAAGAGTGGCATGCAACTTCTTTACCTGCTTGCATGTGTTGGTGGTTAACTTACTCTTACCATATGAAGCACCGACGTGCCTAACTACATGCCTGCCGTATTCGTGTTGGACACGCTGAGGACCCCAGGGACACCATCTTGCGTGTCCAGTAAATGTTATTAATTTTAAGTAGGGGACAGTGACACGTCGAGGACAACCGTTTCGCAAATTAGACAAGGGTGGAAACATGACATTGATCAATTTATGATATTGAAAGCTTATTCTGGGGGTCAAAACAAAAATACGATATTCAAAAATTACAAGGAAACGTACATATAAGAAATTTCAACCAAAGGAAACCCTCCCATAACTTATCATATTCTAAAAGGGAAAAAGTAAGTATCGTAAAGACACAAATTGTTTTTGGTTGTTTCTAAGTGGAATGGTTAGATACTTAGATGAATAACTACATTACCATCCTATTACATATACACATGTATTTTGCCATGTCCCCACTGTGTCCATGTCCCCGTGAATTTAGAATTAACATGTCCCATATCCCGTGTCCATGTCTGTGCATGTGCCAGTGTCCGTATCCTTAACTGCATCCATGCTTCTTAGCTCTTGACTCATCTAGTCAGATTTAGGCGCTTATATTAAATTATCTGGAAAGCTACATTATCTTTAGCGTACAATACCAGCCAGTATTAAGTTCCAGGTTGCGGTTTCTTTTCTCCAACCTTACAGTTTCATGGTTTTGGGCCCTTATTAGTTATTACAATAAACGAAATTCTCTAGAAAAAAATACATCTGAGTGGGCACATTTTATTGTTCAAATTATCTCATTATCTACCCCTACTTGTGTCCAGAAAACTACAAAAAAGCATTTGATGAACAATGACGAGAAGAAATAGCACTAAAAAGCAGCATAATCTGCAATCTAATACAAGAAATAAGAAACCATACCTCTAGTTTGTCATCCTTAGCACAATGGTCTTTAGGAAGAAGACGAAATTCATTAGTCATACGAATGCACTCTACTACGTTTTCAGGTGACACGAAGTCGAGAGCAACCTTTATACATGACTGCAAATGATATAAATGCCCAAACGATAAATAAAGAAACAATATATAGAGGGCCACAAAATGATGAAAGCCAGAACTTAAATAAGCCATACAGACTCATTCAAGCATGCGTATATGCATGACATCTTAAAATAAAATCAACCAACCAATCCACAAACAAAGACTTTAAATCGCACTTATTTACATCCTGAAAAGAAAGTTAGACCAGGTTTACTAGCATCTATATAGGCATCTATTACTTCAAACTACAAACACTTGAAGGCCATTTTATAAGGACTGGGGAACAGGTGTTGGCTGTGGATATGTATTTATCGCAAGTATTTCTTAATTTACATTTTTATTTGTAAGGTAAAATGGCGTCCATAAGGTGACAGACCATTTTCTGCGCAATGTAAGAGTTCGACGTATTTGTGACAAAAAGTGACAGACCATTTCCCGCACAATGTAAGAGGTCGACGTAAATGTGACAAAAACCTGCATTACAATATGTTGTTGGATAAATGTCCTATTTCACATGTATGACACATAACCCCTACCCTTTCCCTAGGTTTGGGTGTCTGATGTGATTTTTGGTACAATTAGAGATGCACCTAAAGGCTAACATTACATTAAGCACACAAGCAACCTATTTGAGCACTTTGATAAAAGAGTCCAAAGTTGGAGGTTGCTTGACTCCTCAGTGGAGAGACTGCAGAACTATAAAGCACCGAAGTATTGGACACGGGGACATGCGGGGGACACATAAGGACACACCACGTGGTATGTCCCTTAAATTAAAAAAACTTTTTGAGGGGGACACGAGGAGGCATGGCAGGGACACATTCGGGGACACAGCGGGGGTAGAAGTGTAACATTTTGCAATTTTTTTGGGGGTAAACATGTTATCAAATGTTTGGGTTTTCTAATAATCAAACCCATATAAACAATCCTAAATTATCGATAAAACACATCGCTCAAAGGAGTCTCTCAATCAAAGCAGGAAACCATCAAAATCTATAACTGACATCACCACCATCCTTGAAGCCGAACAACACTATCCTTGAAGCAGTCTCTCTCACAATCTCTCGCGATCAGTCTCTCTCACTCTCACAATGTATCTCTCTCTCTATATATATATACATATATGTATTGGTATATATTTGATGTATTTATCTTTGCCGCTATCTATGAGTGTATATCTATTTGTGTGTGCGCGCCCGCATACATGTGTGTACTGGTATAATAGCACGATCTTACATATAAAAAAAAAGTGTATGCATCTCTGTATATAAATTGTTACCTCTCTCTATATATATATACATTTACATATATGGAGTAAGCTTCTAATGCGGACCTCCGCATCCAAGCAAAGTGCGGACCTCTCCTTTCCCGATCGAATTTCGATGATCCGAGCCGCTCAATGTGTTCAGAACATGATTTTAAGGGTACCCGCGAGAAATCAGCAAAAAAAAAGACCGGGAAGGGCTTCATCCGAGCAGTTTTTGTTTATTTTTTATTGAACAGTTCAAATAAAAACTGCTCAAATCAAGCCCTTCCCGGTCATTTTTTTTGCCGATTTCTCGCGGATACCCTTAAAATCACGTTCTGAACACATTGAACGGCTCGGATCATAAAAATTCAATCGGGAAAGGGGAGAAATGGGGTGGTCCGCACTTTGCTTGGATACGGAGGTCCGCAATAGAAGCTTACTCTACATATATGTATTGGAATATATTTGATGTATTTATCTTTGCCACTATCTATATGAGTGTATATCTTACATATATTTGTGTATGCGCGCCCGCATACGTGTACCGGTATAATAGCACGATCTAAAAAAAGTGTATGCATCTCTGTATATAAATTGTTACTGCATATATGTGTGTGTACTGGTATAATAGCACTGGCTTACACTTATGATAAAATTATATATATTTATTTTTGCCACGTCCCCCGCCGTGTCCGTGCTACATAGCTGCTGAAGATTCAATGCAACTCTCTCTAGTGTGTCCTTTGAGATGAATTTAACTACCATCAAGTTGCAAGGGAGGTTGCTCGGGTTTACAACACTTTTAGATGCTTTTATCTGGCTTCCATTTAGAAATGAGCAACATGTGCAATACTATTTGCATAGAAGGAGCCACCTACCTCCATAAAAGGTCCATCAATGAAGGAAAAACCAATGCTTGTAAGGTAAAAACACATGCAGGAGTCTGCCAATCCTGTATTGGCAGGATATTACACTAAAACTATTTCTTTGACAAAGTTTCTGAAAGTACAATTTGTGAATTCCCGCATACCTTAAAGTTTCTAACTTGATGAGGACATCCAGCAGGTATGAAGACCGCTTCTCCAAGTTCTTGCACAAATGTCCAAGGTTCAACTCCTTTATTATGCACCAAAATATGTTACTAGGAGAAAATAATAAATTTATAAATAAGAATACAGGTCTACAAAGCTTCAATAAATAACAAACTAACCAAAATCTTCTTTTAGCTTCCTTTTGTGATGCGAGGTCAAGTAGAATGCCTGATCGTGAATAGAGTGAATAACCTGCAAATGATGCTATTGAGTATTGACAATGATATTCAAAATATTACTTGGAGCCACCATCATTGTAAGTTTGAAGTCAGCCTATTAAAAGCATAGTTTTTCAAATTGAACAACTCGCTCTTCACTTCATGATTCATCAACAACCAATACAAAATCTGCATATAAGTTGACATGTGATAGAATCTGTCGTGAATCGTACCATCACTGTTCTATTCACCATTCCATTGACAATTTATGCTTAAAGAAACTCTTGAAACTGTCACATCTGACAAACTCGAAAAGCTTTTTACCCCCTTTTTTAAGGAAAAACAAGAACATTAACTTCATATGCTCATATGCTCTTTAGTGTTAATAAGGCCAACACGTGCCCTATTTGTTGATCATCTAGTGGTTACAGTATTTAATCGGAATGAGACTAGTTCTCAATCATTTTGCAATGTGTTTTTTCTGAAAACGTCAGACATTCTGAAAAAGTTTAGAGCTAATATTAATGACACCGATGAATTTCTATTGTCTTTTAGGTGAATAACGCCAAGTAAGATGAGATTAGCCGAATCATTATCTTTTACACAACAACGTGATATCCTAAGTGAGCAATAACTATACAAGAAGTTGCAAGAATCTTGTTGAGCCTAATAATCATTGCATGTTCTTCGATTTAACATTTTAAATTTTAATCCTTGTTTCCTACTATTCCCAATTTATTGCATAGTCAATTTGGCATATACTAAAGCTTAACCAGTAACCTCCATAAGATCACATATTAAACCGGCTCTCGAAGCCTAGGATCCACATCTCTTGCCACACAAACATCTAACCAAAACTTTACACTTCTAGATTAAGAGAACGGAAATTTCTTTTTAGCGTTTTGATTCACAATTTGACAACTATGCACAACGGTAATTTTGGAATTCCCTTGTGCACAATTCTGTATACAACCAAAATATTTAAAACCAAATAGTAATTGCAGTTAAATGCTAATGCTCTTTTCGCTCAGTTTGAACCAGCAATTGCAATTAAATGGCAGATGCGTCGAACTTTACCCCACCTGCCAAAACCTCATAATCATTGAGGGACAAAAACATAGGATCTAACATGTGGGGTCCTCATGTCTGCCCTTTATCCTGTTTCCAAGCACTATTCAATCGTTGTCATAACAGTAAGGGTTTGGTTGAGCCTCCCATGAATACCAACTTCCATGTCTGCTATAAATACATCTCGTTGTATTTCACGTCTTCAGGACATCACTTCGGCAATAATATAATCAATGACAATCATTAAACTTATTCTTTCATCTAAATCATCCAAAATAAAATTTATCTTTGAAGAAGGCCGAACTTTCTTAATACTATAAACACACAACATGACAAAATCTGCATGCCATTATACAAATTTAACCACCAGTTAAGTTCTCTAACAGGTTAGACTGTTTAAAAGGGTATAATTTAACGTTTACCTCATCCAAGTTAGCAAAGAAGTTACCCAATTTTTCCGGCATACAAATGTAAATCCAATTCAAACACATTAGTCAGCTTTGGCTTAATCCAGTTTTGATGGGATCAAACTAAGGTTTGAGCTTCTCAGCCTGGTTGATAAATGCATCAAGCTCAGGTTTGAGCGTATCCAAGTAGTTGAAGGAACTCAATTCACACACTGCTACCCTGCTACTTTCAATCCAATCTAAATTACGCATGTAATACCTAATCCTAAAAGGCCCAATTCAGGTTCATCATACAATTTTATTGTTCCGTATCTACACAACTCAATGCATGCTTCTCAAGTTACTAGGAGCCAGCTATATGGATTAGTTTTTTCCCCTTGGATCCAATAACTTCGACTGTAAGAAGCACAGACTAAGACAAAAATAAGGACATGGGCATATATACAGACACGTGACAAGGCAATTCTAAATAAATGGCTACCAACCAAAACTAATGAAAGCCTAAGCACCACAAATGAAAACTAACACTGTTGGAGATGATTGATCTATCACGCATACAAACCAAGATGCATAAGTGACAAGTTTTTATATAATTTTTTATGCTTCAAATAAATTTATATTACAAGGTGACGCCATGTCCCAAAGGTAAACTTTATGTAACTAATTGGACTTGGTTTCTCACATAAGTATCCCCACGTGTCCCGGGCATGTTGGCATCGCCAGCATGCTTGACACAGATACAGCGAACACATAGGAGTGTTGGTGCAGCATAGCTTCGACTATTTCCCACTCCCGTTCTTAGCAACAATTACTTATTACAATTTAACAAATTAAAATTTGAAATTCGTATCAGAATCTCATTCAACAGAACAATGCTACGAAAAATACAGAAAACAGAAGTAAAGGATTTGCTGAACTACATACTAAACTACTAATAGATGCAATAATCATTCCTCCACATGGCGAAACACGGAACAAATGCACCTAACTGTTAACTACTATAGTACTATGCATCAATCTCTACTTAGACTATATTTTTAACTATTTGTTTGGAGTGCATTTACTCCAAAAATGTGGTGATTATAATGCAAGAGTAAGTAATCACATGCACAAACTTCAGGAAATAACTTTCTTTACCTGTGGAACTGGATTGCAATACAGGTGCCTGAACTCCTTATGGTGCTTTCTAAGATATTCATCTAGCTTGGGAACATCCTGCCGCCGGAAAATATCCCAAACAGCACCTCCCTCTGCTGTCTCCAATTCATTCCAATTCTTCTCAGAAATAGAATCAACTTGCAAATTATTAGGATGAACAGTATTATTCTCCCCTGGACTCCACTCTGTTTTATTTCTAGTTCCCCCTTTCTGAAAAATGGCAGCATCGGCATCCTCATTGCGAAAATGTTCTGACTTAATACCCAATCCATTTGACAATTTCCTCCCCGCCATCTTTTTCCCACAACCACCTCTTGTCCCCCGTCTCCCCTTTCTTCTCACTTCATTGTCTGCACGGCCAGTACCCATGATTTCTTTTTTGTCATGGTCAGCATGCTTCTTTTTTAGTTTTTTTATCTTGGAAAGCTGGTGAGAAGCATGCTTCACTTCTGATGTATGTATCAGCACATTCACCTAATGTAGTGTAACAACATTCGATATTTAAGTCAATATATAGAAGAAAAATAAACATTTCACACTGAAATCAAGATCACCAAATCAACGCATTGACTACATGGTACTATTTTTTATTTAAGGGCACTGATGTACAGCAAATATGATAACTGTATCATGGAAAGCTAGAGTGAATCTTATTTTCCTAGAGAAATAGGACTAACCAAGGATATCTGCAGATCAAATAATGAGAGTAAATCAACAGAAAATCTGATTATCGATCACAGCTTGGCAATAGCATCAAGTCACTGACTACGGAGAGTTCCCCTAGGCCAAATTGATCAAATATGTCAACACAGGAATACAAATTAGATCTACAACTAACTATCAATTCTTGGCTAATTTTTCCTTTTCTGATTTCAGACCCTCAGCTGCCCTGGGCATCTCTGAAAAAGTGTAGTTTCTATCTCTATAATTTTCTTTGTTCCTTCTCTAGAAGTAAAATTCTGGGTTTTCATTTTTGGGCGTCCAATCGTTCAAAATTCTTTTCTATCCTTTCTAACAGTCTACCGACCTCACATATCCGTGTCCAACACGTGTCGGTCACGGACACGATACGACACTCTCCAGACACGTATTGGACATGCCTAAATAATTGTTTAACGATTTTATTATATTTCTTTTAGTTAGACACATTGTGGATACTCTAGGACATGTTGGCAACAATCTTGGAACACGTTAAGGACACATTAAAATGTCTCCAACGTTTATATGAAATCATTACATACCTCTATAATACAAATACAAATACAAATACACTTTACATTTGACGTGTCCCCGACGTGTCCGTGTCCTAATTTTTGGAGAAATGACGTGTCCATATGTTTGTGTCATGTCGTGTCCGTATCCCGTATCTATATCCATGCTTCTTGGCTTTCTAATGGCATTGCCATATTGCTGGTTGTTTTCTCTTTTTCTATCCACGAGAATAGGATATCTTATTAAATAAGTGCCAAGATCAACCCAAATACAAACTGCGGAAACAGAAAAAAATAGACTTAAAGAAAATTTCAACCCGAAAACAACCCTCCTAATAATATGTAAAGATAGAAAAGTTCAAGCCTAGTGCTCTCTCTTCATCTGTCACTGATTCCCAGTTCTCACCACCTGTTTTCCCATCACAGCAGCCAATTCAATGTCAGGATGCTTCTTCACTAATTCCTCCGCAAACTCTTCCACCAAACCAAAGCTCATAGATACCTTCTTCCACATGCCTCTGCCGATCCTAAATCCTCCACATTTTAAGATCCCGTTCTTTGAAGAAATCGTTCTGTGAAATATCTTCAGACACTTTGGCGAAAACATTAAACTCCAATTTGTTTAACAAAAATTTAAGCTGTTCAAGGCTAACACTTCCGCACAGATTGGAACTAAATAAGAAAGTTTCAAGAAACCTGAAGAATATATTAACTTTCTAGGAAATAAAATACCCATGGTCATCCACATCCAGAGAAACATCAAACAAAGCCCCTTTATATACCAAAGCCTCAACCATGACAGGTTCCAATTCACTCCATCATTTTCTCCTAATAAGGACTTCCCAACACTTATCACCACAGAGAGAAAGCATTGGCAATGCCAATGAATTCAAACAGTTCCCTACTCAGCCCAACCCCCATGAAAGAATTATGAACTCCAATATAAGCCAATGGAAATGTCAGCACTAGCTACAGACTGTCTCTAGTAAAAAGAGGTGCAAACCACACTGCCCAGTGTGGAAGAGGTAAGGCATGATTTACATCTCTTTATCAATGCATCTCCAAATAATAAAATATCAACATTTTCTAAATCATAAATCTAACAATTTATCTCTTAATTATATTATTATAACAGTTTTTTTTATTCTTTTAAAAACTGGAATGAGTTTCCTAAGAAAGAAGTCAAAGTCCCTAAGGCATCGGCAAAGTACTTTTCCCACTGTAAGAAGAGAAACCAGGTTTTAAGGGGGCCTATGATCTCCCAATAAGTACCATCAAAAGCCGAAATCAGAAAAAGAATCTTAATAGAAGAATGTGCCAGCTCCTTTGGATGATCTCCCAATAAGTACCATCAAAAGCCGAAATCAGAAAAAGAAATCTTAGTAGAAGAATGTGCCAGCTCCTTTGGATTTCCGTCAAACATCACCTTTCACCACAAATACAAAAAGGGGTTTCTTAATCTATTGGCAAAGAGGATTAGAAATTAGAACATCAAGTTCATAGTTAAGCTATATCCCTTAGTCTGAGAAGCTTGTTCCTTTTGGATTGATAGCATCATCTTTGAGTTTCCTTCAAACAAGGGATATGTTAGACCCAGGGTGTTTATGAGTTCAAAAAACTTGAATAAAAGAAAGAAGCAAACTAAATCTTGCTTGGCTTTCATCTCCTCCACAACGGGAACCGAATCTGTGCATATTCTCCCTCTAACCAAGCCAGACTCCTCAAGGTCTCTCGAAACCTCACAGGAATCTTTTCCGAGAAGCTACGGATAGATTTAAAAACATAAAGGCAGTGGTTGGAAACAACTTGTAGACAAAGCAGGCAATCATTTTCCAAGATGAACTATAACGCTTGAACTCGTCAACAAAACAAAAAAATAAACTGAGTAGCCTATCAACATTCAACTTGACATTGCATACCGCGTCTGACATGTCGCAATGAAGCTTGGTCACAGAATCTCCACGTCCAAGCTCTTCGGAGAATCCATACGCTATATAGGTTTTTGGACCTAGATCTGGTTTCAATGCATCCTTAGGCAACTTTGAAGCCAAATTAAGAATACCGGAACAGGGATGTGTGTACTCTAAATATGGCAAGGCGAGAATGAACTCTGCAGCATGGCGTGGTAAACGTTCCTCCAGCAAGTTAGATGGGGGCCAATCTTTCAGTTTGAGCATCTTAGGCCAATCATTTCCATCATATCGACCGTCTGAATACCCTTTGAAGAATTGGTGAATGTTTATGTCGGTCTGCACATTTATAAGTCAATTTACGTCAAAAAGACTCCTGCTATCCACTAACAGCAACCACATGATAAATGGAAGTGAAAAGAATACCATGATACCCAACATCCTTATATAAAAGGCAGTGAGAGAGAGAGTAATACAAACCTCTTCCTACCATGATTTCTCTTTTTTGTAAAACCATAATGCTTTTCATCATTCTTGTTTGGGCCTAAGGAGTAGCCAGTAGGAGATTGGAAGCAAAACAAAATCTCAAACAACCCAAAGTTCATTATTTGTTCTCTACTCTTCAATTGGTCGTCTAGATGAGGATTGCTTATATAATTTCATCTCAACACATAGTTACAAGATCCTCTTGTCGAGCAAATAGATCCACCCTAGAACCGCACTCCCCAAGTCAAAACCTTCTAGGAACCTAGCTCCAAATTGAGAAAGAAGCGAGTTCCCAACTAGGATAGAGCCTCTCAAGCCTATGAAACCCAAAAGAAACAAAAAAAAGTGCAACCAAGCAAGAGAAAATATAAAGCAACGATAAGACTAAAAAAAAGCATTACTCAAATTTATGCTAAGTACTTTGCAAAAACGTAAGATTTACTTATATTTGGGTGGAAAAAAAGTATTTGCAATTGACTCCAATTCTTAGGTGCAGGGATCGCCTAAATGAGAATCTTCAATGGTTGGAAATTGATTAATTGGGTGTAGCTTGGGCTCTATGTAAAAGACTAACTTAATCAGTAGGTTTATGTTTTTAAATACATTCGTAACTGCTCTCCTGGCACTTCCACGACGAGGAGCTTCTATAATCCTTCGCTTCCCTGCCCCTGCCCCCACTTCGTGCAACTAAAGTCCCAATTGCCTGGAGCCAATTACTTGAACACCCTTCAATGTTAGCTTCTTCCCTTTACCCTCTCTTTAACTCACCTTATTTTTACCCTCCCAAGAAATAAGCCCAAACAGCTTTTCATTTAAAAGAATGACACAAGAGCAACCAAAGGCAAGTTAAATCAATGCCCTAACCTCTGATTCATATTAGAGTTATTCCACCCTTACCTAAATGAACTGCTAAAAGAACAATATATGATGTCATGTTACTTACTCGCAATGGAGTGAGAGAAAAGAAACAGAAAAGACAGGTCACTTAAATTTGCATTGGAGCTTAGTTCTACTGTATGTCACATACACCAGACACATATGTTAATAGGGGTCACCCATAGATACCAGTGCAATATACCTTTGAATTGGGTAAAATGAAGGTCAGGTCTGCATCACATTCCACCTTTTAGTGCAAATTATTGGTTTCTTGCAAACAAGTTCAACTAGAGATTTATTTAACCACTTGGTTAGTACTGTCTATATTTGTATAACAGTGTACATCCATGCGTCAGTAGACAAAAAACCATTTACATATATTTCATATTTGTGCAATATGAAGTCACCCACTTCATGTGACAGGGACATCCCAATTGTGCCATCAAAATGAACCATAAAGAACACCACTAATGCCACAGGTCCAAAAGAATAAAAACCAAAATAATTTACTTCGGAGTAAGCAACCACTGATGCCACTTTCGCTACGTCTTTCTAATCTAGCACCGTTCCAGAGCAAGCAACCAGTTGGTGCATCTATTGGACTATTTTTTTCATTTGCACATCAAGTAATCGCTTTTATTAGACAAAACCCAAAAATCACAAAACAGATATTCCTGAGCGACATGTACAAATTGATGTATTCAAATATTTGCTTGCACACTCATGTACAATCGTGTGTATCCACATAGGTAGGTAGTGAAATTACAGCCACCACTTAACCATTCAAAAAAGGCAACGACCACGGCTAAAAGAAGTAGCTAATAGGAGTGTAAAAACAGAGTTCTTTTATAGAACCAAACTACAGGACATGGACAGTTTCACAACATAAAAAAGACTAATAGATCAAGTATATTGTTGTTGTGGATCAGATCCCCTTAAATCATTGTACACTGTTCTCAAGATATTGATAAACCAAACTCCTTACAGTCTAATCCCATTTGTCCAATGTCTGCTACATTGACAAAAGAATAAATGGACGACGTAGTGCTTTGGCATTATGAAAGTAATATGCCCTCATAAGGAATTCAACAAAGTAGTACCTTTAGAAGGCTTACCTCACACCAATCAAGACAATCAGCTACTGTCACCGTCACATCTGAGTTGGAACCTTTGGTACGTGTTAATTCACGGAATGCACGCCACATTACCATCGGCTCCCAGCTCAATCCATTTGTAAATTCATGGACGTTCCGAACAATTACTGGCTCTCCCGTGACCAAATGACTCTGGAAGTGCTCTAGATCCCCTTGTTGAATATCGCTTGTCAAAGGGCAGTACAAATAGTTGTCCTTGGCATCTTTTCTAGAAGAAGCTTTACGAAGTTTGCCATTACCAACATCTACCTCACCATTCATTTTCAGACAAGAGCAGTGCTCTTCAGAAACTCCAGGCGCTTTGGCAAATATCTGGGTTTTGACTAATTTTTCAACTTTCTTTCTTAATTCGGAAACACTTTCTGGAAAAATACTCTTCAAGTCCAAGTGGTCATGGCCACAACCACCCATTTCCTCCGGTGGGCAAGGTATACAACCAGTTTCTGTTGCTTTCCACTCAGGTTTTGGCTTACTATCAAATGAAATAGAAGAATTGATTTCATCTGGTGAGATAAGAGGTTCTCCTCCATGCAAGTAAGACTCCCCTCTGTCAAAATAACGCACAACAATCTCATCGCCATCACTTCGGAGGCAACCCTCTCGAATTTCTCGACAACAAGTCAAACAGAGATCATATTTGCAATTGGGGCAGCTTCTGTGAAAATCAGCTATAGAGGTTTTACAGTTGTTGCTGCAATGAAAAGTGTGACATCACAATATTAAATACAGGTAAGGTTTCCAAATTTCGAATGTTCAAGGGAAGGATCATACCAATAAACACGTTTATCTTTATCACAAACAGCCTGCAGTATCTCTACATGCGACGGTGACAATCCTGTACAAAAAGCCATCAAATGGACAAAAAATTTCTGACTAAAGACTTTATTGTGGGTGGCCGTCATAGATATGCCCTATGGCCAGGAACCATATGTCATAAACTCATAGGCAGCAGCTTACCTATCGCATTTCCTGAAGGCTGAAAGTAAATAATGACAAGAATAGAGATTCAATACACGTATTCAAATTGTCCAAGTTCTGGTCCAACTTCTAAGGGTGAGTTCACGAGTCACGACATATTTTCGTCCTCATACTAACGCCAAAATACCACTTGTTTCCAATAAAAATACCAAAAATACTACTCCTATTTAGTCCATCTAGGTAAGGGAAATGAGTTATCTTGTATGGTGGGTATTTTTGGACTAAATACCAAAAATCCCGTTCGGTCAATAGTATGAACTCACCCCAAGTCATATGGATAATCAATACCAATGTCCTCATTTTAACTTGTAGCACAGACGTACATGGCAAGCCTTAGTAGCAGGATTCTTCTAAAATGGGTGCGCTCCCAAGACGGGAGCTCGAATCGGCGCTCCCAAGATGGGAGCTTGACGGGAGCTCGCTCCGCTCGAGATGGGAGCTTATTGGGCGGTTAAGACAACTGTTTTCATACTCTTGAGGGAGTTATGCCATTGTGAAAATAAAAATATGAAAATCTTATCACTCAAGAAGTTTTGCAACTTGAAAATATCTAACTTCCTTTAAGTACCCTTTAAGATCGTGAAAATTCTCATAAGTAATCACTTTTCCTTCAATGGTTAAGTATTTAAAGATACTTTATATACGTATTTATATGAAATCTATATACGCTCCATAGGCGCTCCCAACCTTAGGAGCTTCTAGGTGCCTCCGCTCCCCCGCACCCGCTCCCGCTCCCGCTTCGTGCTACTAAGTGGCAAGCAATAACTGCTAGCATTGAAAACCTAAAATAATGGAAATGATGAAACGCTGGGTGAAACTACTCAATAACTGCAGCACATGTATCATGGTGAATTATTGAGGGTTAATGTGCAACTCATACCTTGAATCTTAGCTTCCATATTCTTTTCCAGTTCTTGTTCATGATCAAATTGTTCCAAAAACGGATAGAGTACGTGTACCAGATAATTCAAGCGATGAATCCTTTCATCCTTACTGTCGGGCACTCCAGCAATTCCAGTACTCTGCAGCAAGACAAAAAAAAAAACCAAAGGTCACTCACAAAAAAAAAAAACTACTTGGTTAGTACAATTGCAGAAGATCAAAGGCAGGTACTACCAATACCAACCATGAGTAAATCTGTTCGTCGCAAACAAGTTTTGCAATTGCAGTTGCCACGACAATATGGGCATTTCTCGGCTATTGCATCCTCCGATAGTCGAGGGTACCTACAAAACATACAGCAAAAGAGGGGAAAAGGAAAGTGTGAATACACACTCATGAGGGTTTGCCAGAGGATATGCATTTACCGTGGTAAGTAGGGATATATGGATCAGTCAGCACTCAAAAGACCAATGACCAGCTGACCTAAAGCATAACTCTACCAAGGAAAAAATGGAAAATCTGATAGCAAACTAGTATACAATTCTATTACATAAGTGCTTTTTTTGGAAAGCTATCTTTAGTCATTTGACAAATGCCCACTATACAAGACAGTAAGCAACAAATCATACTAGTAAAAACTAAATACATTTGTTGCAGCAATTAGGTAATTAGCAATGCCTCAAATGAGTTGTATTTTGCCGAAAAACTCTACATCTCTGCTAATGTGTTTATACACTGAAACAGGAATAATACTACCATAAATGACAGTGTTAATCTCACTTGGTACATCAAAGCAATAAGTGAAGTTCTTAGAAACAGTTATTAGATACTTCTCTTAAATGCCAACAGAAATTTCAAAAGGGTTACCATGTCTTAATGCAAGAGGCACAGTAACGTTTCCGGCAATGTTTTTCAATGCTTGGGTTCGAGCTCTTGGGAATGACATTGCGACACCGGACCACCCTCTTAGTACCCTGGCATTGATGGCACATTTGGAATTTATCGTCACCCCCCTGTTCGGAAATTTAGATAAAAGGTTTTCATTTTCAGTCACATGTTTGGGAGGACAAAACACCTACGGAGAGAGAGGGAATGCATACAAATAAGCTTACATCCGTACTGAAATGCTTCCTTCTAGCACCGACGCGCGAGCTATTTTGCTTCAAGCGAGCCTTTCTCTTACCTGCATAACACACCAGTCTCAACCACAACTATGAAAGGTGCTTTTTCTCAGACAAAATTCATAAAGAACTAGACTGTACTGTAAAATATTCAACAAGGTGGCATTCTCTAAGCACTTCGTGGGTTTTGTTTTGTTTTTTTAAATCATAATTTTTTACTTTTCGAAAAATCAAAAAAACGAGGCGCAAAACTAACAAACTTTAAAGAAATTTGAATAAGAACAAAACAAGAACAAAACCAAAAAAACTAAGATGAACTCAACCTAAGTTTATGAGTGAATTTTTGCTTAAATAAACCAAAAAGATGTTTTCGATAGGATAAGTGATGTCGATACCATGCAACTTTTTTCAGAAAAATGGAACTCATCATTGAAAAATCACAAAAAAGTGCTTACTTTTTCTCGACTTTATAGAGAGTTAAACTATCCTTAAGGTCCCGTAGTTTGACAAGCTTACTTTACTCTTTTTTTCAAAAGACAAAAACAATACTCCTTCCGTCTCCGTCCCCACTTTATAGAGAGTTAAACTATCCTTAACGTTCTCTCGTCTCGTTCTAATAAATAAACCAATCTAATTACCTCTCTCACCATTACTTTCGCCATCCTCTGGATTTTTCCCTCTGGGAACTTTCTCAACCTTCTTCTTCTTCCGTCCAACTGTTCTTTTTTTCCCACTCTCTTCAGCGTCTCTCTCATCCTTTCCGTTGTCTTTTTCCCCCCTCTTTCTCTTCCTCTGGTCGTTCGAAACCCTAGAAACAGCAGAAGACGAAGAGTTTTTGTCGAGCATCTTTAGGCGAATATGCTTCTCGCACAAACTCTTGCCGTTCATCTTCCAACCGGGACACCGCCGGTTTGTTCCGAAAATCCTACCGCAACGCAGGTGGTCGTTTCCGTCGTCTTTTTTCCCCCTCTTTCTCTTCCTCCGGTCGTTCGAAACCCTAGAAACAGCAGAAGACGAAGAGTTTTTGTCGAGCATCTTTAGGCTAATATGCTTCTCGCACAAACTCTTGCCGTTCATCTTCCAACCGGGACACCGCCGGTTCGTTCCGAACTTCCTACCGCAACGCAGGTGGTCCGGCGCCACATCCGATGCGACTCCCTCCTCGACCGCCATCTTCCTTCTCCTCGCCGACACTTCTTCACAGCTTTATGGTTTCTCTCTCTCTCTCTCTCTCTTGTTTGGGGTGGTGGCACTGTTTGTATAGGAGTATACGTATACGTGTTTTGGATAGAGACAAAGATACAGAATTAAGGTGTGGGGATTCGGGGAGGTTTTTGATTTTGGGGGTTTATAAACGCAACTGCGAATTTACTACATGTAGCCTTTTGCTAACTTAAACCACAAATCTTATAAAAATTTGCTACATACAACCTAACAATTAACCAGGAACTTCCAAAATAACCCCTAATCCCTCCCTTCTTGAACTCTCCCCATCCCCTTTTCTCTCACGTCGTCGTTCTGTTTTCTTCTTCTGTTTTCTTCTTCTGAACTCTCCCCCAAGAATTTTCTTCTTCTGTTTTCTTCTTCTCCCTTCTCTTCGTCAGACAAAAACGGTACACCACCACGACACCACACCACCACGACGCCGCTACCACGACCAACAACAGACGCAGCCTTCGCCTTCACCACCATCGTTGGGTAGCATCCATCATCTGCAGCACCACCATTCCGTCCACTACCGCCACACGACTGGTAATGTTCGGATCCAAATTTTTGATTTTTACAAACTATATCAGATATTAGAACTCGGTTATTACTTCTACTTTCGAGTATTTGAATCAGAAGCCGTATCCTAGAAATCGTGCCCTAGAAATTGTGCCCTAGAAATCAAAACAAAATCATGCCCTAGAAATCATTTATAATCTTTTCTTTTCTTTACCCGTATTATACCATCTATGGCAGTGGAATGATAGAATTCATTGATTGAGTTTGTTGCACGTTCAAGGGCTAGAATGCATGTACGGATGGTGGTGGGTATTTTTCATTTTCTTTTTTCTCAATTCTTATTTCTTCTATTTTCTTGCATATTTGACATTGGAATGGTAAAATTCCTCAGTTCATTGGTTTGCTCAATGTTCAAAGGCTAGAGGGCATGTACTAGCTCAGGAAAATCAGGTGCTTTTGTGTGCGTGGATTCACTAATTGAAATCATTGAGAAAGCCCTTGAGAAACTTTATCACAGCTACATTAAATAATTTTTGGTATCCTACGTCCTTAAATAATTTTTGTGCAAATGTAGTAATGATGATCGGTACTTTAGTTGTATAATCATCCGTAGTTATATGTGAAAACCTTTAGGCGGGAAAAAACCCAATTCTCATGTTAATCTTTAGTCCACTGCTCTCCAGTTCAAGCATTCAATCTCTAAAAGCTGTACATGGAGCAAATCTGGAATGTAAAGGTTCTCTCACACTAAGACACATTGTGGAAGTTTACATTTCCTACATTGGGTCATTTGACTCATTTGTGCTTTGGTCCTGGAAGTACTTATTTGACAATTTTGTTGCTATTTGAGATGTTCTATCATTTTAGATGTTTGAAATCGATTTTTTTGACAGAAAATGAAGAGGAATCCATGTGCTAAAGGTTGATTGCTCTTAATTGGTGAATACAGGAAAATGAAGAGGACTCGTCCTACAATTTCAGCAAGGAAGAGGAAGGCTGACCAAACTTCAACTTCAGAAGTTGTAGAAGTTGGAGGGAAAGGACGACGAAAGAGGCAGAAGAAGGTTGTCAGAGAGGCTGGGGAGGAGGAGAACAGGCCTGAGGCAGAGCAACAAGTGGAGGAGCATGCTATAGAGGCAGAGGAGGAGGCTAGGCCCGATGCACAGGCGGTGGAGGCTGAGGCCAGGCCCGATGGACAGGCGGAGGAGGAGCCTAGGCCTGATGCACAGACGGAGGAAGAGGCTAGGACCGATGCACACACTGAGGCGGTAGAACCAGAAGCGGCGCGACATGAGGACGATGCACACACAGAGGCTTTGGTTGTACGCAGAGGGCGAGGGAGAGGGCGACAACAGAGGCAGAGGCATGATGAGGTTCCGGTTGGTCCAGAAGATCCGAGCTTGTTAAAGGATTTTATGAATCATGTTGCAGCTGATATTTGGAATGGTAGGGAGCGACAGTTGTTGAAAATATATAACCACTCGCGTTATCTGAAAATTTGGGAGCTACCGACAACCAATCGTAGGTTCATGGCTAAGGTTACATCTTCAGGGTTGTTTCCACTCGCTCAAATTAGTTACAGGTATTGCAACAAGGTGTTAGTGTCTGCGTTTGTGGAGAGGTGGCACCCAGAGACAAACAGCTTCCACTTTGGGTTTGGGGAGATGACCATTACACTTGAAGACGTGCTCTATCTTGTTGGGCTCCCAGTTGAGGGGTTAGCTGTGCATGCAGAGGTTCATAATAGGGAGGATTGTGTTGCTCTTGTGCATAGATGTCTTGGTGTGACAATGGCTCAAGCGAGTGACGTTGTTTCTTGTGGTGGTGTTAAGTTGCACTGGTTGAAAGATAATTTCATGAATGTGGGAGATGATGCCACGGATGAGAGGGTGGATTGTTGTGCACGGGCTTTCTTGTTGTATCTTCTCGGGACCACACTATTTGTGGACAAGACTGGAATTAGGGTGAATGTTTCCTACCTCGCTCTTTTGTCTGACTTGGGACAGGTTAGGAGGTATGCTTGGGGTGTAGGAGCATTGGGGTTCCTGTATAGGCAACTTGGACAAGCAAGCAGGAGTCACGTTAAGCAAATGAGTGGCTACACGACCTTGTTGGAGGTAGTTAGTTATTTTAAAAAATATTGCTACATGAACTACGATTTAGATATCTCTCACACATTAATTGCATGTACTTATTCATCAAAGAAGTGAAAAAATTAGATATCTATCGCACATTATACACAGGAGGGTCTCACACTTGAAGGTGGCACGTGGTCGCGGAGACGGGCATAATTCTGAGAGTGCAGAGGAGCGGACTACAGCGGCTTTGGTCCTTTTAGACAATTGCTTGAGTGGAACACATATTGCCCCGTATGAGATGAAAAATACCCTTCGTGAAGTGCAGAGGATTTTGAGGGGCCAAAACGCTGCGCACCCTAGCACACCAGGCCCTAGCTCGGATATGTTTTTCACTAGGCACTCTCGGCGCAACCAATTCACTTGACACATGGTCTGTGGTGGGATAACTTATGTTTTATTATGGATGAGTAGTACCATATTTTGTTCATGAGGGGCATATTTTGGACTAGTTGGCCATGGTAGTTTTTCAATGGATATTTTGTGTATTATCTAATGATGTGGTAGGATATGACGATTGCCGGATACTATGTTCAATTTGTTGGTGCCATGTTTTTTGGAAATATGAAAATCATAGGTTGATGACAAATATGTTGTTGATATATGTTTGCTTATTCGTGTATTTGACAAACACTTGCGGCTACAGGTTATCAGAAAAGTAAAGAAACAGACAGGTGACACATTTGTTTGTCCAACATTCGGATGTTAGAAATTGAAAAGTCATGTAATTCTCGAACACTAGAGTATGAAATTATACCAACATTTCACATTCTAGAAATTGAACCCAACCCAAGTCTTTACCAATATACTTTCAATTTAGAGAATTTGAAATATAACATCAACTTCATACATTAGAATGTGAAAGTCCTTGTAAATTTCGAACTCTAGAGTATGAATTTGTACCAAAGATAACCTCTTCCAATGGTCGTGTATTAACTCAAGCGGTAGGGGGATATTTTTTGTCTTGTAAGGAGCAATCTCATGAGCGCAAGGTAAACCATGGGTGTATCTCAAAGCACACTCGCACGCATGGTTCGATTCCACAATCCATTCCACTTGACGGGACGCGGCCAGAACATGTGTCATGCCATTCTTCGAAACAACTCCCCTCAACATCTCAAATAGAGGACTCCTAAATTCATGTGGGACAGACGTAAGATTCTTCTCCAAAGAAGCTTTGACTTCAGTTTCTTGTAACTGAATAAGTCGGTGCATTTTCTCCCATATATTGTCAAAGTTGCATTGGGAGTGCTCTAGTTGATGTTTTAGCGCGGCATGTGCACTCTCCGCCCTACGAATAAATAAATATATCCAGACGTTAGCCATATCAAATAACATATATAGAGATGTTACTTGAAATGCAAAAAGAAAGTGCTTAAATTGCAAATAAAACATTTACCTATTACTTATTAGGTTACCAAAATGCATGACTTTATCCGTCCAAGCTCCAACAAACCTCTCCTTATAAGGTATTAACCAATTTTTCTCCACATAATCAAGTGCTGTAGGAAACATTTGAAAATCACGCTTCAAAGCACGAAGGCGCTCCTCATACTGTGTAACACTCGCTGAAAGGACAACTAGGCCCCAACTACAACTAAACTCCTCCCATGTCTTGTCATCAAACATCTTCCTACACTTGGCTAAGACGTTCTTTGAGATATGAAACCTACATAGGAGATTGGTTGCATGAGGAAAAACACTTCTGATGGCATTCATAAGCGCCAACTCTCTATCCGTGACGATAACAACTGGAAGCGTATCAGCATCCATCATGCCCTTTAACTTCTCCAACACCCAAGTGTAGTTTTCCTCCTTTTCACACTCAATGAAAGCAAAGGCTACGTTAAAAGTTAACTCCGTACATGTTACGCCTACAATTTGCAGCAATGGAAACCTGTACCTATTTGTCTTGTACGTGCAATCCATCATTAACACTCGAGGGAAAGCGCGTAACATCTCGCCAGCGCAAGGGGGAGCCCAAAACAAGTCCGTGACATTCCTATCCTTATCTGAACGGTCCCAATTCACATAGCTAAAATGTTGTAGCTGAGCCATTAGATGTTGCATTTGAGTTCTCCCGGCTTTCTCTATCACTCGGTACTTATGTCGTGCATTGTACACATGTTTGATTGTCGTGACGTTTGAAGGATCATTGCCCTTTAACTGACTTAGAATTTGTTTGGGTTTAACCATAGAGACTGACAAATCCACCAACATGGCAGTTTGATCCGCCGACAACCTTCCAGGATACGAATGCCCCTCCAAGTACACCGCTGGAGGATGATTGTGAGTGCCATTGTGGACAGAGACAGTCCAACCATCATTGCCCTTTACACCTTTCAATAGAAATGGGCATTCAATTTTCTTTGTGCCCGTGGAACGCGTCGCCCTCTTCTTCACAGCCACCTCCTCCCCTAAAGACTTCTTCACAAACTTCCTATACTTCCCGCTCCTTTCGCATGAAAACCTCATCCTTGGTTTGCGATTCTTAATAAACTTCTCCGAGGCCTTAATGATAATGACAAAGCCGTATCGTTTACCCGTACATCTTGTCCACTCTACCAACTCTTTCTCGGACGAAAATACCTTCACAAAAGTAAAGAAAATAATCATAACCCGCACCATAAGGTTGCACATGAAAAAAACTCCATAGTTTGAAACACTCTCACCTTGTCCGTTGTGAAATGCTCCGTATAATCATATAGTGTAGGAGTAGGAGTAGGATTAGTTGCATGCCCTACATAACTACCAAATGTTGAAGTGTCACCCTAGAACATCCAAAGAAAAACCAATTAAACACACTCTGCACAGTATTCGAACTCTAGCATTTAAAATTTTGGCAGCATTTCAAGTTTTAGAATATGATATTGTCAACAAGTTTCAAACTTTAGAGTTTGAAATACTGTGGTAAGTTCAAGTATTTGAATATGATATAAGTTTCAAACTCTAGAGTTTGCAAATTTAGCATAATTTCGAATTTTAGAATCTGAACACATCGGGAGTGATTATTGTCTACAATATTCAAACTCTAGAGTCTGAAATTTCGAGTTTTAGAATATGATATTACCTTCAATATTCAAACTCTAGAGTTTGAAATGTTGGCCTAATTTCAAGTTTCATAATCTGACAATGTCGTGCCAGATTTAAAATTTACTGACAAGTTTCGAACTCTAGAGTTTGAAATTTTAGTAGAATTCCGAGTTTTAGAATATGATATTGTTTTCAATTTTCAAACTCTAGAGTTTGAAATTGTGGCGTAATTTCAAGTTTCAGAATATGACAATGTCGGGACAGAACCAGGCTAAAAATGCAGGAGTGATGAGTTACCTCTTGCTGCTGCGATCTCGGCTCTGAAACTACATTATCCATGGCTCCCTCTTCCTTGTCAACTTCCATTTCCATTGCACAACCTTCAAATCCCCAATCAAAATGCACATTGCTCTCGTATGTTGGGTTAAAGACTTCTTCTTTACCAATGGAAGGAGAAGAAGCAATGGAGGTTTCCATTGAGAGTTAGGAGGTGTGAGGTGAGAGTTCGGAGGCGGGTCTCGACTGAGTTTATGGTGGGAGGTGGGAGCTCAACAATGGTGGTGGCTGGAATGGAACCAGTAGAACCAGAAGAAGATGGAGGGAACGTGGAAGGAGATGGAAAAAAATGGAGGGAACGTGGGTGGGTTATGGGGTATTGGGGTGTGTATTTTGGATGTGGTTTCATGTTTGTGGTTGTATGTAATAACAATAGGGGTATTTTTGTCCATTTTTATAAGGGTATTTTTGTCCGAATATTATTTACTTAAAAACAAGTTACATGCAGTAAATTCGCAGTTGCATTTAGTCGGCCCCTTGATTTATGCTGTGTTTTTGTGTTCTTGAAATTTTTTTTGAAAAATAGTAAGAATAATAAGTGAAGAGACATAGAGAGAGAAATGTTAGAAGTAAGAGAAATTTTGGGAGAATTTTTTAAAAAATATTTTTTGAAAAGCAAAAAAATAAGGCATTAATTTATACTCCGTACTACTCCCTACTAGGGTTATTATTCGGGGTGGTTTTGGCGGCCAGCAAAAAGGTGGAAAGCCCGGCCCGCCTTAATTTTGGGTTTTTGTCTTCTTTTTTTTTTTTTTATCATCCCTTAATTTTGGATTTTTAAGCTATACACGAGATTCAAGGAGAGGTGACAGCGCCGGAGGAAAGCCAGCCTTTTATAATTGCGTGGGCCGCCTGTCTTCCCCTGGAGAAATTTTTCAGTGCGGAGTGGGTAGGAGGCCACGTGGTGCCTTGCACTGATCTCGGTCGTCCAACGAAGTTTTGGACGGTCCAGATCTGTTCGGCTAATTTTAAAGTGTGAAATGACTAAAATATCCTTCGACAGCCGAACAGATCTGGACCGTCCAAAACTTCGTTGGACGGCCGAGATCGTGCAAGGCACCACGTGGCCCTACCTACTCGGCACTGAAAAATTTCTCCTTTCCCTGTGACGGCAGGCTTGCCCTGGAGTGGCATTTCTGCTAGTGACTGCGAAGGCGCGCCAGCGCCTGCACTTTTTTTTTTTATCATAGCGCCAGCACTCCGTTGGTCGCTATTTTCCTCTCAAGAATTGGTCGGCGACTCAGCATGCTAGTTTGGGTTTGGGTTTCGTTTTCGATTGATGATTTCATCCGTGTGTCATTGAGTCTATTAGTTTGGTGTGTTTTTCGCTGTAACTTGAAGTATCTAAAATTAGGTAAATTTTGTTCATTCTTATTTGTTGTGATAAAATCTTTTGCCTTCGACTATTGGTAATGAAATGAATTGCCTAATTATTAATTTAAAAAAAATGTGAGTAATTTTTTGCAATTTTGTCCGTACAATTTCTCCCAAGCCTCAATTGTGTACCTCTAATAAACTATCAATTGTAAGATTTTTCGTCTTCAATTATAAGGATTTTTCACAATTGATGTAGTGTTCAGGTTTATACTCTGTATTTCATATTTAATGTAAAAATGATATTTTCTACCGATTGACAAAAAAAAATCCATTTGAGGATGAAAAGTTATGTGCGCCTCGTTGAGTGAACCCCTTGGCATTTACGAACTCAGTACTCTTCTTTCCTCATATTCCAAATTCATAAAAGCAAAATGTATGTTGTAAATTATTGAGGCTAGCGAAGGCTAAGTTCCGCTAAGAGCTTTTTGGGGTTTTTTTTTTTTCTTGTTTTGTCATTATTTAAAAAAGGTCACAATTTTTTTTTCCGATTCGTCTTATTAAGATGAATTAATAATTCACAAAACTTAGGTACAAAATTAACAAACGCGAATAAAATTTGAATAAAAATAATTCAAAAATCTTAGCGGAACATAGCCGTAGTTGGGTTGAGTTTATAATAATTGTGAAATGGTTTGAGATTGTTTCTACCTCTGAGAGCAAGTACATCAATAAATAGGTAAAATTGCTATCAAAAATCTTCAAATTGTAGTTTTATCTATTCACTTTACGCTACAAGCTGCAACAATCTAAATTTTTTTACCTATTCCTTGATTATAATATTATTAGGTTATTGGTAGGAGATGTACATAAAGTAAGAGGAACTAATGAGAGAAGAGAGACAAAGTGCATGAGGATGACAAAAAGAATAGAGTATAGAAAACCTAGTGAATAGTTTTTCGGCACTTTTAACTAAGAACGGCTGCAAATTGGTTTTTGCCTTGGCATATACAGAACCTGTTGTAGGGGTGTTTTTTATGTGTTTGGTTCTCTAAAATACCTAAAATGCACATTTACCTACTTTGATGTACTTGCTCTTATGTGGCTTGTAGTTTTAAGTTGGGCTTATAATGGTTATTGTGGAATTGTTTTCAATTTCATATAGTAATTATCTATAGCTATACTATGGACCTCAAAAATCAATTATGACTGGTAATAAATGATCTTACCAGACATAATTAAAAATCATATCTCAACCATTAATTGTCAAGATCGATGGACCGTGTGTGCCTTATAGACTGTCTTGCAAAACCTTGCACTACAAAATTTCTCAATCCCTGTACTATATAAGCAGTATAGCATGAGGACATTTTGTGAAGATTAATGTGGATGCCACAAATGTCCCCTTCACATATTAAGTTTCATTTTAATTAATTTTATAATTAATACTGTAGCAAATATCTTCGTGGTGTGTTTTTCCTAGACCTGGGTAACAGGTCGTGTCAGGTCGTATTCGTGTCGTGTCAGTCGGGTTTGTTTCACAAACCACCCAATCCGAACCCGACCCATTTAGAATTCGTGTTTCTCGAGTCGTGTCATTTTCGTGTTTCGTGTCAGAAATGCTCAACCCTAACCCGTTAACTTTGTGTCCAATTTGTGTCGGGCTATCGTGTCTGTTGCCCAACCCTATATAGAATTACAGATATACCATATATTATATATATATATATATATATATGTTCGTGTTAATGGGTGACACAGATTAGTAACCGTGTTAATCGTGTCAATTTCGTGTCTCGCGTGTTCAACCCGAACCCGACCCATTTAGAATTCGTGTTCTTGAGTCGTGTCATTTTTGTGTTTCGTGTTAGAAATGTTCAATCCTAACCTGCTAACTTCGTGTCCGATTCGTGTCGTGTTATCGTGTTTCGTGTCCGTTGCCCAGCTCCAGTTTTTCCCTTATAATTAGTTAGTTACATTAAGGAGTGATTTGTGGAATACTGGAACCAAAAACGTAATCTTCGTAATATTTGAGCAAACGTAATCTTTGCATCTTCCTAATCTGCCTCTTAAAATGCCTCTTCCTGATTAATATGTTTTTCCCTTAATTGTTCGTTTTGCATTTTTGGATATTTTAGTTTTAGTGGTGGGTGGAGAAAGAAATAGGGTAATAATTGGAGAGAGGGGTAATGAGTAGAGAGAAAATAAAAGTAATAATTGGATAAATAGGATAATGATTGGAGAGAAAAATAGGATAATGATTATAAAATAAAACTAAAACTAAACTAAAATGTGAAACAAACACCCCTCCCCCCGCTCTTTCTTCCGACCTTCCTACCACTGACGCCATTACTTCAAACCATTTCAAGTTAGTTGGTTGTTCGTATCGCTCTTTGTCCTTGTAACGCCCTGATTTTTCAGAAGCAAAATAAAATAATTTCTTAAGAAAATTTGCTAAATAAACATAATTTTCCAAAATAAAGGTTTAGCTATTACAATCTCAAGATAAATTACTGATCCAAAATACATTAACTTCAGAGCTGACTCTAGGCTTGATACGAATCCCAAGCATACTCGATCTCTGCTCCTGATATTATTTCCGTGTCGAACTGCACCATCGTAGAATCTCCTCCATTGAATCCTGCGCCCTCTGGCAAATTGATCGCCGAAGCAATCGATTTACCAGGATACAGATGTATCCGTGAGCGATAAATCACCCAGTAGAATAATCCAACCCAACCACCCCTCTTATTTTACAGCTAGTAAGCAAATAATATAATAATGATGCAAGGAAGTAAAACAGAGAGTTTCCAGTTTATTACTATCTATTAATCCTACGTGAAATCTAAGATCTCATCCACGAGATTCTTTCCTCCCATAACCACTAACTAGGGGTGATTTCGGTTCGGGTTCGGTTGGTTCAGGGTGATTTTTTGGAAGACCGAGTCGGTTCGGGGTATTTTTTTCCAGGACCAATCCCGACCAAATTTGAATTCGGTTCGGTTCGGTTCGGGGCGAGGTCGGTCTAACCGGGGATTTCGGGGATTTCGGTCCGCTCGAAATGGGCCTTAGTTGGGCTATTTGGGCCATTTTTAAAACCTAACAGTAGACTACGGGCCACGTTTGGGCCATTTTTTCACCCATATTTGGGCCATTTTCACTTGTTTCTCACCCATATTTGGGCCATTTTCAGCCTTAACAATTTCACCCATATTCCGGACATTCTTTCACCTATTGCCATACAATAAAACTCTTCCACCCATATTTTCAACCTTAAAACTCTTCTACCTGTTTTTATTTTCGAACACCAATTGAAAAGAAAATAACATCCAACTTCCAACAGCCATGCTCAAACTATTGCACCTGTTTTTATTTTTTTCCAAACACCACTTGAAAAGAAAACATAACCAAGCATACAGAGAATTACAAGTACCAACAACTAATTTCGGGTACCAACTACCACCCATATATTCAGCCTTAAAACTCTTCCACCTGTTTTTTTTTCAACCACCATTTCAAAAGAAAAACTAACAACTAACTGGGAATAGGCAAAATCAAAGAAATTACAAGTACCAATTACCAAGTTACCAACCATACTCAATAGAATTACATGTCCCAACCATACTCAAACGATTTGCCATAACAGAATACTCCAAAAAAAAGAAACATTCCTAATTAAGACTTCCTAATTAAGACCAGCAACATGTGGCACCTCAGTCAACAGCACAAGAAACACTTCTTACGAACATCAACAACAGAATTTTGCACCTGCAGAAGCAGAACCATCACCAGCAGAAAACTGCATAAAAAACAGGTTCAAAATACCATAGTTCAAACTCCAAACATCGCAGAAGTCAAAGACTACCAAGTTAAAATATACTATGCCAAGTTGCCAACAATCTAGCCCTCCTTTTCAACATAAAAAACAGTAAACACTAAACAAACTGTGGATTCCATAAAATGAAAACAGTAAATAAAAAAAAACAGCAAACAGAAATTAAAAAAACAGCAAACAGAAATAAAAAAAACAGCAAACAGAAATAGATATGTGTATGTTATTACTTATTAGGATTTACCTCAATCATGAAATAAACAATGGCATCATGCCACAAACTCCTTAGTCCTTGTCAGATGATTCCAAGACAACTAAAAACAAAGAAAAACAAACAAATAAGACATTGAACATAAAAGATATTTAAGAACCACATAACATAAAGAAATCAAGAACTAAAAATAGTAGTACCCGAATCTAATTGCTCCAACTCATCAAGTTGTTCTTTTATATTGATTTTAGTTGGCTTCCTTATCCATTGTTGCGTGCAAATAAGAGCTTCCACGGTCTTTGGAGAGAGAGAACTTCGATAGGGATCATTCACACGTCCGCCCGTGCTAAAAGCGGATTCGGAGGCAACCGTGGACACGGGGATAGCTAGCACATCTCGTGCCATTTGAGACAATCGGATACTTAGAGGAGTTTAACGTCCACCAACGATGCTTAAGTATTTGTTTCAATGCCATTTTCTCCTTTGATGCTTAAGTATTTGTTTCAATGCTTAAGTATTTGTTTCAATGCCATTTTCTCCTCCCCATAAACAAGCATGCAGTTCTTGGCCATCACAAGCCTACCAGGAGGCTTCCACATTGGTTGAACAACTTCAATAAACTGTTTGAATCCTTCCCCCTCAACAAATGAAAATGGCAACTCATCAATTATTATCATCTTCGCTAGTGCTCTTTTACATGCATCAGCACTGAAAGTCACAGGCACAAGGTTTGCACTTGTTTCGCCATTGTGTTCCTTTTTTTGAAAACTAAGAAGTTTTTGCCTACTACCCGTAAATTTCGTGCTCAGGGGATAATTCAAACACTGAAACTTTAGATGATGAGCAAGTGATTTTGTACCATTGAGCTTCGAATGACATGCATAATCCTTCCGACACCATTTGCATGCAGCCCTAGGTTTCGGATGACCCTCTGGTGTAATAATGTTAAATGTTTTCAACAAGGAGCCCTCTTATTAGCAATACTACCAACAATCTTTTTCGACTCAACCTTATTTTCAGGCACTTGATCATCGTTTAATTCAGTATTTTGAGGAATATCAAACTCAGCAGCATCATCCATAATATCATCATCATCAACATCAACATCAATATCATCCATCTAAAACAAATGAAAATTAAAATCAACACAATCACACTCTAATTTTCAGCCACTAATCTGATTAATTTTTATATGAAGTTATAAACTGTGTTCTCATGCTCCAAACTCCAAAATTCATGCACTAATCTTATTTTCAGTCCATCAGATCATGCTCATGCGAAAAACGTCATGCAAATACTAATAAATTAGAATTTCAAGATTGAATACCTCATGCTCATGGTCAAGCTCATGGTCAGACATGTTGCCGGCGTCGTCGAGGTTGAAATTCCACATGAGCCTAAAGTTTGGGTGCAGCCAAAGCAAGTGTGCCCTCACACCTTTGAAAAATCTCTCTCAATAGCTACAGACAAAACAAAAATTTACTTCTTACAATTAATCACAATACACAAGTTTGCTTTATCAAGTATTTAAAAAAAAAACAGTTTCACAAAACTTTAACCCCGTAACAGTTTCACAAACCCTTTCAACAACAACAACAGCCGTAAATTAGAAGTTAAAGAACCTTCCATAGAGCTCTTAAAAAATCAGAAAAACGTCAAAACTTTCACAAACCCTTTAACCCCAAAAACAAAAATCAGGAGGAAAAAAAAAAAAAAAAGGTCTTCCAGAAATTTTAAGAAAACAGCATATAAAACAGTTTCAGAAAATATTCCACATTCTGTACGTTCGAAGCTTTCGAGATCGGATCCAAAAAAAAAAACGGTGTGAGAGAAAGAGAGAGGACTTACTCGATGATGTGGTCGGTCGGCCGGCGGCGAAGAGAGGCCCGATTTGTGAGAGAGAACAGAGAAGGGTTTCAGTCTTCCGATTGATGAGGCTGAGATCGTGACTCGTGAGGGAGAGAGACTCTGTGACTGTGAGGGACAGAGAGTGAGGCCGAGATCGTGAGAAGTGAGAGGCTGAGATCGTGAGGGAGAGAGGGTGAGACTCTGTGAGGGAGAGAGAGTGAGGCCGAGATCGTGAGAAGTGAGAGGCTCTCAAGCTGAGATCGTGAGGGAGAGAGAGGCTGAGACTTCGTGAGCCAGAGAGAGTGAGGCCGTGAGGGACTGAGGGGGAGTAAAGGTGGACTTAGAGATGGGGTTGTAGGGTTGGTTTGAATGGACAGTGGAGATTAAAAGATGAAAGTAATCTACGGGCAAGATTAATGCCAATTATATAAATAAATATAAATAAAACAAAATAAGTCAGTTTGGTTCGGTCCTGGTTCAGTTCGGTTCGATCCTAGTTCGGTTCGGTCCTAGTTCGTTTCGGTCGGTTCGGACCACAATTACAGAAAATCGAGCCCGAACCGAACTAATTTCGGTTCGGTTTGGTCCACCCCGAACCGAAAATTTCCGCCGCTAACCCGACCGAAGACCGAACCGATCGGTCGGTTTTTTCAATTTTTTTCGGTCCGGTCGGGTTCGTAACAGCCCTACCACTAACTATGACCGTGTCATGGAAAATCCCCCCTAGCTTGTCCTGCACACGAGGTTCTAAACGAGTTCATCTAAGTTATGTACTTCGCATGAATTCAATTACAACCATAGCAGGGGGCACGATTACCCTTTAGAACTTCCCATGGCGTACCATACATTAGGGTCGCACCATTCCTAAGCCACTAACTATGACCGTGTCATGGGACAATCCCTCTTGCTGGCCTTGCAAGGCACGATTACCCTTTGGAACTTCCCATGGCGTACCATACGTTAGGGTCACCACAATGTCATCAATCCAGGGCCCAACAGGTCACCCTTGCCATAGCTATGGCCCAAATCACAATTCCACAATTTCATAACTCCAACACTTCACCATTTTTCCATTAACTCAGCATCGTCTATGTGAAATCTATTCACATACCACCCCATGTCTCTAGGGTCCAATTTAACATATCAATCAGAGGTTGGAATAATAGATAAGCAATCAGAATAATAATTGAAATAAACAATAAGCATAAAAATCACGTAACCTTTTATGAATGGGCCGAAACATAAACTTAATAAACTTCAGGGGCAAACTTTAATAGGTTAACAATGCATGAGGGCTGAAACACATCACTTTAATAGATAAAGGGGAAAACTGTAATTTAGGTTTCATTTTTTTTTTAAAAACCAACCGGCATGAGCAGTACCAACAACAAAAGCGTGAACAGTAACCATGCTTATGAACAGTGAACAGTGAATGTTTTCGGAAAAAACTGGGTTTCGTTCATTCGATTCTAATTTCGATTCTTTTTCTTTTTAATCATAAAAACTAACATCTTAGCACGTTAATATACTTAGGGGGAGATAGGGATAGCAATTAATCTACCTTTAATCCGGACAAAACGATTCGGTGGAGTCCGGTGGATTTTCGTTTGGCGACGAAAGATCGATATTCTAGCAGTAACTTTAGACTGGAATAACTTGACCAAACCTTTGCCGTTTTGGATGATTCTTGTGTCTAACGTGAAGATCTTGAAACGCTCTATAACTTTCGTGAAGAAGTCTAAGCCCGAAAACCATTCGAACTAGGAGAAAAGTGGGGATTTTCATAAGTCCTGTGTGCTGTCTAGAACAGAAATCCGAAAATTTCACTGAACTTTGGACGGCAATAACTCTATCAATACTTGATCTTTTTGGGCGATTCTTGGGTTGAAATCGAAGCCCTCGACGCCCTCTACAACATTCGTGAAGGAACTCTGGCCTAAAAACAACATTAGCTAGGAAGAAACAGGCCGTGAACAGTGGTACGTGATATGGACGAGAATGGAGTTGGTTTTTGGTTTTTGTAGTGGACGAGGAGTAGCGTGGTGTGCCCTAGGGTCGAAGTAATGGGATATTTATAGGAGAATTTTGATGAGGGTGAGATGGACGAGATGATGACGAAAATACGATAGGGAAGAAGTAGAGATGGAGTAGGAGAGATGAAAGAGAATTAATGTTGTGGGGAGAGAGAAAGATCTATACACGGCTGGGAAAAAAAAATTGGTTTGGAAAAATTCTATGGTGTATGTGGCACACATGGAACCTATACTAAAAAGAAATCTTTATAACATTAGTGAAGGAACTCTGGCCTAAAAACAACATTAGCTAGGAAGAAACAGGCCGTGAACAGTGGTACTCCGTACGTGATATGGACGAGGAGTAGCGTGGTGTGCCCTAGGGTCTGCGAAATAAACGGTCTACGAAATCAGTGCTTTTGGGTGGCAAAATCTGAATTTAGCCTTGGGAGCCTGATGGGATCAGAAAGATGGTCGGCAGAACCAGTGCTCGAAGAAATAAAGTGGAAAATAAAATCGATACTGAAGAAAAGATGACACAACGTACGAAACGTTGCGATAACAATGACTCTCTAATGACACGTTGACACTTTGTTCACTGATTTGATTATATGTGATGAAGTGTTAAATTCTTGAACTTTTAATTTAAGAAGTTATATGATATTTTTGTTAATGTAAGGAACATAGGAGTAAGAGTTAGCTATTGAGCTTAATTGCTCACGAAATTACTTTTTGTGGCCCTGGCATCTTATGCCAGAATTTGGAGACGAACAGGGACAGTTTGAACAGCTGAAGGAGTACGAAGCTAACCCAAGCCTTGTGGAAGAAGATAGACACCAAGCGGAGTAGATTACCATAGTGCCCCTCCCCTTTTTATTAGAATAAATGTAATTTGATTCAAGATTTGTTTGTTTGTAAGACTAAATTACAGTATGATTTTATTTAAATAAATATTAAACTTAATTTTTTTTTTATTTAAATTAACGTTTTCAAAAAATCGGGGCATTACAATTTTTTTTTGATAGGCAAAAAGTTTATTGAGAAAACTTGACAAAGGGTACATCAAGTTGGGGGCGTTACAATTTTAAAGTTCTGTTATCCATTTCATATCCAATAACAGACATAGTTCAACCGTATGGTGATGGTGAAGAATTTGAATTATACTAAAGTAGACTGAAGTTTTATGACTGCTTACATTCGAATTTGAATTCTGGCCCTATAATTGGTAAGCATGCATGGAGAATTTGAATTTTACTAAAGTGGACTGTATGACTGCTTAAATTCTCCTTTGTCTATATTTAGATGGAAAAATTACTATGCCTAAAAGAGTCGAGCTACATGAGAATGCTCAAGCAGTAGTTGAAGATCAAAATGTGGAAATTGACCGAATGAATGGTAAGCATGAAGAACTATTGATTTTGATAGCAGTAACTACATTTTATGCCTCAAATGTCTGTAAGTTTTCTATTTTTTTATTTTTTCTTTAATTCACTTCTAGGAAAATCTTTTACAAACTTCTAATTGATGTTTAATTCTTTAAGATTCATTTTTTTCCGCTGGAATAGTTTTGTAACTACGTTAAATTAACCTAATATTCATATTTATCAATCTCGGTTGTAACTCTCACATATATTTTTTCCTCATCTAAGTGAATTATTAATTAAGAATGCAGAGTGGTTGTGGCCGCGGGTGGGATATCTATGGATTCTTGATTGCATATATACAAGTTTGGGAATGTAGGTTATTTCCACTAAAGAATGATAATTCAATTATGCAAAAAAATATTTAGCATTTTACACATCTATAGAGTTGTGTGAAAATCTGCATGGGTTGTTGCTAGTTATACTTGTATTCTCCTACCGCTTGAAAAAAAAATCCCACTAGATAGTACGAGTACATAAAATTCTTTGACAATATAGGGAGCCAAACCAATGAAGCTCATGGTTTATAGTCGTAGTTTGGTAACTGTAAGAGGAATTGCAACAATTTTCATCTTCAATCGCAACTACAACCAACCTTACTATTTGAATCCTTGGGTTTGGCTCAACGGTTGTGTAGCGCTCTTTTGAGGCGTGAGGTTTAGGGTTCAACTTCTATGGACATGATGCTGGCCCTCAAAACCAACTTCTAGTAACAACTAAGAGTATTCCCAATGGCCTAACCAAAAAGATTTTAATTAAGGCTCCGTTTGTTTGGACGTAAAATGTTTTCCGGTAAAATGTTTTACCTATTTTCAGGTGTTTGGTTGTTTAAAAAATGAGGAAAACATTTTACATGTAAAACATTTTCCATCAATTGGATGAAAATGACTTACCCTTAAATCTTCCGTAAGTTATTTTCTGAAATGAACCCGCTACCTTCTACTGCAATTTTCACTGCTCAGTTTCCTCGATCGTCAGTCCTGACCCATGTTCAATTCCAATAATCTCATATCTCTCCACCGTTTAAGCTCTCCATCTCTCTCTCTACACTATTTTGTTGATTTTTGAAAATATTTTCAAGTACCAACCAAACACCGGAAAATAAAAGTTTGAAGTTTGTTTTCTGAAAAAACATTTTACATGGAAAATATTTTACATTGTAAAACATTTTACATCGAAACAAACGGAGCCTTAATAGGAAATTGTTTTTACCAATCAACATAATTGGGTGTTTGCGACAAGGGGATCCTCTATCACCATACCTGTTCATTATAGCTATGGACTATTTTATATGTGCAGAACTTGAGGCCAGTCATGATAAAAAAAAATTCTACCACTACGCACTTCTCGCAACGGGCCTCCTATTCCGTTGCTTTATTTTGCAGATGACTACCTTCTTTTTTTCCAAGCTAAGTCAAATTCTTTGCGCCCGCCTAAATAAATATACGCGATTTTTCAGCCTTATCAGGACAAACTATAAACTGGCCGGTCTAAGCATTCAGTTATATTCTCTCCAAGTTCTTAGTCAAGCAACACGTCTTAATTAATTAGGTTGGCGCCTTTTAACTGATACTCAAAGGGTTATGGACTCAAGTTATGAAATTGAAATATTATCCATCGGGGAACATTTTACAAGCCTCTAAAAGGCGTTCCTCCTCTTGGGGCTGAAATGGATTTTACTCTATATATATATATTACCCTTTCTTAATCAAGGTGTAATTTGGCAACTTGAAGCTAGTAGTGATTTATTAGTTTGGATGGACCATTGAGTTCTTATTCCAGCGTCACATCCTCAACACGGCAAAATGTATCTTATGTGGACACGTACTCCATCGAATCATGGTGGCGCCGCATATTGTATAGGGAGCTGTGTTCCAACATGGAGTTACTCCTATATGGCAGTATATAAATTTGACCTTCGTGCATCCGAGCAAATATCTGTTGGTCTCTTTGGCAGCGGTACGACACATGCTGGATGAAAATGTTTATCTCAAGCTTGTTGTGATGTTATGGTTTATGTGGTGAGCACAAGCCAAAAATAATGTCATCTTCAATAATGAACCTGTGTGCCCACAAACTGTTGCATGTGCATGCGGCTAATCAATTTGCCACATCTTGGTTGAAAGCCGTACTGGCAAAACCCCAAAACAACAATCCTAATTTTTTGTCATGGATATCTTGGGTTCCTCCAAGCTCCGGCTGCTTAAAATTAATTGTTGACGGCTCCTCTATTCAAAATCCTAGATATGCTAGTTTGAGTGGTGTATTCCAAAATTGTGGGGGGACTTTGTTTTGGGCTTCGAATGAGCTATCCCTGTCAACTCCAATACGATGATAGAAATGTGGGCTGTGCGAGATGGGTTATGGGTTGCCCGTTGTTTTGATTTTGCTAATATAGTTGTTGAGACTAATTCCACATCTGTGTAAAATGTTTTAGGGGAATTTTTTAGCCGGCCCCAAAAATTAGGTTCGGACTTAATTTAGTCCTGCACAATTATTTGTATTTTTTATTCCAACCATATATAAGTCACACCAACACCAGATCCAGGAGCCCCTATAGAGAGCTCTCTCTTGGTGTTAGTGACATCACTCATCGTAGTCTCCAAGAAATACGCAGTACCAAAGCAATATTTATAATCGAAGACCACCACAGCCGCTGCGCTACCACATTACACCGAACAACATATATTTCCACAATGTCTGAAATCCAAAACTACACAATCAATGACAACTGCGCCAATACTGGAATTGTCGACGGCGTAATAAATGAGAAGCCAACGATAATCAACACAGAGAATCCCTCCATCGGGGCCAGAGTAGTAGGCACTCTATTCCAGCGAAAGGCACTGATGATAGATCAGTGCAAACTAATGTACAAACCACAATGTCCGGTTAACGCTACAGGAATAGTTGAAGTCCGAATCTCTGATACCCGCGTTCATGGCGAAGCGGCGATACAAGCCAGGTTCGCTTTCCCAGTCACATGTCCGGTGACAATCACATATTTCGGAACAGCTTTCACCGCGGGGGATACAACTATATGTCCATGGGAAGCATCCTATCACTTACCAAACACAAACCTTAAACGACGCGAGAAGTACTGCAAGCTTAGAGCATCACTAACCTCTTCAACACATGCGTTCCCAGATGAAGTGGAATTCAGGCCACCCATTATCGAGGTTGACTCCAAAATATTCACGGCGAACAATGTGGACGTCTGGCACTGCGAGAGGACGACGACAATCGCCAGACTATCAAGAACAAACTCCACAATTTCCCATCCCAAGACATCCTTCCTAACGGTGCCGATGGGCCAGTACGAGTCAACAATAACCGAATTCATGGCCGCACAGCGGTCTACGTCAGTATTAGAACATCCAATTATAGAGAACAACAATGAAGATCCCAGGCCATCAGTAAGTCAGGTGGGATCCCACAACAGCTGTGTAACCTTCGACGATCAACAGATGGAGAGGATCGTCAAGTCATCGGTTAAGGCCGCCGTATCAGAACTCACATCTCCACTACCTGCATCTGCGCAACCCAAGCATCCCTTGAATGGGCGTCTGTAATTAGCCCACAATATATGTAATAAGCTACGGTTACACATGTCCTTCACATCTTGCATTAAATAAGAGTAACAAACAAACAGCTGCGCGTTCCATTTATCTATTCAATGATAAAACTTTACATGCGAATTAATATTAAACATTATCTGAGCACCGCTCCTACATTCCCAAACTATGTACAAAAGTAGTACGTTCCTACATATGTTGCTGTACAGTCATTTGAATCTCTAAACTCCGCAATCAGCTGACTCCCATACTTAAACTCCACATATTCAGATATGTGCAGCCGCGTGAGAGCACCAGGTTCCAAGTTCTCAAACGGCATGTCAATGCGACGACGCTTGATAAGCTTGAAACGGCTAAGCTCGCCAGCCCATATCAAACAACCAATACGCGGATCACTGGACTTCTAGTCAAACACATCTTGAAAATTGGGCTTATAAACTGGGTTAGGATCCCTGTCCAAAATCAAGTACATTTTGCAACAACCATTATCCTTTGGCGGCTTCTCTTCCACCTCCATAGTAACGGACGACACTTCACGCACCAAAACTCCCTCCATGTGAATGCTCCAAACCTTTATTTTCTTGCCACGACGATCTGCATGTTTGTCAGCCAAGCACGGCATGTCCACGGCTTGTGAATACTGTCCTGCATAGGGCGCAAGGCCCCCTTCCTGAAAGACTTTCTCCAACAAACCCGAGTTTGGGAAGGTCTGTTTACATCCACGTTGGGTGTCGTCCGCCGATAGTACCGGCGACGAGTAGACGACGACGCCTCTTTCTGGAAATTTATTTTACGCTTGACATTTACGACAGGAGCAAATGACTTGTATCTGCGACCATATACATTATTGTCTCTCATCATGTTGATGTGTACATTATTTTATGAAGACCTAATGTATTTCCTACCTCTCTTAAAGAAGAACCACTTTGGCAATTATAATCGCTAGCCAATTTTGTCCAATTTGGACAATTTTGTCCCTCAATTGTTGGAGTGTTGTGCCTGTTGGGTTGTCCAAAATCGTCATTTCACGTTTTCCACATAGTGGGCTACGTGGCGCGGTGAGTCTCACACGTACATCTTCTCAGCTCTCACACGTTCATCTTCTCCGACCTTCCCCGTTCTCTCTCTCCGTCACTCACCACGACAAACCTCCCCCCCCCCCCCCTCTCTCTCTCTCTCTCTCAACAGAGCTATCACCCTCGCGGTGAGTCACTCGCACTCTATCAATTGCACAATTTCTGCATGTCTCTGCATCTCCTGCTATCTCTTCCCTCTCTCCGACGGTCCTCATACGGCGCCAGTGTACTGAACAGATTAACGGTGGGTTTGATTCCTCTTTCCAAGATTTTGGTTTGATTCGATTTTTATTTTTTTTTACTCCCTATACGCATAATTTGGCTCCCTTCTCCATTTAGGACTTTTTTACATCACGTATAATTCTGTAAACATGTGTTTTTGTATAGGCTATCCCAGCAGGAGTTTCGTGGTTTCGTTAGAAACTCTCTCGGATTCACCGACCCATCTGACCAAAGGTAAGAAATCCACCCCTACAGGCTACAGTAGTAATCTTGCTATATTTTGCTTCTTTCGTTTGTTTAAATTTACTGAAAGTTTTTGTTTTGCTTCTTTTTGTTCATCTTTCTTTTGCTTTCGACTATTTCTTTTATGATTTTTGCTTTCGACTATTTCTTTTATGATTTTTTCTTTCTTCATTCATGTTGCATGTTGCTTTTAGGGCCTTGGGATGGCTGACATGGGTCTGTGAGGTGTTGAGTTTTCATGATTTCTTACATTTGGGCTTTCATTATTTTCAAATCACAGAGTATTTCTTTTGATTTGTTGCTTTTGTATTAGTTTTTATGAGTAATTTTTCAGATGATAAAAATGCATTTTACGTGCCATAGTTGCTTTTTACTTGTTGGTTCATGAGAGAGAAGAAAGAAAAGAAAGAAGTTTCTTCTTTATTCAAATGCTTTTTATTCAAATGGGGCATTTGAACCATAGCAATACCAGATGAGGATAGGATCACTTGGACATGCACACTTGGATCACTTCACGGTGGGACTAACAAAACCTTTTTGCAGTCTGCAACTTCATGGATAGGCAGAAACATGGTAGGCTTGATGAGGATAGGCAAGTAGTGGTAAAATTTATAGCAATATCAAAGGAACAAGATCCCCATCATCTATTGATATAAACATATCATGGTACTAGACGACATGAAACATTGAATCTGGAACAATCTTGGCAGTAAGAGGGCAGTCTACAAAAAAGTCTTCAAAGTTAAGATTATGTAATCTAGGCAAACCTGGTTGACTTGTTGAAAATAGGATAGGACTGACATGGATAAATAGCAATATCAGAGGAAAAAGAACTCCATCATCTACAGCTATAAACAAGGAAATCAAAATTTCCTTGGTCAAGAAACCATCCTCAGCTAGACAGCAGGAAAATAGATTCAAACCTGCTGATCTTGATGTGTAGCCGTAATGTAACCCACTGTGATAACTGAATAAATGGGAAGAACCACTGACCCAAGACACAAGACTCAATAGAAAGACTCAGACACACACCAAGCCCCCCAAATCTACAAAAGAGAAAAGCAGACCCAATTCAAAAACCACCAACCCCTAACAAAACAGCCCAGATCAGACAGACACACAGCAACAGACAGACACAAAACCAAAGGGCAGCAATCAAAGAAGCCACAGCCTGCAGAAAAACAAAACAAAGCAAGACCCAAATACTCCACAAACCCCCCAACAAAGGGGCTAGCATCGTAGTTCAGTTTGTGCTAGCTAGAGAAAGCAAAAGTATTTGGACTGGAAGTTCTACAGAGCATAAGGCTTCCTATCTACTTGTGGTTGCAGTTTGTGTGAAGCTGCACAAAAGTATTTGGACTGGAAGTCAAGCTTGGTCTGTCATATATATGGTGCCTCTGTCTCTACATTCTAATGTCCAAACTGATGATGCTCTTTGCTTCTCCTATGTGGTGTTGCTAAGACGATTTTATCAGTGGGGTTATACCATATGCTTCTGTGTTCTGTAATAAGCTACAAAATAGCTTAAGCAAGCCTTTGTTAATGATCAATTTGGTTATAGTTATGCAACACACTATGTCTGTGACTCTAGCTCTACCGACGGCTTACTCCTTATCACTGTAGTGGCACTGCTTAGGCTTGCTAGGGCATTCCTGACTTCTACTCGTTCTCCCTTTTACTGTACTTCACTGCACTTGAAAGAGTATCCATTTATATGTCCATATACTTCCTGCCCCCTATATCTTTTTTTGTTTGTTTGTCTTTTAATTGAGATTCAGTTTTTTGTTCGTTCGGTATTGTGCTTTCTGGGTTGTTGGTCAAGGCGGTTTACTTTTTGTGTTGGATTGGTGGTTGTTAAATAGTTCAGGGATATTGTTTTTAGTTTATGATGTTTTTAGCCTCTGTCGTTTGTGTTGCATGTTGGCTTTTGCCACTGTCGTGATGGCGAAGCTAGGTTCGTAGGATGTGGGGGTTTCGTGATTTCTTGTATTTTAACTATGCCAGTTGTAGATTAGAAAGTGTTTGTTTTGATTCAAGTGATGATGGATTATCTCCTCAAGTTGTCATGATTTGTTGTGAGATTTTTTTTTACATTTTCTCATTCTGTAATCAAACTAATGCAGTTAATCAAACTTATGCAGTTTACATTTACTACACTCAACTACTTGTACAATTCAACAAATATTCAAAATTAGCTATACGAATCATTGTCCCATTAGGAAACAAAGTTTCACCTTGCATTTAAAATTTATTTCAACATCTATGGAGGACAATCATGTTCTTTATTTCTTCTGCTAAAGACTAAAGCATTGGAATATACGTTGAAGTGTTAAATATTTGCAAACGATGCTTTGCCTCACCCAAAAAGGCGGAATTGTAATTTCGTGCTGAATTGGATGAAACAAGAGTGGGTAGGAGTTCTAATTTGCTAATGATTCATTGTTAAGGTGTTATCCCTTGATGGACATACTTTAACCTCACACACTTTTCTTTGACCTGTGATTATGAAGGAGGATGAAACAAGAGTGGGTTGGAGTTCTAATTTGCTAACGATTCTTCGTTAAGGTGTTATCCCCTGCTGGACATAATTTGACCTCACACACTTACCTTTGACCTGTGATTATGAAGGGAACATGTTTCTAATTGCCAATACTGTATGCATGCTGTGGTTTCAGCTTAAAGAACAGAATTGACTTCAGCAATTGCATCTTCACGGAGCTTCGTCGTCCGACAACGCTGTGGCTGTCGCCGTAGTCTTCACGGAGCTTCGCCGTCCAACAACGCTGTGGCTGTTCCGTTTGCACTAGGTAATGCTTAGCTCATGGCAATTCGGAGAAAAGCCCCAATGGAAAAACTACCAAAAGTCGCCATGACTTCCCATGCCTTTTTTGTATGCCATTCGTTGTCCACGTGTGCTTTTGCCCCTTTGTTTATAAATTCTGTACCTAATTTCGCTTGCATGTCTGCTTTTGGAAGTTAGAAACGTTTATGGTGAAAATTTCATTTGGTGTATGCAAGATTCCTCACTATATTACATGCTTCTATTCGCACATTTACTAAGTGATAAAATCCTACGTCAAACTTATGCAGCCTATATTTGCAAAAAAATTCAACACCGTTCAATTCAACGGGCATGACGGACGTGCTTTGCACGTCACGATGTACCTAGTATATATAAGCAGAAGGCCAAAATTGTGGGGACCACATACCGCATGTCCATTTTGAAAAACCACATGTCCACCCAGACATGTAGGAGCCACGTTATAATGACCATTTCGAACCAATATCATGTAATGCCAAGGGAGCCCTGCAGGACAAAAGGTTCCCAATTATTCCCCCACCATGCATCTCGACCGTCAATTCAAATTAAAGTAGCCCGCTTTAATTCGAGGGTGAGGATGGGCTACGCAATCACCTCGACCTCCCCCCATTCTGCCACGTGCCTAATACCGTGGGGCCCACTATAAATCCCCCTAAGGGGGGAGGCCCAGTAATATTAAATGGGCCTCCCCTCCCCCTCATATATAAGTCACACCAACACCAAAACCAGGAGCCCCTGGAGTGAGCTCTCTCCTGGTGTTACCCTTTCGTGTTAGTGACATCACCATCCAAGAATGTCTTCCACAACTTCGTTTATTTCTTCTAACAATTCCAATAATTCAGCCACACATTCCACAACTTCGCTGACACATTATACCATTCCAGCTACACATTCCTCAACTCCGGTGAGTGCCCCTAAATCGTTCCGAATTGCGGCTAGAAACGTTTTCCTCACATACCCTCAATGTCCAATACCCAAATAGGAGTGTCTAGTTTTCCTCCTAGAATTATTCTCGTCCAAACCTCCATAAGGGTTGTAGAAGAGCATCACGATGATGGGAGCCCCCATCTGCACTGTCTGATCTGGTTCTCCTACAAATTTCAAACGGTCAATAGACGATTCTTCGACCTTACATCAGCGATAGGGTCTAAGCAATACAACGGGAACTATTAAGCAGCCCCGTGACATGGCAGCGGTGAACGACTATATCGCCAAAGAAGGCGTGTTTGTGGAGCACGGGGAGTTTACAGGTCGCAAACGGAAGTCATCCGCCGACGAAGTGTACTGGGAAGCCATCTCATAAGATAATACTGAATCGGCCCTAGAGGTAATATGACAAGGGGCTCCACGTGATTACATCATTAATTTTGATAAACTGAAGACTAATTTAAATCGTATATACAAGAAGCCCCAACGCCGTATACTAATCCATTCCCAGATTTCGAAAATGTTCCAGCCATAATGACAGAATGGGCACATGAGAACATACGAGACCCATGCGGGGCCACAACAAGGCCCAAGTCCATAATAATTTAAGGCCCAACAAGAACAGACAAAACTTGTTGGGCTCGGAGCCTTGGGCGCCATAATTACTAGGCAGGGCATCTAGACTTAAATTTAAACGTATACTCAAACAAGGCCTGGTACAATGTAATAGACGACATCAGTCCCATCAAGCTAAAGCATTGGAAGGAACTTATAGGCGCGCAGACTGGATGGCAGACCGACGTGAAATGCTTGCGACCAGTTCTTATGATGGCATTAATACCCTGTATCGTGCTATGCAATCCAGGCCCCAATTCTGCATATAAAGCGTTCCTAGATAAGCTAGAGAACAAAGCGCTCCGCATTTGGACAGAAGGAAATGCAATCTTCGTCGTCCTCCAAGAAGCCATTTTCACCTCCGCGGATCAAGGAGGAGCACAAGAAAGCTAAGAAGGATAGCGCCCAGAGGAAACGTCTTGGGTGCTGCTGCGCGAGAACACCAACGAAGAATGCAAAATTCAAGAGTCTTAGCATTTCCCTTGACGAGCACACCAATGATGTTCCACGTTCAGTTATACAGGGAACCGTTCCTGGACCCCTTCGATTGGACGATGCTGAAGTAAACTTCAAACTCAACCACTGCACAAGGAAGCACCTCCAGATACAATCGTACAGCACTACATGACGTATTTGGGTGGACCTTGATTTTTCGGATACAATGGCGTATCTATGTATTGCCCAGAGGTTGTACACTTTGATTTTTCGGAGTTTAAATAACTACTCCACCTTATTTTCCATTGACTTGTTTAGTTTTGCCATTAAATCCGTGCTAGAAGGATTTCGTTGGTGTAAATCCTATTGCCTGGAAACTAACTACCTTGTAATGAAAGATGAGATTTAATTTCATGTTCTAAAGCGCAGTAAATTTGTTATCTATTAACAATTGGCCATGAAAACAATCTACTACCTATACTGTAATAGTTATCATGCAAACATATAGTTCCAGTTAAAATCGTCATGTGCTAATACGGTAATTTTAGAAGAATATATGTTTCATAACCAAACCCAATCTGTAGTTTTGGTGGCCCAAACAGCGACGAAAGCCTAAAAAATAGTGTACGTCGTGGCGAAGCTATGAGTATTGGTCGTGGGTCCATTTGTGATAGAACATGTATGGACCCGACCCATAATTCCACCGCATGATATTTATGGTAATGCCACTGGAACGTTAAAGTACATAAAATGGAACCAAATGTCCATTCTGAACCCAGGCATGTAGGGGCCACGTTACAATGACCATTTTGAACCAACATTATATAATGCCAAGGGAGCCCTGCGGGACAAAAGGTTCCTAATTATTCCCCCACTATGCATCTCGACCGTCAATTCAAATTAAAGTAGCCCGCTTTAATTCAAGGGTGAGGATGGACTGCGCAATCACCTCGACCTCCCCTATTCTGTGGCATAAGACGAGGTCATGGGAACTTTAAAAATGAGTAGAATAATGCTTTAGGGTTAGGTACATCCATTGTACAGCGTTTGAGCTAAAAAATAGTTCCCCGCCATGAACACTGCTTCCATAACCTATAATTAGGGAAAATAGTGGCGTTGTCGGTGGTGGATACTCTGTATATCGCAAATAGATAGTATCAATCCATGCATCAAGAACTACTTTCTAGCCACACAAGCAAAACTCAACACCCGCCTCTCTTTCTTTTACAAACAAGAACAACCCTCTTTCATTGGAAGCTTTGGATTTTCTTCGCCATTGCACATTCCCTTACATGCTAGTTTCCTAAATTGTAACTTTCTTGATATAATTCTTCATGGCTCCTTCGCTTCTACTTTTATCAAGCTAGCAAAAAGAAAAGCTAAGACACAAGAAAAATAATTTCCTTTCAATAGAAGAGTTGTTGTCTGGCCCAATATGAGAAGTGTGAACGGTTAAAGCTAGCACAGACTGCTTCCCCAAATAAAAAATAAAGAAACTGATAGGAAAAAGAGAAACACAACAATCGGGCACAGGTAATAATAGCATACCCATAGACAGTGCAGAACAATATCTAAAGTTGAAATTAGGGCTTTTCTGTTGGTCCTTGGCTTAGGCTATCGATCTTCACGAACACCAGCTTCTGAGCCCCGATTTCACGGCGTTTTGCTGGCCATCGGTGGTCTCTTACTAATAGAAACCGGCATTTTGCTGGCCCCGGTTTCTATTATTATGTTTCTATTATTCATTATCAAAACGAATAATAAAGGCACATAATCAGGTAAATCCATATTCGTATGCATTATGGCTTGTTTTGGTTAAAAACGACCTTGTTCGTTTTGGTTTTTGGATTCTCTCTCAGCGCACAGTCTCCAATAAATTTTCTCTCAATTATTATTCTCATTTTTCTCTATATCTCTCCTCACTCAAAATCCAAAATCTAAAAACCAAAACGAACAAGGTGATTTTTTTTAGGGGTGAGTATGGTCCGAATTGGTTCGGTTTTATAATAAACTAATAACCAAACCAATATATACGGATTATGAATTTAGAGAACCAAACCAACCCACAAAAAATAGAGAACCAAACCAATCCAGACTGTAGAGACTCGTATATATATATATAAATAAAATTTTAATTTCAGTGTTTTTATAAAAATGTTAGAACGCGGATTAAATGAGAGAGATGTTGTAGTTATTTATTTTGCGATTAAATGCGAATCAGTGGAAGGGTGTAAGAGTAATAAGTGGTGTGTGCGTGTGTGAGTGTAGGGAATCATTTTCCCAACACTCCCTCTATTATTTTCCCAGCACACACTTTCCTCTCCCTCATTTCTCTCGTCTATCTCTCTCTCTATGTCTCCCTCTCCGAAACCTCTCACTCTCTCTTGCTCTCGACCAAACACCCACCAAAACAACATGAACCCTACACAAACCCACATCCATTTTACCTTCTATGCACGTTTTTGAGCTTGGATTTTGTGGGTCCCGCTCGGAGAAGGATTAGTCGGTTGATTTTGAAGATTTCGGAGTCTAGGGCTTGGATAATCTTGGGGGTTTGCTCTCCAAACTCGAGGTAGGGATTTCTTACTCATGTTATGCGTTTATGTGATGTTTATGTATCTAGATCGTGCTTTATTTTGTTGCTAGAGCTGGGTTTTGCATTTCTGTCTAATCTTGAAATTTTTCTGCTCAAAACTGCTGGGTATCGATACCACTTTTCTGGGTATCGATACCAATCTGTCTCCTGGACGAACAGACTTGGGGTTATCGATACCTACAGGGGCGGAGCCATGATTTTCGATAAGTGGGGTCGAAAATTTGAACTATGTATGATTCATTTTTTCTAGTTGCTAATTGAAAGGAACAATCAAATTAACAAGTTAATCAAAAAGTATATATATATTAATAACAAAATACAGCTTCGATTCACAATTGACCTCGACGATTTTTCATAATTTGGAAACGATGCATGATAGCCTCGTTTGTAATGGTTCCAAAGATATCTTTTTCTATATACACAACCAAACTATCATGCATCCATTGATCACACATACGATTTTGAAGTCTACTCTTTACAATCTTCATAGCGGAAAATGCTCTTTCTACCGTGGCAGTAGCAACCGGTAAAATAAGGGCCAAAGTAAGAAGCCTATAAATCAAGGAATATGTCATATCTCTTCGGGTCTCAACCATCTTCTGCGAAAGGTCACTAATTCCTTTCAAATCTGAAAACTCCTCACTAGAACGCACATCCCTGATGAAATTCTCTAGTTGACTTGGAAGTGCCCAAAGCTCGACATCTGAGAAGTCCTTTGGATAAAACTCTGCTAGCCGAACCAATCTTTTCTTATCGAAACTTGCAAATGAATCAGATGGATGTAGACATGCAACACAAAGAAGTAATTCTGTATTCACCTCATTAAAGCGACTATTTAGCTCTTGAAGTTGCCTATCTACAACAGTATTGAGTAACTCAAAACGATAATGATGCAAATTTGTCATTGCTTGAGCTCTACGCCTTGATCTTCCTTGACAAATATATGTGCCATCCATGCTAGGAACATCAATTGAATTTGCATCACAAAAAGTGGAAACTTCTTCCAGTAAGGAATCCCACCCACTATCCCTCATCAATTGGAGTCGATCCTTGGACACTTGAACCAATCTCATGGCATTTACAATGTCTTGATCCTTTCTTTGCAATGCTTATGACAACTCATTTGTAATCCCCAAGATGGAGCTCATCAAATGAAGACTATATACAAACTCAAAAGATTGCATCTCCTTTAATAGACGAAATGCATCTGATTTTTGCTCAGAATTGCCATCTTCCACTATTACATCAAGTACATCAATTACTGTTGAAAACATGTGAAGCAAGCTAAGCAAAGTCCCATGATGCGATCCCCAACGTGTATCACTAGCACGAACAAGAGTGCTCTCTTGATTAAGGCCTCGCCCACTCAGAATCTCATCATTACTAAGGGCTTCAATAATCCTCTCAGCTCTTTTATCTCAAAAAGTACCAAGGGGAGGTAAATCTTCTCAGTGATCCTGAAAAATCTCTTTGAGGGAAATTGTGATTTCGAGGTTGACAAGGGCCTTTAAGTAGGTACGCCCTACGAACCCGCTCTCGGATATTAGGCTCGTAATCTGTAATTGGAGGTCGCAACCCCGGGTCCGAAGGAAGATCAAGCAAATCAACTTCTAAACGGCTTTGTTTCGGAGGATCATTGTTACTAGTCGGAGTTGAAGATGATTCTACACTTCTAAAATATCGCTTCATATCTATATGGCAAAATCATTCAACATATAATAATCAATATATATGTAAAATTTGGTCCACCTTCCACAAACAACTTCAAAGAAATACTAAGCAATATTTTAATCGAACACTTTACAAATGCAAAGCAGTGAAAGCACTATTTTAATCATGCATCTACTCAGGGGCGGAAACTATTTTAATCACTTATGTTTGGGACCAGAAACTATTTTAATCACTCGGGTTTGGGATCAAAAACTATTTTAAACACTTACGTTTTGAAAAAACAAAAGACAGAGTATTAATCCCAGAAACCAACAAACTAGGGCAAAATTAGAGATTGATTTGGAGAGAGAGATGAAGAAGACGACAAGTACCTGTTTAGACGATGAAGAAGAGTCGATGCGAGACGTAGAGATCTCTCCACCAGAAACGGAGAAACCTTTTTTTTTTCTTCAGAGACGAATGAAACGCTATTCACGTTTTGGGGATTTTTGTGGGTGGAAATCTTATTTTGACTCCTCTTTTTTCTAAGTACAAAACCCTTATATATGGGTTGGGGCAAAAATGAATTTTAAAGGGGGGTCAAATGAGTAAAAATTGGGTGAAAATTATACCAATCCCTAAAAAAATTTGGGAGGCAGTGGGGTCAGCTGCCTCCCCTTGACTCTTAATCCCTCCGCCCCTGGATACCTCCTTCTTGAGGTATCGATACCAAGCCCCTTTTTTAGGCAGATTTACTCATGCTGACCCCCCTTCTCGATTGTGTTGACCATGATCACTTCTAACACCTTTTAATCGCCTTTAAATCATCTCTATACTTGATTGCTCGTCCTCAAAAGACTCATTGATCGTTCCCAAAGTCCTAGACATTCGTTAAGCGGAATCTAAGTGTCGTTGTAAACGGAAAATGCTCCGTAGAATGTTTATGAGTTTTGCAGGTTGTAAGGACATCGCGGTGGGGATAAATGATAGATGGGAGCAGTATAACGATTTCAAAGGTAGCATAGCAACTTGTGTCCTCATGACTCGTCGAATCTTTCAATTCCTTTGGCACACATTCTATATGGTTCAAGTGTAGAAACAAATGGTTAAAGTATTGTAGAGTTATAGATGGCTTTTGGACGTTGTGTAGGATGCGAAAATGTACTTAGCTGAGAGTCATGAACTTACGTATTTGTCGAAGTACGTATGGTTGGTTGAAGTTTAGTGGTACAACTGATAGATTGATGATGAAGTTAATTATGAAATGATGGCGATTATGAGAAGTGTGAGAGGTAACCCAAGTGGTTATTATTAAGGGAATAGACTCGGGGTGACCCTACGTGTCACGCCCTCGATTTTAAACATAAATAATAATAACATTTGAAATACAAAACCCTCACAATCGTGTTTACATTACCCCAAAATACATTATAGTTTCCAATTCTTCAAACTGGTCTACAAATACAATCTTCCAAATTACAAAAAAAACATAACTAACTGTTCGCTTTACAAGAATAACTAAGTACTCTTCAAAATAGCTTTACTTGATAATGCCCGCATGCACTCCGAACTTTCCAAGACCATGACCTGCAATAAACCTGAAATGGTAGGTTGAGCAAACACGCGCCCAGTAGAGAATTCTATGCACAAGCAATATGAAAATGTGACGATTTATGCAATGAGAATGAATGATATCCACTAACGAACAAGAGAAACACAGGGGCACCATAAAGATCCAACAAGCTACGACTATGGGATTCTATGCTTCTTAAGACATCCCTAACCATTCGTACGTCATCTCGAAGCAACATTAAGCTCATATCCTTCCGAATAACTATGACGACTTCTCAACCCTTTTATAACTACTTAAACGAATGCCACAAACAATCTCATTACTCAATGCCATAGCCATCGAGCCTCTTTTCATAAAACGAAAACATTCCCGTTTGATTTCCAAAATAATTTTGAGAAATACTCTCGACCTCCGCGGGTCGAGCTCCGTTGATTCTCTTGAATACCGGAATCCGTTGATTTGTGCCCAAATACCGGAACCGTTGATTCGCTCAGGAATACCGGAGGATTTTTCATAAAAATCCCTTTTTCAAAACCAAGTTCCTTTCTTTTCAAAACCTTGATGGAATCCATTGTTTATCTTCTCTTTTCAACAGTTACAATATCAAGCAGCTCAGAGCCCAAACGACAACTTAAACTTCAATAAGTCAACTATAACTTCATTCATCATATGAGACATTCAACTGTATTACCACACCTTGCGTTACAGTGAATTCTCTCCACCTGGGTTTCCGTATTACCACACCTTGCGTTACGGGCCCTCTAGAGTCCCCGCATTACCACACCTTGCGTTGCAGGACCCTCAGTTCAACATTCACAACTCACACAACACATATATATTATCAATTCGAAAGTGGAATAACAACATTTTCCCCAGTCCCAATCTTCCAATCATCGTCATTCAGTGCATTAAAACTTATAACCATGTCTTATCGTACATTAATAAACACCTTAAGTTCACATTATTCCTCTATGTCTATTTCAACGCCCTACATCTCGTATCGAACCCATAACAACTCTACGACACACCACGTGCTAGGTTCTAAGCAACAATCTATAGAACGAGAGCCAAAGGAACCTATGACGATTAATCGAGACGAAGTACAAAGACATGAGTCACCCTATTCTCTTCCGGATCACTAGGCAAACCCCTATCGTTCAACAAAATGCCCCACGTCAACCTTATGCCCAACGATACACAATAACCTCTCTACCATACGCATTTTCATCCTACCATTCGTCACGTCTAGTCTTAGCACCAAAACACTTCTAGCATTCACCACCTCATGTCACAATGACCCTCAAGTACCACCAATCCCATCAATACACTTTAAGTTAAGTTTTATCTAATAAACCACTACTCTTTTCCCAACGACGGAAAGCCAACGAGACGAGGATAACGTAAGTAAACCAATGGAATCCAATAAAGCATACTTGAAATAGGTTTGGAGGTGTTCAAAAGGTATTAGAAGTGATCGGGGGTCAAAACAATGGAGTTCGGAGCAAAACAGTGAATTCTGGAGATAAGCTCACTGTATCGATACGGCTAAAATCCGTATCGATACGGATAGGCTTCGAAGCAGATCAGTACAGTTTGTTTCGTATCGATACGGGTTAAGGGCCGTATCGATACGGGAGGCTTTCGAGCAGTTTTTCTGCAGATTTCAAGCAGCTCAACCACAACAACAACAACAACAACTATAGACACGATTAAGGTGCAAATTCAACACATAAACATATAACAAGTGCAAGAAATCCCTACCTCGAAGTTGGAGAGCAAACACGCGAAGAGATCGGGCCACACGAACCCTTGAACTCAAACTTTGAAATACTCCCAAAATACTCCGCTCCGAGCCAAACCGGACGAGCTACGAACTCAAGAGCACGAGAGGAAGATGGAGAGAAAGTTGGGTTCTTTGGGTTTCGACCTTTGGTGGAGGAATGAGGGAGAGAGAGTGAAGAGCCGAGAGAGAGAGAGAGTCGGACGGGAGAGAGGGAGGAGGAGGATTAATTCTCTCCTACTTTGCACACACACACCTTATATAGTCCCATATCTAGAAATCACACACACACACTCCCTCAAGTCTCTATTCTTTCACTTAAATCCCTAATTCAAATATCCACCAAATAAACCATATTCCCGTAATTATCCGATTAATAAACCTTTCAATAATTAAAATAAAACAAAAATTTTACGGGTCTCTACACTACCCTTGAGGGAATTAGACCCGAGGTGACCCAAGTGGTTATTATTGAGGGAATAGACTCGGGGTGACCCTACGCTCGAGGGAATTAGACCCGAGGTGACCCAAGTGATTATTATTGAGGGAATAGACTCGAGATGACCCTACGCTCAAGAGAATTAGACCCGAGGTGACCCAAGTGATTATCGATGGGAAATACCTAATTAAAAGAAAGGAAAGGAAAGGAAAAAGGATCTTTTAACAAGAAATACTCCGGTATTCAAACTCTACCCAACGGAGTTTGACCTGTAATGATCTTGAGTTTCCTCTAAATTATATTCTTGGCTATCAAAGGAGAGTTTTATGAAAAAGGGTTTGATGAAAAATAATATGAAATGAGAAAGAATGTGATACAATGAGAAATGCGATTGAAGCAGTTGAGAACCGTTATCGGTTGTTCAAATAAATGTAAGAACGTGAAGGACTCTAGCTCGGCATGCGAACCATTAGGAATTACTTATAAAATGTCTAGTATTCTTGGGCTCCGGCATAATGCTTGTTGATAGTCATATGTGTTTGAGGCATATCCGTCGATACTCATTCATTCTTGGTGCATATTTCTTCGCATTTTCATATAACTTGAGTATAGATTTTTCTACTGGGCTTGTTTAACTCAACCTATCATTTTCAGGTACATCGCAGGACATTGGCATGGAGTGCTTGATGTGCATCTGTCATCATCATTTTGAAAGTGACATCAGACAGTTAATTTTGTATCTCTTATAAACTTTATCTCCGGATGTAGAAATTGTAATCTTATTATTATTATTATTTATTTAAATGAAGGACTCCTGTAAACTCTTAACTTTTTTTAATGTGATTGTAGACACCCCAATTTGGACCCATTAACTATCCTTAATTTGTGGCCTTGAGGCTCCCCGATGATGAAACGGAATCAAAACAGGCCTTGGACAAACTTGGACGATACTTCTTGGACTTTTTCAAAACCAAAATCCCCTTTTTTCGACACCCTGAGGGTAAAATTGGCACACATTTCAGCATAAAAAATACCTTTTAATGAGACCAATTGGGTTAGAAAGAAGACTTAACGAGCTTTTCAACACTTCGGAAAACACCCAAAACCGAGTTCGGGAGTGTCCGTGGCGCCCCGCTGAAGTTTGGCAGTCACTCCCAAGCGCTCGGGAGTGCCACTCTTGAGCGCTCAGGAGTGCTGACAGGCCAATGCATGTTGAGCTTGACATTTGACCATGGCTTTTCAGGCTTTTCAGATCCATTCAACGTTCAACCTGGTCCTGCCTGAGTATTCAGATGGGGCAGAAGAATAATCATGCCATTTTTCCCCCCAAAACCATTTTCCATTTGATTTTCTTTTATTTTTCAAGTTTCAAACTCATTTTCCCCTCCCCCTATAAATACCCCATTGTTCTACCTCACAAGGGGCCACGAAATTTCACTCTCTCACTCCCCTATTTTCAGAAAACTCTAGCTCTCAAACATCTTCAAACATTTTTCAACTCAAACATTTTCCAACTTCCATCTTCAAACAATTTTCAAAGAAAATCCAAACATCAAAAAAGCATTTGAAGTCTTAGACTTCATTTTCCTACTGTTTTTTTTAGCCCTCATTCAAGCATTCAAGTCAATCCAAGAGGTCTTGTTCAAGCACAAAGGTATAAAATTCCATTTTATACTTGAAAGCCACTGTTTTTCCCTGTCTGAGGGAGATCAGTGGCTCATACCAGTTCCTCATACTGGTTGTGAGCCACCCGATCTTGGTTTAACAACAAAAGCAAAAGGTTAGGAGGAGTTTTTTCAGTACACTGGAATCACTCCCGAGCGCTCAGGAGTGCTCCTGAGCGCTCGAGAGTACTGTTCTTCTGCTGCAACTTGTTTTTCCCCTTATATTGCTGTTCATACAAGTTTCTGAGTACTGGGTGTGCACTGGTCCTTCCAGAGCCCAGTAGGGTTTATTTACAGTTGCAGGGAAGCAAGGTTTGAATGGTTAAGACCAGTTCTTAGCTGTTTAAGCCTCTAGCTGAGCACGTTTGTGCTTTGATTTCTTTGTGATTTTTCTGGCAGTACTAGCATGTGAATATGTCTAACGAAATTTGCAGGAGGTGTTGACTACACTCCCGAGCGCTCGAGAGTGATTCCAATGACAGTTCATTTTACGTGCTTCATCATTCTATTGCACCTTGTACACTTTGCACATGCATGCGCTGCTATCATCTGATATATTTGTACATACAATGCTAATTGTTTTCATGAAACAAAATGTTTTCGACAAAATCCCACAAACGTTTAGTAGAGACTGACATCGCGTCGGGCGAGAAGGGTGCTGTAAAACCCTTCCCCTTTCGTAACGTGGCTTTCGAACCCTCAAGCGAATCTCTAGTTTTTAATTCAAACAATCATTTTTCAAATCAAAACGATTTCTCGGGTGGCGAACCTCAAATCCGGGTGGCGACTCTTTCAATTTTTCAAATCCGGGCGGGTAGCCCACAGTGATCTAGTGGCTTTAAGCCGTTGGGCCAAGGATGTAAACTTAGAAATATTGCTTTGGAGTTTGGAAATGATTTGCGAACAAGGGAAATAGAAATGACTTTTGGGTAATATTTGTACTATTGGGAGAATTTTTATTCAAGGAAATTTTTTAATATTTATGTTGAAAATCGAGGGCGTGACACAGACCATAAAAATACGGTTCGGTTTCGGTTTTAGACCACGGTTTGCACTTTGCTTTGAACTAAGCTAGTATCTTCAAAAAATATTTAAAGTATTTAAAATTATGAAGATAAATTAAAAAAAAACTTATATTAAAATCAATTTCATTCAAATTACCAAAACACACTAACATCAACCAATTAATTAATTATTGCAATGGATTTATAGAAGTTAATTTAGTCTAAATTATCTTGGCATAGAAGGAAAACTAAATATTGCGGTGGAGTTAATAATACGAACAATAAATTAGGAAAGTTGTTGACTAAGACTCTCATATTTAGTTGGTGAAACATAATTAAATTATATATATAACTCAAAAAAATTATACATGTATTGTACGGTTCGGATCGGTTTGGAACCATAACCGTGAACGTGAATCCACAAATCAAACCATATTACGCGATTTCTAATTTTTTTAAACCTTGACCAAATCATATTGTTAAAAAACTGAACAAAACCTTTCGGTTTGGATTGGTTTGGACTGGATTCACGGTTTGACGGATTTTTTGCTCACCCCTAATTTTTTTTGTCTTTATTCATTTTTTTAAAATTTGTTTGTTTGCGTCAAACTTTTAATGATTTATTGATTTGTCTCAACGAGAGGAATCAGAAAAGTAGTCTTTTTGACATATTTTTCATTTAAAAATATGAGTTTCAATCATTTTTTTTACTTTTCCAATTTCTCTTGATAAGACGAATCAATAAGTTACAAAAATGTGACGCGAAATTAACAAATACAAATTTGAATGAAGACAGCAAAAATAAATTATTTTGACTTATTAAGCCAAAACAAGCCATATATCCTCACTTATGAGATTCACATATGTTCTTTTGAATATATATTTTTGAACCGTACAAGGTGAAAGAAAAATGGAGATTTAGTGATAGGTCCACTATAGACATTTCACAAGCCCACAAGTCCACCTAATAGTTCTGTTCACACAACCTAAACCTTAGGGTGCCCTATGAAAGTGCCTAAAACCCTAAACCCTAAACCCTATGAAAGTACTTAAACCACTAAAATCCTATAATAGGAAAGTGAACCCTAAAATCCTATAAAAGTGCCTAAACCCTATGATACCCTACACTAGAGTAATCTACCATACCCTATAATAAAAAAGTGCACCCTAAAATCTTATGAAAGTGTCTAAAATGAACTTTAGACCTTCCAAAATTAATAGGTGGACTTATGGGCTTATGAAATTCACATAATAAACCTAAGACTAATTTTCTAAAAGTAAAAAGGGTGGGCTAATAATAGTGGAGTTGCTATTTGTCAAATGAATACCTTATAATCTTCTATGTAAATACTTTTTTTTTATTACTCCAATACATATTTACCACTGTTTGTCCGTGCCTACGGCACTACATATCCCGGTTAGAGCTTGCTAGCTAGTAGGGTTTTGGAATTGGGAGATTGGTGGCATTTGGGCAATTACTACAAAGAATGTGGGCACTTACATTACATTTGCAAGTTCCTTTTCAACCTTTGTATCAAATGAATCTTAGCCCTTCTAACAACTTGTGTTTGTATGGAACTCATACTCTTGTGTTTTGTAATAGAGACTAGTACTTGCCCGTGCCTACAGCACTACGCACTCCGGTAGTGCCGTAGGCACGAGCATTTTTGTAATATATTTTTATTTTTTTATGGCAACGCCAAAAGCCGAGCAGTGGGTAAAAAGAACCGATGACATTTTTGTAATATATTTGTAAGAGTGTGGGTGTTTTCTTAAGAGAGTTGGAGAGCACACATCAGCCCTTGGATCAAATGAATCTCAGTCTTTCTTTCAACTTGTATTTGTGTGGTCTCCACACCTTTGTGTTTTATTAGGTAGATGAAATTCACATAATGGACCTAAAACTAATTTTCTAAAAGTAAAAAGGGTGGGCTAATAATAGTGAAGTTGCTATTTGTCAAATGAATACCTTATAATCTTCTATGTAAATACTTTTTTTATTTGTAATAATAGTGGAGTTGCTATTTGTAAATACTTTTTTTTATTAAAAAAAGTATTTACTCCAATGTATATTTACTAGTGTTTGTCCGTGCCTACGGCACTACATACCCCGGTTAGAGCTTGCTAGCTAGTAAGGTTTTGAAATTGGGAGATTGGTGGCATTTGCGCAATTACTACAAAGAATGTGGGCACTTACATTACATTTGCAAGTTTCTTCTCAACCTTTGGATCAAATGAATCTTAACCCTTCTAACAACTTGTGTTTGTATGAGACCATACCCTTGTGTTTTGTAATAGAGACTAGTGCTTGCCTGTGCCTACGACACTACGCACTCCAGTAGTGTCGTAGGCACGGGTATTTTTGTAATATATTTTTATTTTTTTTATACCAACGCCAAAAGCTGAGCAGTGGGTAAAAAGAATCGATGACATTTTTGTAATATATTTGTAAGAATGTGTGTGTTTTCTTAAGAGAGTTGGAGAGCACACATCAGCCCTTATCAAATGAATCCTAGCCTTTCTTTCAATTTGTGTGGTCCCCACACCCTTGTGTTTTATTAGATAGATATATCACATTAACCAATTGGACATCCTGAACCCAAGGGCGGAAACAAGAATTTATTCCGCCCTGGGCTAATGGCCAAAATTTATATTTATGAACTAAAAAGAGGCAAACTCAAAATTTTAGTTTGAAGAACGATAAAAGACTTTTTCGTCTATTTTTTGTTGTTGTTCCATTATAATTTAAAATAGAGACAAAAATTTTGGTTTGAATAACGACAAAGAGTTGTTTCTAACCGATTGCAGTCAAAATAGAGATAGAATCCATCGGCCTTGATTCCTTTGCTGATCAGATTTCCTCCAATCCTACCATACTTGCTAACAACAAAAGTCCCAAGACTTGTTTCCTAGAAAAATCCTGTGTTCCTGCTGTCGAAAGGTCGAGCTTTTCGGAGAAGGAAGTTCCGAAGAAGAAAAAGGGTAGAAGCAAGTCCCCTGGGTTTGCCCTGTTCAAAATTAGGAGTATTTGGATGGTGGGTTGAGCTGGGCTGGGCTGAGCTGAATGGGATGGTGAAAATTTACATTATATATATATATATATATATATCTTTATATTTATAATTTGGGTTAGGGGTGAGCAAAAAATCCATCAAACCGTGAATCCAGTCCAAACCAATTCAAACCGAAAGATTTGGTTTGGTTTTTTAGTAGTATGGTTTGCTCATGGTTTAAAAAAATTAGAAACCGTGTTATATGGTTTGGTTTGTAGATACACGTTCACGGTTATGGTTCCAAACCGATCCGAACCGTATAATACATATATATAATTTAATTATGATTCACCAAATAAATATGAGAGCCATAGTTAACTACTTTCCTAATTTTATTGATCCTATTAAATCCACCGCAATATTTGTTTTTTATTTCCTACCAAGATAATTTAGACTAAACTTCTATATATCAAACCCAATCCTAATTTCCGCCAATGATTATTAATTTATTATACACAAAAAGCATCATCAGATCAGTCAACTTCCACGACCCAATTTTATTGATTTATAATATATACATATATATATAATTTAATTATGATTCACCAAATAAATATGAGAGCCTTAGTTAACTACTTTCCTAATTTTATTGATCCTATTAAATCCACCGCAATATTTGTTTTTTCTTTCCTACCAAGATAATTTAGACTAAACTTCTATATATCAAACTCAATCCTAATTTTCTACGATTATTAATTTATTATACACAAAAAAATCACCAGATCAGTCAACTTTTATGGCCCAATTCCTAAATTTCTATACATGAAAACCAATTCCAATTCCTATTCCTATAATTCCTTCACTACCAAGACTAATTACCCTAAATTTCTATACATGCAAACCTTGGTTTAAAACCAAAACCGACTCGTATTTTAATGGTTTGGATTGGTTTGGTTCTATGCCTTTTGTGGGTTGGTTTGGTTCTCCAAATTCATAATCCGTATGTATTGGTTTGGTTCTGGTTTACTATGAAACCGAACCAATTCGGACCATGCTCACCCCTAATTTGGGTGAAGTGCACCTGGGCTACAGCCCATATTAGCCAGGCTCCGTTCCGCAACTCAATATAAGTACTTATTTTTTAAGAAGGCAATTTCAAGCTCAAAAATTATGTGCTTACGCAAATAATTTTCCTACCACTATGGATCTTATTTGATAGATCTCATTGAGATCTTTAATACGGTGCAAAAAAAATTGAAAAATTATTTTTCATTTACATTATTTTTGAGTTTGAAAATGTGAAATAAGCTGCCCTTGTCTGAACCCAACCCAAACTTTGCACATCATTCAACATCGAAACTAGATCCTGATATTTGAAATATAATTGTAGTTTTCAAAAGAAATCTATGGAATTATTTTTGAAACTTTCACAAAAATTTGACGCAAAATTAATAAATATATATTTTTAAATAAAGACAAAAAAGAAGTCATTTTTAACTCATTAAGCCAAAACTATCCTCTACTTCTTCTCCATCAACTAATGTAATCCATTGAATTGTCACGCAATGCTTACCAGGGTGGCAGGGTATTTGTTATAGAGTAATAAAAAAACTAAAACGAATAAATAAGATCTTAAGGCTCTGTTTGGAATTTATGGAAAAGAAAATTAATTTTTTTTTTTGGATAATCGTCCCACTATTGTTTGGTTGAAAAAGAAAAAGTGAAAAAAATAAAAATTTCAAAATTTAGTCGATAGTAAAATTTCCTCCTTTTTTCCCCTTTTCCTTCCCTTTCTTTCTTTTTTTTTAGGTTCCAAACAGAGTCAAGGAATCGTTCGGTCATTCCGCGTACAAAAGGCAAAAATCTCAAAAACCGCTTCTGAGTGGTTCAGACTTTCGCGAGGAGAGCAGCGCCGCCGCCCTTTCTCTCTGTACCAGTCACAGGCTCACAGCGCTTCACCGGTAAGAATTCCCAATCTCTTGTCGCATGAGAGAGAGAGCGGAACACCTAGCCACGGTTTATACGGTTTTTTTTTTTCCCTCGCTCCTTCTGTATTTACTTTCTAGGGTTCTGATATCAAAATCGATACTCTTTTACGTAGCGGAAAATTTAGAGCTTAGAAGATACTTGCAAAACAAAAGGTTTTAATTTTTATTCGTTAGTTTCACGATTGATTCTCATATTCGTTATCACATCCGCCTTTGATTGGATCTAGGCGTTGAATTTAGGGTTTTTGAACTATAAATTCTCTTTAGATTGATGGGGTGGTTCTAGGATTTAGATTTTTTCGGATAGGCAGATTTGAGGGTTGAGATGGCAGCAGGAAGACATGGGGGTTATCGCGATAATGAATTCAGGGATCACGAGTCCGATTTTGACGTTTCAAGGCGGGAATTTTCGTTTCCCAACAGTGATTATGATAGGATTAGAAACGGGGATCGTAATCATGGGAGGGGTCGGGTCCCTAACCAGGGCAAGGGGGATAGGGTTAGGGTTAGAGGGAAAGATATCAAGGAGAGGGAACTAAGTAATGGTGGATATCGGTCTGCTTCTAGTAGGAGTGATTCTGGTAGCCGTGGCAGTGGTGCGAATCGGAGTCAGTTTTCAGTTGGGGCAATGGACCGAGAACCAGGTGAATTGTCGAGTGAAAGTGGATCTGATGAGGCTATTGATTCTGAATCACAGGTTATAGTGAATGATGGTTCGAAGTTAGAGAACACAGGTAGCTTACCTGTGGAGAGTAAGAAGAGGAAGTTTTCACCAATTGTTTGGGATAGAGATGACAAGGAAGTGGGCAATACCTCTCGAAGTTCTTCCGTCGCTACTTCCCTCCCTCCTCCGCCACCACTTCCTAAGTCTTACCGTCAGTCACCTACACTTATTCCGGATGGGGGTGTACTTATTTCTCCTGTAGAAGACAGTAATGTTCAGACTTTGGAACCTTCGCCAGCTAAGCCTCCTGTGGTCACGGTGCTTGGCTTACATGTATCTGATGTATCCCTGTCCACAGTGGATTTATCTTCTTCACCTGAGGAGCAGAGATATGCTAACAACTATCAGGAAAGAGAAGCAGAACAAGCAGATGACGAGGACTACATCCCGACAAGGAAGATATCAGCCTCTCGATGGGCAGCTGATGCCAATTCTCCAGTTGATGAAGGTGAAATTTCTGATGCTGAAGAAATGCCTAAAAGGAGGAAGAAAACACCTCTTTCCGAGTTGATGGAAATGAAGATACGAAGTAAGTCATTAACTCCTGAGCCTGGGGAGCTTGACAGGGAAGGCTCTGAAGGAGCGAGGGCTAGGTCATCTGAATCTGATGGAGGTTACCATGATAGGTCTTCCAGCGGAGATGATTACCGTATGGATAATTCTTACAAGAATGATTTCATGGAGATAGATGAGGAACACGATAATAATTGTATTAGGGTTAGCCGGTCACATGCAGAATCGGAGGATGAACATGATTCTCATGGTACACCAGAGCCCGTGATCACTTCGAAAAGAGCTGTAAACATGCTTAAGGCATGTAGAAGTGTTGATGTGTTTGAGAAACTGAACAAGATAGACGAAGGAACTTATGGGGTTGTTTATAGAGCAAAGGATATGGATTCCGGTGATATTGTTGCACTGAAGAAGGTCAAGATGGAAAAAGAAAGAGAGGGTTTCCCTTTGACTTCGCTGAGGGAAATAAACATTCTTCTTTCTTTTCATCACCCATCGATTGTGGATGTTAAAGAGGTTGTGGTCGGGAGTGCTCTTGATAGTATCTTTATGGTGATGGAATACATGGACCATGATCTTAAAGTATTTATGGAGACGATGAAACACCCATTTAGTCAGAGCGAAGTTAAATGTCTAATGCTTCAGCTATTAGGGGGTGTCAAGTATCTCCATGACAACTGGGTGCTTCACCGGGACTTGAAGACGTCAAATCTGCTTCTGAATAATCAGGGTGAGTTGAAGATATGTGACTTTGGGCTGGCTCGTCAATATGGCAGCCCATTGAAGCCGTACACTCATTTGGTGGTGACCTTGTGGTACAGGTGAGCTTCCATGTATTTGTTCATTTCGCTTCTACTCTGCTAAGTATATGTTTCATCCCCTCCTTTTTTTGCCAAGAATTTGTTTGATCTTGTTTTTTTTTTCCCCCCATTTTGTTTCCATCTTCTTATCTTTTGATTTTTCTTAGTGTTTTTGGTTTTGCTAAATGGGGTTGTGTCTACTCTTTTGACATACCGCAGCCTTTTACTCCATTTGCTGTTGCCTATTGTTTATTGGAACTTATGGTGTCTAGTTATGAATTGGGGTCAACGAGATTACTGGTTCTGAGGTGATGTTTTGTTGTTGCTGTCTTCCCCCACACTTGCTCGTCAATGGTTCGAGTACCTGGGGCCCGTGTTGGGCCACGTTAGGCACATCTTTTGGTCACCTTTGGAGGTAGATCAAGTTGATAATGAACTTATTCTTCTCTTTTACAGGGCACCTGAGCTTTTGTTAGGTGCAAAGCAGTATTCAACAGCAATTGACATGTGGTCGTTGGGATGTATTATGGCTGAACTGTTATCAAAAGCTCCATTGTTTAATGGGAAAACAGAATTTGATCAGCTTGACAAGGTACACAAAATTGACAACTCTGTCTTTCCCTCGGCAACTAAGGCTAATTCTTCTGATCTTGTGCTTAACTTATGAATTAACCCTTGGCCTTTTATGGCTGCAGATTTTCAGAATCCTTGGCACCCCAAATGAGACTATTTGGCCTGGGTTTTCCAAACTTCCTGGAGTAAAGGTGAACTTCGTAAAGCACCAGTAAGTATCTATTTCCCCTTAATTCAGTGCTCCCTAGGTTGAATGCTACTTCATGTTATCTTATTTTTGCCACTGTTTTCCCAGGCTTCCAGCTTTGGGTGATTCTGGTCTGGCTTTCTGGCCTCCATTGGTGACAGTTTCAGTGCTCGTTTGGTTTGCTGTGCTTATTGCTTAAAACAAGAGAAAAAGCCATGCGATAATAAGCAAATTTGATTGGTTAACCAATTGCTTATCTAAGTATTTCCTATGCTAAATTGTTGGTCCGTACAATAAGCAATTAAGCTAGCGAGTGTGTCCAAACCTTCTTCGCTTGTTGCTCATTTTTAAGCAAATAAGCAAGGTAACCAAACGAGTAGGAAATAAATTAAATAATATATCATCTGTCATTTAACTAGAGATGTATTTATTTCAGGTATAACCTATTGCGTAGGAAATTTCCGGCTACATCTTTCACTGGATCGCCAGTTCTCTCTGATGCTGGATTTGACTTATTGAACAAACTTCTCACTTATGACCCTGAGAAGGTAATATACTGCTGTGGGTATAACTATGAATCCTTTGATCTTCCATTTTCCTTTTCTTTTCTAATTTTAACTCAGTAAAGTGAATAGTAGAGGCCTGTGGTATATTGCAGCGAATAACAGCTGAAGATGCTCTTAATCATGAGTGGTTCCGTGAAGTTCCTCTTCCCAAGTCTAAAGAGTTCATGCCTACTTTTCCGGCTCAACATGAGGAAGACAGGTACATTAATCCTCGAGAAAAGAATGACCAAGAAACTCAAGACCTTTCTTTGTTTTTTGCATTCGTATAAACTAGTTCTGCCTTAATTTGATTTCAGGCGTTTGCGAAGCCGAAGGGTGATGAAGAGTCCTGATCCTTTAGAGGAGCAGCGTCGGAAAGAGTTGCAGCAAGGGGAAGTAGGGACTGGTGGTCTCTTTGGCTGAGCGAACTGAGTAGTTTGTGCTTGGAATTCTTTGATCCCTGTTTCAGTTATTTACAGGTCTTGCAAATTGACATGGTTGAGCCACTGAGGATTGAGGCGAGAACCATGCATTGAAAGGAAGTTTCAAACCTTGTTCCCTAGCAATCATTCATGCTCTTTAGCAGGCCCCTTGAGGACCTAGGTGGAGAATCAACCTTTTTGCTTCTCATGCCACCAGATCTGTAGCACGTTGACTTCATTTCTCCAGCTTTGGCCATCACATAGAGTTGCATATCTGACACTGCTAGCATTGCAAGGTGCGACAAACGGCCTTCTTTTAAGAAGTTTCAGATGAAACTTGTCTATGTAACATATTGCCCGTTTGTTCCCTGTAAACAATTCTCGTGAAAGTTTAGAATGTGGTTTTGAGTACCAGAACAGTATGGATTTACTACGTACTATCAGTTCTACCCTTTTTAATCCTCGTATTGTGTTTGCAATAGACAGTTGGTGTTACTCGGAGGGGGAGTTCTTACCATTGACGAAGAATTTGACCAAAACTCTTCCACTTGGAAGGTAATAACTTAGTCCGGCATCTGTGGAATGTATGAGGGATTGAATGTGGAATATGCCTATTGCAAATTTTGTGCTATTAGCCTGTCATACTACAGTAATGTAGGTTAATCATTGCTTATGTTTAGGTATACTGTTTGGTTTGGTTTGGTTTCTTACAACATACTTCCCATGCGATAACTTGGAACTATGGTGGAGTGAATGAAGCTGTATGTTTCTGTCTCATGTGTTTAGTTTCAACACAAGGAACCAATTATTATTGGAAAAGTGACACTGTTTTGTGTTCAAAGTGATTAGAATATATTGATATTGTTTTCCAAGATAGAGTGGACTGCCCTCTCTTTCCATGACCAGTTGAATCATTTACCAATCAATGTGTATAATGCAGAGTTTCTCTAATGGTATTTACGATGGAAGAGTTTTTGAGTTTCACATGCCACATGTCAATCACTCAGATTTGGAGCTTATCCTGTGTAATGATAAGGATTTTAATTATAGGTGAATTACTCGGGGTTGCTTGGCAATTCTAGGACCATTATTGCTTTGTTGTTCTCTATGTAGTATGTCGAGGCGCAAATCTTTCGTCGAGATTGGGGCCATGAAAGCTAATGACCAAATGACATTGGCTCTCTTTTTGTTTCCACAAACTACTTGGTGCTTGCGTATTTTTGGAGCCATCTCCTGCAATGACAACTCAAGATGATAGGTTTTTAGTGGTTAGTTATGTATGACATATCAAACCTGGATGAAGAAAGTCAAATTTTCATTAAGGTCCTATCCATTTGTTGATGATAAGTTTGCATAACCTATCAGAATGAGGTTGCTAGTGCGCTTCCAAAAGTTGTTGCACGTAGACATGTTTACTTAATTCATATAGAATGAAAAAATATGCTTGGGACTTGCCAAAAAATACCTCATGACTGTCCATGGAAAAACTCATCTTTCCTGTGAATTACGTTGCTTCATGTTATAGTGTGAGAAGAGGCAGTTCCTGTGCTGTCATCTTGTTTCAGATTGTGTGATGCATGCTTATATGGTTCTAGGTTTATGTAAACCTATCATATGGTAGTTCTCGAGTAAGTATTTCTGGTTTTGTTTCTATTGTTTACTCCTGATTTTTGCAACTTTCGGAGTGCTGGCCTTTTATGTGTACGTCAGTTGTTTCTTGGCAAGATTCTGGTTGACTGAGCTTATTTGTATGCATACAACACATTTGCATTTGCATTTCCTGTTTGTGATCTGTTGAACTGTTGAGTATGGAGTGAACATATATGTACAAAATACTACCTCTTTGCTCTTTTCCCCTGAGCTTCTTCCTTTGAATCTATTTTTCTCTTCCCCATCCCCCATCTTTATATCGGTGGTATGAAAGCTTAGTTTTATGACATTTTCTGGGAATGTCACTGCAGTATCAGAGCAAGCAGGTTGAGGAGGTTACTTACACAAAGTGGAATATATAGGAATTCCAATTATGTTTTCCGTTCTTCAGAAATTCGTTTTGTTTCTTTCAGGCTCAATAAGGTATCTTATCAACCTCGAATTTCGAATTATGTTTTCTGTTCAGATATTCGGTTTATTTCTTTCAGGCTCAATAAGGTATCTTATCAACCCCTGTTCTTCGGTAATATGGTTTATTAACAAGATTGATTTTTTTTCGTTTTTGTGATCCTTAACTGTTCTGCTTTTTGAACGTGAATGACCAGGTCTAGTAGATGTTTATGTAATAATGTCCATACCATAAGTGTACATACTTATTAACTGAATGGCTAGTATGCGTGGTGAAATAATATCCTGTATATCACTTAATAGTCTGAAAACTAGGTGCGACTTGCGAGACTCAGTACTTATCGTGCCTCTGGACATTGTAGAGAATGCTAGATGTTATTGGTGAGGCTGTGCCATGGTCACAATTTACCCCTGCACATAGATTGCCTTCCAACTTTCTTTTGGGAGACGGTTTCTCTACGTCGGAAAAAATGACCCTTATTTCACCTTAAGCTGAACAATCCTGTCCGGCTGTCCCCAACGCCCTCTACCTTTTTTTTTTGGTAGGCAAATTTTATTAAACCACCAAAAGCGCAAAAAGCTACAAAAGAACAAAGGGGCATTCCCCCGAAACAACAAAAGCAACAAAGCCTACAACCGGCCTAACAAAACTAGGCAACATGTACAGAGTCCAACAACCAAGTATCACAAATCTGACGATTCTGGGCAGAGAACTTGATGGAAGACCAAGAGCTTGCTTTTGCTCTAACCGAGTTGAAATTTCTGAAGTCACCCCATTTGCATCCTTGGATTTGTTTTGGAAGATTCTAAAATTTCGCTCCCGCCATAAAACATAAATGGAAGCTGCTAACGACAAAATTGTATCTCAAAGATTTTTACCCTTCCTATTCTGGGCAGCCCATTCCAACTCTTGAGATAATGGCAGAAGAGGCCTATCCAAACCATTCCGAGCTAAAATTTGCCGCCAAATCACAGAAGAAAAACAGCAATCAAAGAAGAGATGGGTATGAGACTCCATCCCATTTTGGCAGAGAGAGCATTGAGGAGAGACCTCCATAACCCAGCTTACTAATCTGACCTTGGTAGACAGTCTTCCCAAGATAGCTAGCCACTCAATAAAGCTCCATTTGGGCACCGCTTGGCCAAACCACACAAGAGTATGCCAAGGCTGAAAGGCATTTCTATGCCTACAAGCTTCCCATGCCGACTTGGCTGTAAAAATACTATCCTTTGTAAGAGTCCAAATAACCTTGTCAGAGCTGGATGGATTAAGAAGAAAACCAACTGGGGTTTCTCTAATAATCTCTATAATAAATCTGTTGCATTGCCTTGGCCATTTCCAGAAACCTCTATCAATAATGGAGTCTACTTTTGTTCATAAAGCTCTCCCCCTTTGAGCCACGACGGCCGCACCATTCCTCTTGTACAAATCACCCAAAGGATGCCAATTATCTGTCCATAGAAACGTCTCTCTGCCATCATCTATGATGTATCTAATCCAGTCCTGACATGTATCACGTAGCTTCAACAATTTCCTTACAACCCAAGAAGCCTCACTAGGAATTTGAATCCCCATAAACTTTGACCTTTACAGCCCGTTTGGTACGCGAGAGTTCACGCGAGAAGAAAGGAGACGGGAAGAGAGCTCAATCTCTCCCTCGTTTGGAAGGGGAACAAGGCGAGAGAGGGTGGGAGATGGAGGGAGACCAGAACTCCTCCCAAGCCCAGTTCCGTTTCTCGCCAAAAGTGGCGAGATTCCGTGAGAAAGGGGAGCGTGTGGTCCACCCCTTGTCGGATCGTCGTCGGACGAGTGGCTGTGCGTCGCCGGAAAAGAGAGAGTACCAGGTTTGCCAGAGAAGAGAGGGAGAGAGTTTCAGCTCGCCGGAGAGTCGCCGGAGAAGAGATCAGTCGCCTGAGAATTTGATTTCTCACTGTTATTTGGATGGGAGGGTGAGAAATCACACCCCTTTCTTTTCTTTTCTCACTAATAAGGGAGAATACACTCCTTTCTTCTCTTTTCTCACCCCTCCATCCAAAGGGGCTGTTAAGGATATAAACATGAACCCATTTAACCCTTAATGTATCAGCCTTAAGACTGAGAGCCCAGAGATGCTTCATGTTGATAGCTTTATTCCATTCCTTGATAGAACCAAACCCTAAACCTCCTTCATTTTTAGGAACGCAAAGGTTGGACAAGCTAACTTTCACTCCAGATTCTTCATCTCTGTTCCTGACCAAAGGAAAGCACACAGAAGACTTTCCGTTTCCTTAATGATTTTCTGAGGCACCCTCTACCTTCACCTGGTTAGTTATGGGATTCATTAACAAGTTATTGTTCATTTTTTTGTCAGCATATCGGAAATGGAATTACATATTTGGGTTTAGTTCGCTTGGCCTTTCGATGCTACTTGTTAGACTGCCCTCATTTGTTTGCACTTTGCACTACTCATTGGTTTGATTATTTACTGCTCATCTATTGGATATTTAATAATACATCCCCTTTTGATTACTCCCCACAAGCTTCATTTGGCTATTCCGTTTGACCAAAAAAAAAAAACAAGCTTCATTTGGAGCAAATACTGGAAATTATTTTTCTTTCTTATTGGTTCTGCACGCTATTATTTAACAACTTTCCTGTATAGATTATTGAGCATCTAATATTGTTTGAGGGTGGAAAAGCTACTCCTATGTTCTTTGTAATTTGGTGTCTTAAATAGTTGGCATTTTTGTGGTCTCTGTGTTTAGTTGCTTTTCTTAATGGTATTTAGATTTTTCCATTGTTTCCCCTGAGTTACTTCTATGGCCTTCTTAAATAGTACTATTAAGTTGTTGTAGGGGATACTAGTATGGTGTTTTGGTTAATGAACTAATGGCCATTGTTCGAGCGGTTGCCTTTCTCTCTTAATGGCTGTTTTGGTTTGCCTGCCTTAATCTTTGTATGAGGTTTGGTTAAGTGGGTTGTGGATTTTGTGGAGTATGTGAATATTATAGAATGTGGAGAAGTTTTTTTGTGTTGAAGAATCCAGAAGGCATTCCTCGCAAATTAATTTGCAAATACTTGGGAGCGATTCGTGGGAAATTAATCCATCTCGCTCAGATATGGACACCGGACAGAAGAGCTGTATGGCCAGGGCCTTGGAGTTAAAACTGTTCAAGGTTGCAAATGGCAAGCGAAGACAAAGCGATAGCAAGATGCTGAAAAAAGACTTTTGTCTGTTGTAATGCTTTTGAAAAAGAAAGAAATGGAACCTTTTATAATTTCCTCTGGAAAAGAAGACTCATTTGTAAGCGGTCCTCTGAATTCACTCATGCCATGTATAAAAACATGTTTTGTCTGAATAGAGAATTTGCCGCCTCGAGTTCCAATTATCTTTTTGCAAATTTCAGTTTCAAGTACAACTCCAGAAATTGTGTTCAGATACAAGTATGCTAGTTTGCTCATGTTCGGGTTTCTTATGAATGTTTTATCTGAATATTTTTGTATTTATTTAGGGGCAAGAGTGAACCCCAGGACGCTGATAGACATAATTCAGATAGAGGGCATAATAAAATACTCCGTAAATAGAGACCCAAAGCAGGAAGAAAGATGACCATCAACCTGGAGCAACATCTCTAAAACCAGGAGACTGAAAGCTGCCTAGATGAAATTCTTGGTTACTATTCTCTCCGTCCCAGTTTAATAGTCTCTCATTCTATTTTAACTGGATAGAAAATTAGTTATACCTTTAAATTGGTAATGAATTTTATATCTAATACGATGTTTTTAAAATCTTGATTAATGGATCTTGTTTGATAATCTCAATTAGTTCTATAATACAATGTTTTTAAAATCAAATAAAATATTATAAATTATAAAATATAATCAATTGAAAAATGATACGAACTTCCAAAAAGGATTACTACTGGAGTATTAAATTGGGACGGAAGGAGTAACTTACTAGTAATGCCAACTAGTTCTCTTTTTAAAATGCCTCTAATCCTATGGTTCCAATCATTCTAATGACGAGGGTTCAATTTTTGGTGAATCCGTCCAATATGTAATGGTGCAAAATAGTACTGTAATTGAATAAGTAGTTTAGCAAAGCTTGTGACTTGATATGAGGTTCCATAATCAACTATATCACGATTTCAGGCTAAACTCAGGCTTCTATGTATGAGGTTTGTGCACACACTGTAAGTAACCTAAACATGTTTTGAGTGCGGATTTGACAAGATTATTACAATATTGCTAAATGTGTTTAGTACTTGCAAGTTTTGACAATTATGATTTTCTAATGAAGGTAGATTCGGTAGGAGCTTCTATCGGACAACACACCTTTCCACAAATGTGTAAAAAAAACGCAGGATTAGATCGCAAATTCAACTCTGTTGCACTTGGTGTGTTTGAGTTGGAGACTTGAAGTCTATAAGAAGATCACAACAATATTGGTTTGGCATTGGCGGAACCTGCTGTTATCCGAAGCAATAAAGGAACCATGCCAACTCCCACACATGGACGTAAATGCGGGCAACAAGTGTATGCTTGTTTAGTTAACCGTACCGGCTAGAGTACCTGTTTTCCTATTGGTACGATACATACCGATACCGGTGATATACCGGGTACCGTTTCGGATTGATCCCTATTAGTGTTATTTTCCCACGTAAAAGAATTTATAGTATAACATAAATTGTTGAAGCCTCACATTGACATATGAACAGTTAGTAGGGCTTTTTATGTCAGCCTTAATCATGAAGTCACAAGGAATGATGTTAAGGAAGAGGAACAGTAATGCCAAATCAGCACCAGACCAAAATGGCCCTGTTTCATGTTGCCCCGACTTGCCTTTTATAGGGATGGATCTCAATCAAGTACCAAGTGCCTCGTAGGAATGGGCTTCAGCACAATTTAATAATGCTTGTCTGCCACATGTTGCTTGTTGGAGTTACGAGGTTCAGAGACAATGTTGATATACTACATTTTAATTTTTGTCCTGACGAATAAAAAAAACCAACATAACTGTTTGTGTGTGCGTCCATGCTTCAGCTCCAAGTATAATAGCCGTAGTCCATAGTTCTCTGTGGTCAATACTACATTACTACTAACTGCTTAAAGTAGGAGTTCTACTTCATTTGAATCCGTACGAGTTCTACCTGGTTCTCGTTTGTTCGAATCCGTAAGTTCTCTGTACTTTATATAATTTTATGTATTCAAATGCATACGAGGTTGCGGATTAAAAAAAAAAAATGCATACGAGGTTAGGGCTAAAAAAAATTGGGGGTTTTGGGGTTTTCGAAGTTTTTGAATTCTTTTTACCATAAAAGTCCGAGATTAGGGCTTAAAAATAGGGGTTTTGGGGATTTCCGATTTTTTTTTTTAATTTTTTCCCATAAAAGCCTGAGATTAGGCTTAAAGAATTGGGGGTTTTCGAAGTTTCAAGGTAGTAGGTGGCTTCTTTTGCTATGGATGAGTTTCTAATCTAGCATGTGGTGAACTCAGAGGGTAGAGGTGAAGAAAATAAGAAAAAAGGGATGGGGTATCTTGGAGACTGAATTTTATCGCAATGCAGGTTCACGAAGCATATTTGATATGCTGCGGCTGCGTAAGCCTTTAATTGTGTATGTCTGAACATATTTGTTGACGACTGTAGCATTGTTCCTTAGCGTTCCAAGTTTTATTGTATGAAAAATTTGTTTTAATGTCTGGATATGCATTTCTGTTTCAAGTACAAGTATAATCTGCTTGTGCATTTTCTGTTTTACTAGCTATACAGCATTAGACTTTTTATGAACCAGTGATCTGTGATTTGTTTTGGTTTCTGGTTCCATGCTTTTTTTGGTTTCTGGGTTTTATGTTCAAGTTACAGCAATTATGTGGTCTATTTTTTGTTGTTTTCTGGTGACATGTTGAGTTGCAGCAGTTATGGAAGTCTGTTAGATATTGACCCTTGAGCAGTCACAAACTTTAGTTCAGGCATAACATCTTCAACTTAGGTTCTGTTTCAGTTGCACAAAATGAAAGCACTTATGGACAAAATGAAAGCACTTGTGTTTCAGACTTTCAGTTGCACAACATCTCCAACTTTGGTTCTATTTTTTGGCATTAGATTGTTATGCTTGAAGTATAATCTGTCCAAGTTGTGTGTGGATGTATAATGAAAGCACTTTTGTTTCAAGTATGTAGAAGGTTGGTAGCGGAAGATGATATATGCGCTTTTCTATGAAGACTTATGAAGTTCGGAGCCTTCTTTTTCGATCTTGCTACGAGAACTCTTCTTTTTTGATGATTCATAGGATAAGAACTATGATGAACGACAGATGGTCTAGTTTGATTATTTTTGACATTCATACATGGATGCATTACAATGATTACATCCTATGTGTGGATAAATATTTTGCTGCATTACATCCTACGTGTAGATGAATATTTTAGTGTGGATGAATATTGGGTTATGACAATGTGTTGGATATTATGGTAAAATAGAATGGGCTTACTATTTAGTGCAATTCAGATGTATTATAGTTTCTTGTTTGAGATCTATTGGATTCTTATTTTCTAAAAATATGATATTATTCTAAATAGAATGGGCTGTGTTTTTTTTGCTCATTTGAGTTTGTATTTGGTCTAATCTGCTGTATTTGAACTCTATGTCTTATCTATGTACTTGTATATCTCATGTTCCCAAAAAAAGAAAAAAGAAAAGAAAAGAAAAAGGAGATGCCGTACTTGCCACAAACACACGCGCACACAGAGAGAAAGAAGAAGAAGAAGAAGAAGAAGAAGAAGAAGAAGTAGTTGTGCAAAAATCTGGATTTTGTAATGTGGTTATGGAAGAAAAGGTTAGAAAGGGAAGAAGAAGTAGTGCAGTTCTTGTGGTGCAAAAATCTGGATTTTGTGATGTGTTTATGGAAGAAAAGGTTAGAAAGGGTATAAATACACCCAAAGTTGATTCCCGCCTATGGGAAGGGTATTTTAGGAATATCATTTATTTGCCATCCAAGTTATACAATTTTCCATCCAAAATGTGAACAGATGTTAATGGAAATGGAGACAGGGGGTGAAGTTGCCGAGTTTTGATAGTTGAGGGGGCGATGTTGGCCAATTTTTTAGTTGAGGGGGTGATGTTGCAAAAAAGTAATAGTTGAGGGGGTATTTTTGAAATTAAGCCTAACAAGCAAACAAATATAGTGAAAGAAAAGCAAAAAAGAGGGAGGGAAGTGGGAACGACTTGGACTCCACAAACTCTTTTTTTCGTATATATAAAATTGATCATGCATATAAAACGGTGGGATGTAGAGCTCGTATAGTTTTGAAGACAACATAGTGTACATCATTTACAAAATCATGTCCCAACTTTTACGTCGTCGTCCTCTCTCTCTCTCTCAGAGTGCGCATGCATCAAGAGTCTTTATGAGCGCACAACAGCAGCATTTTGACATCAAAGCACTTCATGGCCTCCACTGGCTTTTCAATACCGAAGGGATGCGCCAATACCGAACAGGAGCATCTTTCTCTGAGAATGTGGACTGATCCAAAAGTGGAAGCTTAAGACTGTTTTGACAAGATATTGCCGATACCTCACTTAGTGGTTCCCGAAGCCACAAAAATTGCATGGCAGTAACCATGATCTCACCTTTTGATGCATATGAGGAATTGGTCATTATGAAGTGAAAACTACGGTTTTCCCCAGTACAAAGAGAACTAGTGAGAGTTCAATGAAGAAGATTGTATTGATAAGACCACGGTCAACTGTCAACCCGAATATAGTGATTCCGCCAGGATTCATCTGCAAGTACAGCACTGCAAAGATTGGATGTGTATGAGACAAGAATATAACCTTGTACAGCAAAGGAAACTTTTGAAAATACACAAAAGTTACCCGTTGAAGAACGTTAAAACAGAAAGGAAGTTAGCTTTGCAAAATAAGCACAGTTGCAGTACATGAATCAATATTTGTGGGGATGGTCAACTGGTAAATTAGGTGACCTACACTTCCAGAGGTGGTAACAACGTTAGAGGAACCTGGAAATTACAAGGATGATGTTTTTGGAAGCACTCTTCTGTATTGAGAAGAATAAAGGAAAGGAAACAAGCACTATTCGACCCCCCCACGTTAATTGACAGATTTTCCACAGATAGCTGTCTTCAACATATTTTGACTTGCGTTTAGATGTACTCATCTTTTTTTCTGACAAGTATCTATCATTGGAATATAATCAGCAGTTCCTACTTACTAGCCCTTCCTGTGTTGCACTCTCTATAACTGTTGTTACAACAGAACTACTGATATATAAACAAAAGTCTACTCGACTAGTTTACACGAGATAGATTGAAAGGAAAAACCAAAACGATTTCACTGACAACGTGTTGAGAAAAATGAAAACTTTTCACATCAATATCATTGACAATTTTTTTTTTCTTTGGTGCAATGGAATAGAATATCATTGACATATGACAAAGAAGGGAAGTGTAATAGAAGTTGAGTATACTCTGATGCTTTGAGCAGGAAAATTAAGGAATTAACTCTGGGAAATCTACATAAATGAGACCACCAAAGTGCTTGTTGTCTTAAGACTATATCGAAAGCAGGTTATTGAGAGTTATGTTGTCAAAGTCTTCAAGTTGTTTCGTACATGGCTTCCGGGTTTCATTGTTTAGGTTGCATATTGAATCTTGGGTTTTAACGCCAACTGAACAGATGGAGTCCTGTAACCAATGTTCAAGCCAAAATGACTGCACGGGAAGAGCAATCTCTGGCTGCGGTGTAAGAAGACCAATATGAACAAATAACAAGCTCTACGCAATAGGGAAATAAAAAAAAATTGACTTACATACCAAAGGCTTGTCTCTTGAGGTATGAAGACATATAGGAATCCAAATGTGTAATTCTAGGCATTGCAATACGTTCCAGTGACTCCAAATCACTTTCCGAGTTATTTGTAAACACCGACCCCAATGTACTGGCAACACCCAAGTTCCCCATGCTACTAGATATTCTCATTTGAGATGCATCAGCAGAACTGCATGTCACCGTAGCATGCCATCTACTTGCTAGCGATGCAATCCCCTGTGCCCTATGGGAAATTTTGGCTGCAGCATTCAAGCAAAGAGTTATTCCAGCAACCTGAACAAGTGATGACACCTGGAAAACCAGAAATGAAGGCAAATAAGAGTAAATCATTTTGAAAGAATAAAGCAACTAAATTAAAGAGTGCAATGAATATATTAGCATAGCCAGATAAAAAGCTGCACTGCCTACCCATTCATCACCGAATGTTCTTTGCTAAAGATGAGTACATCAATGTAGCCTATCTATAGTAAGGGCTCCTTTCTTCCTTTTCGAATTAGTTAGACTCCGGGATATATCCCTTTCTACACGACTGCTCCTACTTTGATTTACCAACACGCATAAGCATTGTAGCAAATCGCAAATCGAATCATGACCTGTTCTGATGAAAAATTGAGCCGTGAATCGTATTGGACGGAAAATCTTCAAATTCACTTTTATAGGCCAACTATTACGTGTTATGCATATAAATATACACGTATGGCTGAAAATCCTGAAATAATGGTATCAGCAAAAGAAAATGTGTATCTGCAATTCTGCATCTAACCGTGGTGCGACAACGATTTCGATAAAATTGATTTCTTGCTTTTTTCTTGAAAGAGAGGTGAATAGAATATTATGCATTATGGATGCAAAAATAAAACAAAACAAAATAGTGGTGAAGGGTACCCAATCATAGTGAATCGCAAGATCCCCTTGATATTCATCAGCAAGATTCGAATCGAATACGTTGAAACTATTAGTGGATTATAGGATCGGATTGGAATCACATGAGGCAGGGGTGAAGGGGAGGGACGAATTGGAGCGACGCAAGGCTGAATCTCAATGGATCGTGGCAGCAAGGCCACTCTGCCACTTACAATACCCCGTCGCGTATTTAAGTCGTCTGCAAAGGATTCTACCCACCAAATAACTTAAGCCACCCTTGTAACAATAGCTAATTTCTTTTGACCACAAAAATAAAATTGGGCAGAAGGTTTGGACCACAATGTAAACTGCCCACTTACTCATCACCACACGTTATTTGCTCAAGAATGATCAATGTACAAACACGTATGAGCATTGTTGTCAAATTGCAAATCGAGTCATGAATAGTTGAAATTAAATATTGGATCGTGAATCGTCTTTGATATGCAAACCACAAATGTATATGCCTACACAAATAAACATATAACGATAATAATCGATAAAAATGACCAGTTACTGGGTTTTTCTCTCAATAGAGAGGTGAAAATGACAGGATTTAATGCATTATGCAAACAAAAACAAGAAACAAAACTAAATAGTAGTGAAACGTACCAAATCGTAGTGAGTCAATGGGAATCACAAAACAAATCATAAGATCCCCTTAATTTCCAAGTCACCAGCAAGATTCAAATTGAATTGGTTGAAAGTCGTAGCGAATTATAAAGTCAGATTTGGAAATCACACGATTCTACTAACCATGGATATAAGTAGGAGTTGGATCACTTTCAAGTGGCTGTTTTCAGAAACCTTCTAATTAACTTAAGGCACTCTGTGATCATAGCTAATTTGTTTTGATCACGAGAATAAAATTGAGCAACAGGTTTGAATAAAAAGGTGAAGTGCCAACATCATTTTATGTAAGACACAAGGAGAACTGAACTTACAACAAAATCACCTCCGTTTATTAAATTAATTAGTCCAGTATATCCTGTGGTGAGGAATAGGGTCACAACCAGGCCTGCTGTGACGACTATGAACACCAGAAGAAGATATATCCTGAACCTATGGCTTATTTTAGAGAGGTGATGCCGCAGCCGAATGTGCTCCTCTATGAATACCATGACGTCAGATTCTCTTTCCAAGGTCTTCCCATAATCCTCGAAGTGGATGATTTGCAAATTGCAGACCAAATAGAATAAAATGCAAGCTGATAAATAGATTGTAGTCGCGTACGTCCATGATACGATCAAAGCCAATAAAATAGCAACAGGCAACCACCATGAATCATGAGGCATGTATAACATACGGGTGACTTCACGTGCAGTCTTCAAAATGAAACACGACAGTACCCATAGTACAAGCATGCGGAAAGAATCCTGCCAATCAAGAGAAAACATAATGAAAAAGCTAATGCAAATTTACCACAAAAACCAATTTGCTTGTCAAACGGGAAGGTTGCCATGAAAATACTGAATTGGTGTGCCAAATTAGTGATTAGAGTTTCAGGTATTGTGTGAACTGGACAACTACACAGCCTGTGTATTTCTACATGCCAAAACATCAAAGTCAAAATCAATTACCTATAAGTGGAGAGGCCGCCTATGCTCATATAGTGGTTTTGTTAGTGATAATCAATGTGGGACAAGCTCTAAAACTTCCGCGCCGCGTGATCCCACATTTAGACTTGAAGATGTGACCAAAACATCCATACCATAAGAATCACATTGAAACAAGATGCAATTAAGTCACAACCAAAGAAACAAGATAGCCTTGTCCAAAAAAGCCTACAGAAGCTTAGCTCATAGACCATGTTAAAGCATCTAACTCAAAAACAATTAGCTATGAGTACATGAATGAAGAGGCCACCAAGACTCATACAGTAGTTTATAAGGTGATAATAAGTCAATGTGGAAAAGGCTGTAATAAAAACTTGAAGGAAAATGTATAGCTAATCAATAATCAATTGCAAGAGGCTATTGCTAGTTGACAATGATATGGGAGATCGGATGTGAGGTTTGAAAGGAAGGAATCAACTAATTGTCCTATACCAATAACAGCATTGTTACATGGTCTCAGATACTTGTATGCGTAGCGTTCCATCTCAAGGACAAAGGAACATCCTAAACTAATTCCTTGTTTTATGATATTTCTTCTTTTTACTTGGATAATTAGTGTTTATAAGGTGTATTATGGCACTTTATTCATAATTGATGAGTTCTATGAGTATTCAATGATGAACTCGATTAAGAAATGTTGGTTGCTATGTTGAATACCCAACTAAAATGGCCGGATATGGATCTCCCGACCTAATTCGAGTGTAGGGTGTTCGACAAATTGTGGTTCATCCTGTAACACAACCCCAAACAATTATCCATGCAAATCAGTAAGTGGTCAATTGCCTGAGTTGCAGGTATGTTGTACTTAGTAAATGAACACAAAATTGCCTTTCAAAAAAAAAAAAAAAAGAAATAACACACAAAATCAAAAAATAGATTGGAAAATAGTTAGGAGTTTTTTTTATGCGGTCGCTGAGAGGGATGGTATCCTATTTAATCTCTATCTTTCTTTTAGAGCCTTCCTCATATTATTATTCTTGGGACACACATATTAAACACCCAGATTTCAGTTTATGTGAATTCAAATTCGATCTATTAATTGAGGTTACACAAAATCATATATCATTACACAGTTACACTACAGCTTGGAAACGTAGAAAACAGCATGCCAACCAAGTACTTCAAATTGCATATCTGAGATAATAGTTATAAGTTACAACAATTTCCACTTCACTGTAGTACCCTTCTTTTTCTTTAAGTATCTTTTGTGTTGTTAGTTGCAACTCACAGGAGAAAGAGAGAAACAAAATACTGATTTTTCTCAAATGGTTAGGTTTATAAATACCATCAATTCCACAACTACAGTCCTACAAAATAGATAAAGGCGATTGAACTTCTTGTTTATTTTATTCTATCGGACAGGAGATTGAGGCTGATTCAATATTCAAAGTTTGTTGTTAAAAACCAAATATTTTTACAATTATTCACTCTATATTGCAACCAGACTTAAACATCGAAGTCAACGACTATGGTCAAACAAATTTTCCAAACATCTAATGCCAGCATGCACTTCAGATACAAATTGCTTAAGAGAACTTAAAGCTTATTCGATTTTCAATGGAACAGGTTCCAAAGAAAGTTTGTTGCATGTGTTCAAATCATTGGACTTGGTTTAGTATCCAAGATACACAACCCATGGATTTAACCATAGAAATTATCTACAAACTTATGCACATTATACTATAACCAGTATTTAACTGTTGCCTTCGACAATTATGGTCAAACAAGCTTTCCAAACATGTAATGCCAACATGCATCCATATGCAAATTGCTTAAGCTTCTGTTCAGATCAAGGTTTTGTAGATGGAAAATAAAATGCTGGAGATTTCTCTTCACAAACTGAAAATATGTTGTCCGCACCTTTTCTTTTCCCTACACAAATCACAGTGCCAAATACAGCCTAAAAAAACTGAATTTCCTTACCATTAGTGTAGGATGCTCTTAACAAGACGTGTTCAATTCAACTAAACAGGTTCCCAAAAATTGTCGGACTAAACCAATTCAATCAACTATCATTTAATCCTCTATATACGCAACGGTGCAAGGGATGGAGCTAAAATTTATGAACAATGGAGTCAAATACCGAGAACCCGCACATTGCATTACAACTATGTTCCACTTGGCAACAATAAAGAGCAAATATTGTATTGTAGTCTTACAATATGTGGTTTCAAACGGGTAACATACCAACATATGTTCTGCTAAAAGAAAATTTTCTAATTCACTGGGGTGAGTGGTCTGCTTGCCATCACGTCCCTCCACCCTTTCATGTGTATATCTACTCTTCTATTCTAGAATAGAAAGGGCACATCTTCGGTGTCCTCTTTTTTTGAGATTGTGTATAGTTTTATTATTCCAATGATGCCTCCCCAAATCACCTAATGCATCACTTATAGAATCATCTTATAATAAGAGTCCCACTATGCACAACCTTCTCGTGTATAGAACAAGACTACACAAGTAGAAGTAGAAGAGTTCTCACCGAAATTTTCTGAATGTACTGGTCGCTAAACCGAGCCATGTGACCACTACACCGATCAACAAACAGAAATTTCCTTATCCCATACTTGCGCAGATTGTGAGAGAGACAAAGCAGAGAAACGGCGGCCAAACACGCCTGCGACGCCACTATCTCCACCTCGAATACCTGGATCTGGTACTTGTCGCAATCCGAGCAGTCCAACAGCCCGAGCACAGCCAGCGGGAGCGCGACGCCGATCAGGAGAAACGCGATCCACGACACCCCGAACCTCAGGGCCGAGGACTGGTCGAAATCCAGAAGAGCGAGAAACAATTCCAGCTTCTGAAGGCTTTTGTCCAGGTGGGGATCGGAATCAGAAGATTCTTCTGGGTTTTGTTGAATTTCTGGTTGGGATGGGTCTGTGGTGGTTAGAAGAGGGGTTCGGGCTTGGTTTTGAATTTGAGTTTGAGGGTTAGATGGTTGTGCCAGTAGATGGTGAGGATCGGCCATAGAAATGATGGTTATGCAGATGAAAATTCATTTGTTAAGAAGACGACTGTAAAGTTAGAGCATCTCCGGCCTTCACACATTTTTTTTTCTCAAATTTGAGTTAAATTTTTGGGTAGAAACCTATTTTGGGCAGGTATATCTCCAACTATCAAACCCAAATATATATCCATTTTATTCTTAATGGCATAATTATAAATAAGGGAAAACAATCAAATCCAAAATGAGGAGACCTGGTACTCTTCTCTCTCCATCGCCATCTCTCTCCCTCAGAATCAAACACAAAATCTAGAACCGGACACAACCACAAAAGACAACTTTGAAACTCGTTCATCATCATCGGAGGAGGCTAGAAAAGAAGATGACAACTCTAGGGGACCCAATGTCCCAAGAAAACTTAGAGGTCACAACACCACCACCACTTTCTGCATCGCCTCTCAAACTGCCGGCCCTCGACCTGCCGCCACTGCCGACGAGGTTCTCTCTCCCTCCTCCCTCCCTCTTTCCCTCTCTTTTTAACTAGCCGTTGGAGAAATGGTTCAAGGCAAAAGTTGTCCCAAATTTGGGTAAATAAATGGGTAAAATCCAAAATGGGGAAGAGTTTGGGTCAAAGATTGGAGAGAGATTTTTGTAATTTTTGCCCCATTTTTAAATTTGAGTCTTAAAATGGGTCAAGGCTGGAGATGCTCTTACTTCTTTCATTCAAAATTTAAAAGCATCAATAGTGCACAATTGTTCCCGGCAGTTACACGTGAGAAATTAACAAAAAAAATGATCGGGAAGGGCTTCATCTGAACAGTTTTTTATTAAAAAAATTCAATAAAAAACTGTTCAGATGAAGCTCTTCTCGGTCATTTTTTTTTCTTATTTCTCGCAGTTACCCTTAAAATCACGTTTTGAACACATTGAGCGGCTCGGATCATCGAAATTCGATCGAGACGCTATTTAACGGAGCTTTTAACGAAATCCGTTAGTCAATCGGATGGAAGGAGGCATTTTGATTAATGGAAGATAACGTTGGGAGTAAAATTGAAGTTTTTAAAAGATTGGAAATCTAATTGAATTTTGGTGTAAAGGTTGTGGGGTATTTTGAATTTTACCCATATATTTTTTATCTGCAGACGGCTTAGGAAGGAAGGAGTCAGAAATTTCAAAATATGCAGGGCGATCATGCATGCGAGATAAAAAATAAAAATAATCATGCAGCAATATAAATGCATTAAAACTAAAAAAAATAGAAGTACAAAATAGCAACACTCTATACCTAATTATACTTTTCCTAAATTAATAGATTACAAAAGCAGTAACGATTTACCTAGGACTGTTAAACGAATCAAACACCTCAAGCTCGGCTCTGACTTTTAGCTTGTTTAAACTCGTTTTAAAAAACAAGAATAATTCTAAAATCAGTCCAATTGGCTGACAATAGTAAGTGTGTGAATGTGTATTAAAGGATGTAAAAAGTACACAGAAATACGTGTTTTCCTTGTCTTCTAGTGTGCTTATCGTCAGCCCAGTAGGCTGACAATAGCAAGACCGTAAAAAAAATATAAATCAAGTTCAATCACATTTTTTTGTTTGTTTATGAATTCAAGCCAAGCTTGAACATATGAGTATTTGACAAGACAATTTGTGAACAAAGAGGTCATTCCATAAATTTATATTATAAAGTAGAGCAATTTTTTTTTTTTTGAAAATGTCTAGTCTATATTATAAAAAAGAGCATTTTTTTAAAAAAAATGTCTAGACATACAAATGAGAACAACATTTATATTAAGAGTTTAAATTCTGTCCGGATGAGCCGGACAGAGGCAGTTTTCCTCCAGCACCTCCCGTGGGCCTTCTTCACGCATTTTTTTGAGTAATTCAAACTGTGCGTCTTGTAGGGCCTGTAAAATAATGTATCCATGCAAAAAATCAGCTTGTCTGAACATTGATAAGTATGTCAAAAATTGAGTTCTAGACAAAAAATGGACGGTCTGGATCTGTCAACTGTTTTTTAAGTTAAACTGTCCACAGCCGTTCATTTTTTCGGTTAAAAACTCAACTTTTGACATACCTATCGATATCCGGACAAGTTGATTTTTTGCGTAGATACATTATTTTACAAGCTCTACAAGTTGCACGGTTTGAATTACCTAAAAAAATGAGCGAAAGGGGCTCAAGGGGGGTGGCGGAAAACCACCCTTTTTCGGCTCATCCGGACAAAATTTATACTCTTATATTAATTGGATTACTCTTCATTAAAATAGTACCTATGTGATTAAAAATAAATAAAAAAGAAAAACCTGATTATTGTTTTTCTTACCAAATATCTCTATCCTTTTTTTTTCGTAATATTTATTAATTTTTTTCCTTTATCTCTATCTTTATCAAGTTGAATTACTCTTCATTAAATAGTAGCCATGTGATTAGAAAAGAAACAAAAAAGCAAAACATAATTATTCTTTCCCAAGTTTTCTTACCAAATTTGACAAATTGATGCTAGGGGCACATCAATTTGTCACACTCCAACCACACTCCTTCTCACAAATATGTGGGGTCTACACATTTATTGTGGGATTCTCATACATGTATCTGAGAAGGGTGTGATTAGGGTGTAACAAATTGATGTGTCCCTAACATTATTATTATTATTTTTTCATAATATTTGTTTTCCCTCTCTCCAACTTGATAAAGATAGAGACAGAGAGGAAAAACAAATATTATGGGGAGAGAGAGAGAGAGAGAGAGAGAGAGAGAGAGAGAGAGAGAGAGAGAGAGAGAGAGAGAGATTAATTGATTGATTGATTTAGTAAGAAAAGTAATAATTATGTTTTTTTGTTTCTTTTCTAATCACATGGTTACTATTTTAACGAAAAATAATTCGATGGCAATAAATGTTGGGATTGTGATTTTGGCACTCCAAAAATTGATGGAGGGGCTCCAAAACTGAAATGTGCTGATACACAAAACGACGTCGTTTTGGAGCCCCTCCATCAATTTTTGGAGTGCTAAAATCAATTTCCTAAATGTTGCTCTCATTTGAATGCATATAAATAAAGCAGTTTTCTTTGAAAATATCTAGGCATATAAATGAGAGCAACATTTATCGCCATCAAATTATTTTTCGTTAAAATAGTAAATAGAGCAATTTTCTTTGAAAATGTCTAGGCATATAAATGAAAGCAACATTTATTGCCATCGAATTATTTTTCGTTAAAATAGTAGCCATGTGATTAGAAAAGAAATAAAAAAAGAAAACTTAATTATTGCTTTCCTTACCAAATCTCTCTCTTCTTTTTAGTACTACTTCTTTTCTCTCTATCTCTATCTTTATCAAATTGAATTACTTTTAGTTAAAATAGTAGCCATGTAATTTGAAAAAAACAAAAAGGAAAACCTAATTATTACTTTCCTTACTGTAGAGACCCGTAATTTTGTTTAACAAAATTTAATCGTTTCATGAAGGATAATTGATGATATTATATGAAAAATTTATTTGAGGATTCGATGTGTAAGAAATTGGAAAGTGCGGGTACAAAGTGTAGTTTGCATATATGTGAGTATATATAGGAGGGTGAGAGAGTAGATAATCATTTTTCTCCTCTCATCTCTCATGCCTCTCTCCCTCTCCGGCGTCTCTCTCTCTCTCTCAAAATTTCACTCAATAACTCAAAACACATACCAATCAACCTCCATTCCGCATTCTACTCGAGGTTTTGAGCTTGCTCTTCGTCGGTTAGAGCTCGATGTGGTGTATTCTGGTCGAATCGAGGTTTTCGGAAGCTAGGGCTCGTAAATCTTGTGGGTTTTGTTCTCAAGACTCGAGGTAGGATTCTACCTCTCAATATATGTAAAAAGAAGTGTTTTCTTGTCTTGATTCGTACCTATGATTGTTGTTGTTGGTGGTGGTGTAGTAGTTATTGTTGTTGTTGAACCCTTAAAAATCTGCAGAAAATTGCTCGAACTGACCTGGTATCGATATAGATCTGCTTGGTATCGATACTAATGCATCTGGAATGTTTCGTAGCCCATCTGTATCGATACTATTGATACAAATTGCTTAGGGTCAGTTTTTGCTGCTTTCTTCCATACTCCATTGTTTTGACGCCCAATCACTTCTAACTTGTTCTAAGCACCTCCAAATCACCCCATGACATGATTAATCGTATTCGTTGAGTTCGTGGAGTACCCTTGCATCTCTTGCCCTTGTTCGGTAAAATTTTACTTTGAATACCTCATGAACCACGGTTGATTTGGAACGACACATTACGAGAGTATGAGATGCTTGAACACTTATTGACACAACGAGAACACTCAGGACCCATCGATAGGTGGGTGCCTGGCAAAGGGTATCGGGATCCCTTAATTGGCCCGGCAGGAGCAAAAGCTCATATTGGTTACATTCAGGACCTACCGATGGGTACGGTGCCTAGCAAGGGGTATCAGGATCCCTTAATTGGCCCGGTAGGAGTTTTGGCTCATGACACTTAAGATGAAAAGACGTTGGACACATGAAAAATGGAAATGGTTCTAGCTTGAGTTGTATGACATTCGTTAAGTTGATGAACCAAGGTTATTGACCCAAGATTGTTGATTACCCTATGGTCCTTGTTCTTGTACCTACCTTGAGATCATCCTAGCATTTCATTTGCACATAATGTTTGCGTAGAATTTCTTACTAGGCTAGTGTAGCTCAAATCTTACATCATTTTCAGGTACTAACCCGGGACATTAGCTTGCATGCTTGGAGTGCTTAGATGTGGAAAATACCTTTTGAAAGCTAACATAGAGGAGTTATTTGGTCATCTTTGTAAATCTCTTTTGAAAGATGTATTTGTAACTTCATTTTATATTTCTTTTGATTTAAGAATATTGTAAACCCTTAATTCTTGAATACTTAGTACTTATGTTAATTCGGGCATTCGTGCCAATGATGTAATATTTTGGAAACTAATGGTCGTGGAAGTACAATTATGGAAGTAGAAATGTTAAACTTTTTTGGGGTATCATATGGCTATTGTGAGATTTTATTTATGAAATTCATTTATATTTATGTTGAAAATCGAGAGCGTGACACTTACCAAATTTTTCTCTCCTTTTTTGTTAACATTTTTCTTCCTCTCTCTATTTCTCTCAAACTTGACAAAGATAAAGAGAGAGAGAGAGAGAGAGAGAGCAAATATTATGAAAAGGGAGAGAGAGAGAGAGAGATAGATAGATAGATAGATTTGGTAAGGAAAGCAATAATTCGATGGCGATAAATGTTGCTCTCATTTATATGTCTAGACATTTTTAAAGAAAATCACTCTGTTTTATAATACAGATTTGAGATAATGTTTTAATACGTGCGGATATTAAAAAAATGAGATTATTATTATGAGTGCCTTTTGGCACGAGTAATCTGTCACGTCCTACATTTTCAACATAATACTAAAAACATTTCCGATAATAGCCCATCACAAAAATACTTCATACAGCCTCAAAATATAGTTCCCATAGTTCATTCGAGTCAACCAACAAGTCTAAAAGTTTACAATATTGGCACTCCGACCCCAAATTTCTGAATTTAATCAAAAGACTGTAAGATCAGCAACTACATGATTTCCAATGTCAAAAAAGTTCAAATGAGTTACAATTACATCTTTTCAAAAGGAATGTACAAAAGATGCTAGAATAACTCTTCTATGTCAGCTTTCAAAAGGTTTGCTGCCACACAAGCACTCCAAAGTCAAGACCCTTGCGGTGTACCTGAAAATAATAATAGGTTGAGCTACACTAGCCCAGTAGAGAAATCTTTGCTCAAACTATATGCATATGAGATGGACTATGCATCGAGATGAACATTGATACAAGAAAGACACCCACATGAACAAGAGCAAGAGGATAATACATGACATTCAACACCGTACAAATTCATGTTACTTGGTGATTCTCTAAATTCTCCGTTTTCATCATCTCAAGTGTTCTCGGTTTCCATTCCGGGCATTTAGGACCCCGTGCATCCCGATTTCATTCCGGCATCGCACCATTCGGTGGATCCGTGGCTTTCTTGTGCACTTCCGGGCATTTGGGACCCTGTGCGTCTCATTTCCGGCATCACACCTTTTAGTGGATCTGTGGCTTTCTTCGTTTCGTTCCATTATTTCTAATTGTGACTTTTACCTCTACAAATCTCAATATCGTAAAGCATGACGTAAGCCAAATCCATATCAATCATAAAACATGCCACAATGCTCAAATAATATCCCGAACGCATAGACAAACGCATAAGTTTCATATTCATTTAGTTTTACACTTTTCTTTGTTATAACGAGAGCCAAAGGAGTGGGGACGAACAACAAATCCTTGGAACATGAATAATCAAGTTTAGAAATGATTAGAATGTGATTGGAGGGTGTTAGGAGTGATCGGAGTTCAAAACAATTGGAAAGGGATCAACAAAGTTCAGTACTGTTTTTCTGAGTCATAGGTACCGGTACCTCAAAAACATGGTATCGGTACCGAACCAATCCAGAGAGCAAACAAAAAATCAGGGTATCGGTACCTCAAAAACTAGGTATCGGTACCTCAAAAACAAGGTATTGGTACCACTGCCTTACAGTGGCGATCTGCAGAAAACTCAGAAAATGAAAGAAACGTCGATTCCAACCAAATTAAGCACGATTTTGGTACAACAACTAACCCATAAACATGTAGAGAGAGTAAGAATTCCCTACCTCGATTACCAAAGCCGAAACCCAAAGAATCGAGTAAGCCCTAGAACTCCAAAGTTCAAACCGAGCAAGAAAACTCCTCCCCGAGCTAGACCAAGCGTGATACGAGCTCAATAACGCAAATGGATGAAGGATTGATGGTTGTTTGCCATGGGTTTTGAGTGATTGGGTGAGATTTTGGGTGTTGGAGGAAGAGAGAGAGAGAGAGAGTACCGAGAGGGAGAGAGAGGTCGGGAGATTGAGGGAGAGTGTGAGGAGTATTTTTACTCCTCTACACACACACCCACCCACACACCTATATACTCACATAAACACATATTGCACATATACCCTCTTATAAACAATTCCATCACATTCACCCCAATTCATTTATACTCAATAAAATTCCATATCTTCCTTATTTATAATTTCGAATAAACCTTTTATTAATTTCTGAAAACACGGGTCCTTACATAATCTGCTAGTATTACAAAAATATGGATAGATTTAATAAATTTTTCAAAATATGAGTTATGTATGTCGTAGACCGTTCGTGCCCTACAAGTTCTCTCTTTCCGGGCATTTCATATGAATATTTTCACCAATTTAACAGTACCATTGCATTTAAACAGGAAATATCCTCTGTGAGACATGAAAATTTAAGGGTTTGAGAGTTTTTAATTTAATGAATGTAGCTAGTAACAGAATTTTATGTTTTTGAGTTTTTTTTAATCTAAATTAATGATGCTAATTCTTCTTTACGACTTTAAATTAGCCTCTTTCATTTAGAACTCAATGAATCTAGCTTGAAAGCTCAAAACTTTACAAGTTTAAGCTCATGCTTAAAAACTCGAGGTTGGCTTTCATATTCCACAAGTCGAGCCAAATTTATCACGAATACAAAATTTCAAGCTCGAGCCAAGCTTGAACAATTAATCTCAAAAAGTTTCAAGCTCAAGCCAAACTTAAACACATGTAACAAGGAGTCAATCCAAGCTTAAGCAATACTGTGCTTGGCTTGTTTGGCTCGATTAGCACCCCTAGACTTACCTCAAAAAATACATTAAAACTAAAAAAGTACAATATAGTAACACTCCATACCTAATTATGCTTTTCATAAATTAACAGATTGCAAGAGTAGTAACGACTTACCTCAATCAATCTAGTAAAACGATTGGGCAAAAACATACCTACACCTTAGATTTCACCAAGATTACTTAGGGTTCCCAAAAATCTCTTCTCTTTTGTTCCAATTTTCTTAAAGCTGCCTTCAAAGTCTTAATGATGTGGGATTTTTATGGGTGAAAAATTAAGAATTTTTTTAATTGAATATTCACAATGTTACATAACCCTCAAATTTTATGTTTTGCTATATTTTTTAATCCTTAGCCTTTAGAAATTAATGTTGGTATCCTTGTATTTCAAAGGTTACCACTATTTGATTATTTTTTCCAAATTACTAAAGCGGGGTGAGCCTATATACTTTCATTGGAAATTTATTTTTTTAATATAATAGTAAAGTTTATTTTTTCTTCTTGTAGGGGCGACCGCCCCTACTGGCCCTTCCCTAGCTCCATCCCGCGTTTGGATTATTCTCAACTCTAAAGTTCTGAACACTCAACAGTCAATAGTGCCAATGAATACATGCTAAATTTGGGGTGGTAGAGATTTCTCGAGTCAAAAAAAAAGAAAAAAGATACTACAACTTATGGCCTCCGTTCTTATTTTTCAAGTATTTATTTTTTATTTTATGAGACAATTCATTCTCGCACAATGCATCACCTTTAATTCAAAAAAAATAGGAGTAAGTACTTATTTTAATTAGTGGAGCGAGGCCTATGTGATTGTGTGTTAATGAGATTGTGGATCGTGAGATGTACCAGGAGTATGCGATTTTCTTGACGTTTTCTTGGGAAAGGTTTAACTTTCTTCTTCATCTTTTTTCATTTTTTTTTATCACTCAAATGTCTGGACCTGGTTTTTGTGCACATCGATTGATTAATGTGGGAATCTCAATTAATGTCAGAGAAAAGCTCTATATGGAATGCCCCAAAAAAAGTTGATGGTACCTAAAAGGTTTTGAACATGAGACCTAAGAAGGGGCAGAGCCCTAAATCTCAAGCTTTGCCCACTAGGTAAACCCTTGGGGTTGGGAAAGGTATGACCTGTTGGATCAACCCTTTCGTGTGTGTTTGTGTTTTCGTTTTGACAGTGGGCGTCCGAGCCAGTTTACATGTATTTCTCCGCTGTCCGGTCAAAGACATACCATCCACATCAAGAAGGTATGACTTGTTGGATCCACCCTTTCGATATATATATATATATATACAGTCCGGATCCCCTAAGGGATCCCGGACAGAGGCTGTGGTGCGGGACTCGGCTCCCAACCGTTGGATTTAATCCAACGGCCACGGAAATTAAAAGCCAACACGCGGATCCTAGGAGAGTTGGGTCGGGTAAAAGCATGCGGATACGGGTTCTAACAAAACACGCGGATCCTCCCATTTCTCATTCAAACGCAGACAACGAAGATAGAGAGAGAGAGAGAACGCAGACGACGAACAAGAAGAAGATCGATCGATCCAGAAGAAGATTGACACCCCCACCACACCACCAAGGTCTCCCCCTCTCTCTCTCTCTCTCTTGGGTTTCATTTCTCGTTCAAACACAGACAACGAAGAAAGAGAGAGAGAACGTAGACGACGAACAAGAAGAAGATCGATCGATCCAGCACTCCGGACGACAAACAACGAATGACGACCGACGGTCTCTCTCTCTCTCTCTCTCTGTGTTAGGGTTTTAGTTGTTTCGATTTCTCCAGCCCTTAGGGGTTTTCGATTTCGTTTTTAGAAACCTAAAAATTAGGGGCTTCGTTTGAGATCTGTGATAAACCATTCTTGCTAAAGTTATCATTTTTTGCTAAAGTTAAGGTTAGGATTTTAGTTGTTTTCGATTTCACAACTGTTAGGGGAAACCCAAAAATTAGGGCTTCGATTGAGATCTATGATAAACCATTCTTGCTTAAGTTATCATTTTTCTTTGTTATATTTTGTTTGAGTTACGGTTCGAATCTCTGGTTCGAATGTCTCAACTAACGATGCCTTGTGATTTCAACATAATAGTCCACTGTTGCTTGGGTTTTTTTTTAAGGAAGAGTAGCCGAACAAAATGGTTGAAATTAATTGTTCGATTAGTTGAGTTTTAAGTAGGTTGCGTTCAGCTAATGCTAAATGGTTGAAATTAAGGGCTATATTGAGTTGATTTCTGATGATGCGATTCCATTGAATCTATTTAGTAGCCATTTGCATGCAAAGAGACTCTTATTGTACAGTGATGATGGATTGCAGATGTTAAAATGGCTTTGAACCCATATTGCTTTACTCCGTCAGTTTGCATTTGTCGTTGAAAAAAAAAAGTTTGCATTTGCAGTACAGCATGACCAAGTTGAACCATTTCCTTTCAAAAAACAAAAACAAGAAGACTAAGTTGAACCATGGAGAGCTGGGAAACCATAATCTCTATCAGCTTGTATCTATTAGCAAAACTGCAAAAACTATCAGCTTGTATCTATTTTATTCAAACTGCAAAAAAATGACTGTATGGTGCTATGATTTATTCCATGCATTTGTAATTGAGATGTCATTTTTTATTTTTTTTTTGTTATGCAGGAACCTAATGGATGTGATTTCTTCTATTGGATTGACCCCCAAAGAAACATGGAGATGAAAGAAATTACAAGACAGAATCAAGTCTTGACCAAGGAGGTGGAAGAAATTACAAGAGAAAATCAAGTCTTGATGTAACTGTTCCGAACATGAGGAACATGAAATACCTGCCTTAGTTGATTAGGTTATGAATGTAATGCAACTTATTTGAACAATTTCTTGGAACTGTAAGGAAATTTGTTGCTGCTTGACTTTGGTGTTGGCAATTTTTTAGCTGAACTTAGGGGTATGATAAGAAGTTTTCTCAATTAGTAGACAGTTTGGATGTTTTCGGTGAAAAAGATTGAGACAGAGAGAACCCAGATGCAACACCTTCAGTACTAGAATAAACTTGAATATTGGAGGAAACAGAGAGAACCCATGTACTTTATACAAAATGCCCCATTTTCTTGGCATGCCCACTGAAAGTATTACAAGAAAGAACTTCAACATAACTGTTCTTGAAATGAGCCTTTTTCCAAGTTAGAATCCTCTCTTGGGTGAATTTAATACAGAAACCAATAAACTTTATCATTAACAGTAACAAGAAGTAAACAAGAAGCTGGAATGTTAAAAACTCCAAACTAGTACCAAATCCCCTGTTTTCAACACTACGACTAAAAGAGAAAACAGATCCAATAGTAGATTGAGCCAGTAACATCCAGAACCACTTCAGTAACAGCATGAACAGCAAGAGAACCAGCAGTAGCAGAATCAACAGCAGCAACAGCAACAAGAAAACAGATCCAATAGCAGACATCATCGTCAAGAACACCTTTAGACAGTAAAATCACATGCTAATGTCCTCCTTCAGGGCATTCCCAGAGATGGGACCTATTAAATGAGATCATCATACAAAAAAAGAAGTAATGATTTGATTATTAGTAAAGCCAAAGTAAAGAACATTGCAAAAGCACATTTAATTACGCGTAACAGTTGAAAGATGAAACACTCTGCCGAGTCAAAAACAAAAAACTCATTTTTTCCAACCAAACTGGCCAATTCACCATCAGTGTAAAGACATTAGAAAAGGTGTCCACAAAAGGTTATGAATTGGATGTTTAATTATTCTTGAGTGAATCAGAAAAATTTATGGCTCTTTCGGGGATTATGCATTTCATAGGAGGTCAAACTTGCAAGAACAAGAAGGATAGTCGCCAAAAGGCAGTTTGCAGATATACAGTCTGCAAACACAAACAACAATTTCAATATGCCAAAGCATTATCTAGAGCATTTTATTTCAACCAAAACAAATTCAAGCTCAATTAGAAAAACAAATTGCACTATTTTGGAGATCACTGTAATCAATCAAGCGGAAGTTATTTGAGTTCCAAATTCATGTTGGGTAAAAATGGAGTTGAAAATCCTAGAACATGACTAAGTTCCCTAGAACCAGAGATTACAAAAAAACACCCTAATTTTACAAAATCAGGAAGGGAAAAAAAAAAAACCCAATTTTTTTCACAAACCCATACCAGTGAAGCAACAAAAGTAGGGCTTCAAAATTACAGATCCAAGCCCAAAATTAGGGCTTCAAAATCATACAATTCAGATGTACGGTCGAATTAGGGTTCTTTTTGTAACCCAGAAAATCAATTTCGTGCTCAAACCAGAACACCCACAGACATACACACAGAGAGAGAGAGAGAGAGAGATACCTAAGTCAAAGAGATGCTACGTCTTCGTTCTTCTTCGTCTTCGTCGTCTCAAAACAAAAACGAACCCTAAATCGAACCAGAATGGGAAATCAGAAATGAAACCAGAGAGAGAGAGAGACTTAGAGACCTTGGTGGTGTGGTGGGGGTGTCAATCTTCTTCTGGATCGATCGATCTTCTTCTTGTTCGTCGTCTGCGTTCTCTCTCTCTCTCTCTCTCTCTCTCTCTCTCTTCGTTGTCTGCGTTTGAATGAGAAATGGGAGGATCCGCGTGTTTTGTTAGAACCCGTATCCGCGTGCTTTTACCCGACCCAACTCTCCTAGGATCCGCGTGTTGGCTTTTAATTTCCGTGGCCGTTGGATTAAATCCAACGGTTGGGAGCCGAGTCCCGCACCACAGCCTCTGTCCGGGATCCCTTAGGGGATCCGGACTGTATATATATATATATATTTTTTTTTAGACAGTTAAGGGGGGTCGGACCAATTTATGTGCATCTCTCTGCAGTCTATTCAAAAACTGGCTATCCACGTTAGTACTAGGGAATTCACAAGAAATTACTTTTTTGCGACCTGACTCTGAGAATCGAACCATGGTCATTTTTGTGGAAAGCAAACCCTCAAACCAATTTTACTAATATTTAACTCTTCTACAACCACAAACACAATACACATTCATTTGGGGCGCCACACACACTGAAGGTGTAATGTGTGTAGGTCCCAACATGAATGTGAGCGTGTGTAAAAGTGTTTGCATAATCGTACGTGGTTGTAGAATTTTTATACTAACATTTGCAGCCGATCCACCCTTTCGTTCTTTTTGTTTTCTTGCTCCTTTGTTTGGTGGGGGCTCACATAATTTGTGTGCGGATTTGAGAGCGCGAGAAAGCATATTTCAATCACATCCAAAACTATTAAGATAAGTGAGAGCGAAGATTGAGAGTATGAGCGCAATGTGAAGATTGAGAGCAGAAGTGCAATGCGAGGATTGAAGGATTATGTGACTAATGACTACGAACAAATAACCAACACAAGAGTTTAATATATTAAAACATGGGGTTGCTAAATAATGGTCTTATTTTCTAGTGTTCCTTAAGGAGTAATCCTAGTCACTATAGGAGGTTATCTTTAGTCCTATATTTTACAAAAATCCAATCATTTCTCTCTCCTAATATTTCCCAATTTTCTCTCCTCTAAAATCTCACTCTATTCTTCACTTTCATAAAACCTCAAGTTAAATTTTGAAACAAACCAAAATCCTTAAATATCTAACCTAAAAAAAAACCCACTGAAATATGTATCCATATCTTTGGATATTTGTGTTGAGTTTTGGACGATCCTTTTGTCGTAGTAGCCCTTGTTTTTAATCTCATTCCACCAGGATTGGAGCTCAATGTCAGATGTGACCGAGTTGGGTGGAGCTCATTGTCAGATGCGACCAAGTTGGGTTCAGACTTCAGAGTAGAAGTGACGAACCTAGGATTCTACCAAGTCTTTTATAGCCGACCATATGAGAAGACCATCTGCTGCGTAAGCGTTTCTTCTATCACAAGTTTTATGCCGCACGGCATTGAAGGATCCTCCACAGCCATGCCCCTGAAATTTCATATATCACCAGTGTGAGTTTCACGTGGTTGCTCGGTTTAAAGGCTGAAATTTCATTAATTTTGTACAAAGAGACCAGTTGAACAGTGAGAAGGCATCAGACTCTGCATAAAGGGCTATGTGACAAAGAAAATTGGTTTGGTTTCAAGAGGAAAACATAAATTCCTGTGTTTTACCCGAAACATACCCAAATGGATCTTGAAGTACCCTATGACTACGAGAATCTTGCATTACTTGTATATTTTTTTCTTCCAATGAAAAATTCCCCCCAACAAAGCCAATTAACATTTTGTTTATGATCTTCAAATCTTCAGAGATCTAAACATGTTTCAACTGGTTTAAATGTTGAGAACGCATATGTTTTTGGTTTGCAACCATTTACAAATTTCATGTCTCTAACCTCATTTTGTCATTTCCCTTGTGTTTTTGACACATTCCCGATATGTTACTGAAACGATTCCGTTTCCAAGTTTCCTGGTACGACATACATTTTGTTTTTGTGAACATAACAAACACAAAAATGCATTAGAAAGCTAACCTCCGAATTAAATCTGCTGGCAGAGCTTCCATATCGAATCGCCACATACTCTTGTAGGCTGCAGAACTTGCCTATGAGTAGCAATTATGTAAGATTCCATGCAAGCATGAGTCCTCAACCTGAAAATGCCAAACCAGCATGAGTCCTCAACCTGAAAATGCCAAACCACCATCATTAAAAGCGTGACTATGACTTATCAAAAAAAAAAGGCGTGACTATGATGCAACCAATACTTTCAGTCTTGCTGAGATTCAGAAATTCAGTTTCACATGCAAGCATGAGTCCTCAACCTGAAAATGCCAAACCACCGTCATTAAAAGCGTGACTATGACTTATCAAAAATAAAAATAAAAGCGTGACTATGATGCAACCAATACTTTCAGTCTTACTGAGATTCAGAATTTCAGTTTCACATTCCTTCCTGCCAATCTTCTTTGACCCAAGTAAAATATCACAAAACAAGATGATTTCTAATGACAAAAGGTCGAATTTTTTAACTGGTCAAAGATTAAAGCTTGATATGCATTCACTCATTAAAATCTCAAGTATGAGGTAAATGCATCAATTTTTTTGAGTCTTAGAGAGACTCTGAAACTCAGTTTCACAATTCTTTTTTCCAATCTTATCCAACCCAAATCAAATGTCACAAATCTGGCTGAGAACAAAATGATTTTGTATAAGAAAGCATCAGATTTGAAGTGCTCAAAGATTGAAGGCCTTGATTTTGATTCAAACTTGAAACCTAGCAAGTTTGGTAGGTATTAAAATTATAGTCTCACCAGTGGTTCACTAGTTGATGGACCCCAGCATCATTCGAACAAACATGAGCTTTGGCTAGCTTCCAAATCCAATGGGTTGTATTATCATGTCCATGAGCGTAAACACGTTTGTTTCCTGGTGAAGAAGATGTTGGAGGAATTGAAAGCTCAATGGCAATTGTCCTTAAAAACCCAGTACGGGTGTAGAAGAAAATTGTCCTTGAGGCATAAGCTTTTATCTCAGGCAAGGAGCTCATCTTCTCGATCAATGGCAAAAGCATGTCATAGCAGTCGAGAAGAAATACCCTCTTTTTCTCAATAGCCTGTGTTAAAAGTTTCCAGAAACAGTCAGAAATGCCAAGGGAAAGAAACTAAGTGTTCTTCATAAAGTCCAGCATTTTTTTCTTCTCCTTATTGGAACAGTTCTGGGAAATAATGGATTCCTGCACTTTGATTGATCAAGGCCAATGCCAATGGAAAGCCAACTAAAGCTGTTTAACAGAAAGAATTAAGGTTGATGCTTGGCATAATAGGGAATTTTCATGGTTGCAAACATTGAGGACACATGCGTCAAGTTAGAATTTAGGAAGCAATTTTGGAACCATATTAGAAGGGCAAGAACTAAGTACTCCATAAAACTAAAACTACAATTTCCCCCTCAAGTTGTGTCAATGCTACTGATGCACTGCTAAAAGTCGGACTAGACAGACCCCCCCAATGCCTAGATTGTAAGGCCTAGGGCGGTAATTAGGTGTTTTTACAGTAGTTCAACAGCAATTGCTGATTAATCGGCGCAACGGAGAAAACTTCATAATTTTTAGATTATTATGTTACAGGTTGTTAAGTGTTATTTAAACAAAATATATATGTGTTAGATTATGGGTTTATTTGTAATTAGGTTATTAGTCGTTCTATTGTGTCACTAGTTCATTCTCTAGGACCATAGTGTAATTAGTCTAGTGTGTTGTATAACTATCTTACGTTGTAATCAGTTTATTCTATGAGAACATAACCCTAGTTTCTGGGTTCCCAATTTCATCTCCAGTTTACATGGTATCAAAGCACGCGATCTAGTGACCAACAGCGACTGGCTCACCTCGTTGAGTCTTGTCGGCAATCAATGAACGGATCTGTTCTCGTGATGGTTTATGATGTTATTTTTTGAAGACCCAGTAGAGTTGTGACCTCCGACGAACTCAGGTCTTGAGTTCCAATCGTTTTTTGACGTCACCCATACTCGCTGGAGACTCGCCGGCTGTTTCCAACGTCGTCTGGCCTTGCCGGAGACTCGTTGACCATTTCCTGGTGTCGTCCTTGCTCCGGCTTCACTTTCCGACCAGTTCCGATATCAACCCAGTCAATCCCGACCAGTTCCGACGCCGTACAGCCATTGTTTGTCTTTTTCCGACGTCGCTCCACACTCGTTTTCCTCCAGGTCAGGTCTGTTTGCTCTGGTTTGGACTGGGTTGCCTTCGCCTGACATCACCCAGCCACGTCGACCATCACCGGACACTACCCAGCCTCCGGCGAGTCCTTTTCTGACTCCAATGAGTCTGTTTCCGCCGTCGTTGTTGCTGACTTGACTCCGGCGAGTCCTTTTCTGACATCGATTGTGCTGACCCATATCTCTTTCAACCATTCCGGCACCCAAAAGTGCTTTTTTTTGCTGTTTCCCATTTGATTCAGCCACAACCCAGCCTGTTTCAGAGCTTGTTTTGCTGTTCCAAACTGTTTCTGCAGTCAAAACAGTTGGTAAGAGGCTTCAATCTGGTTTTGGGTGTTTGAATCTGTGTTTTTAGGTTGGATTTCACTTGGGTTACACTTGTTTGCTGTCGATTTGATCGGGTATTGCTTATTTGGAATTGCTATTCTTCTGGGTATTGCTTATTTGGAATTGCTATTCTTCTGTTGAAATGTCGGAGGATAAACAGAAGGCTTCCACTAGACACTTTTCTCAAGGGGAGATGCAAGCCCTTAGGTGCCTAATGGCTTGGGCTGATTCTCCATCTACTATAGCTTCCGCTTCCACCTATTTTGCTCAGACAGGTATCCTAACTAGTGCACTTACTGCCTCTCCTGCTATTCCTTGGATTATAGATTCGGGTGCTTCAGACCATATGACAGGTTATTCCTCTGTGTTTGATTCTTACTCTACTTGTTCTGGTAAGGATAAAGTCAGAATAGCAGATGAGACTTTTTCTGATATTTCAGGAAAAGGTTCCGTTCGATTATCTCCCTCTATTTCCCTCTCTTCAGTTGTACATATTCCAAACTTTGCCACTAACCTTCTGTCCGTTAGTAGTCTTACTCGTTCCGCAAATTATTCTGTGACCTTTTTTCCTACTCATTGAGTTTTTCAGGAACTGGGTACGGGGAAGGTGATTGGCAGTGGTAAAGCACAGGGTGGCCTCTATTTTTTGGAGTCTGGAGCTCGTTCGACTCATTCACCAGTGTCATGTGGTCTAGCTCAACAAACAGATACGAGTCCAGCCCCTTCTATGTTACATCAGTGGCACCGTAGATTGGGTCATCCCTCTTTTGGGATTTTAGGAAAACTTTTTCCTCATTTAATTAAGCATTGTTCTCAAAGTCAGTTTTTTTGTGAAGCCTGTGAGCTTAGAAAACATAAACGTTCTTTTTATGCACCTATTAATAAACGGAGTGCTTCTCCTTTTATGGTTATTCATTCTGATGTTTGGGGTCCTTCCCCTGTTGCCTCTCTTAAGGGTTATCGGTGGTTTGTCACTTTTATTGACTGTTACTCTCGTGTTACTTGGGTGTATTTACTTAAATCAAAGAGTGAAGTTTTTCCTTGTTTTAAATCTTTTCATGCGATGGTGCGCACCCAATTTGATGCACATATAAAAATTCTCCGTAATGACAATGGCACTGAGTATATCGATAGGACTTTTAGGACCTTTCTAGATGAAAATGGCATTCTTTTTCAGACGACTTGTGTTGACACTCCACAACAAAATGGAGTTGCTGAACGCAAAAATCGTCATCTTGCTGAGGTTGCTCGCTCTCTTTTATTTACCATGAATGTTCCCAAATACTTATGGGGTGAAGCGATTTTGACTGCCACTTACCTTATTAACCGTATGCCATCCAGTGTTCTCCACTTCAAAACTCCCATTGAGTGTCTTCCTAGTAGTTTTCGTATCACGACTCTTCCTCCGAGAGTTTTTGGTTGTGTATGTTTTGTTCATGCTCCTCATCCCTCTGGCGGCAAGTTAGGTCCTAAAGCCCATAAATGTGTTTTTATTGGGTATTCTCCTACCCAGAAGGGCTATAAGTGTTATGATCCTCACTCTCGAAAATTCTTTGTCTCTATGGATGTCACTTTTTGGGAAACAGAATCTTTTTACTCTCCCTCCGCTCCATCTCTTCAGGGGTAGCATAGACAGGAAGAGATGAGGGAGGTTTATAGTCATGGTCAGGGGGAGACATAATTATTTTTTAATCATGGTGAGGGGGAGAAGGAAAATTCTGGAAAGGAACCAATATCTGCCGAAAGAGCAACACATGACATTGGTGGTGATATCGATAACTTATCACAACGGTGGCAAAGGCCTGACTTGCAGGTCTATACTAGAACTAGACGGAAGAATGGAAAGCTCTCCTGTGTGATGCCACCTTGTCAATCACAATCGCCTGCTCTAGTTCTGGATTCCTCAGCCGACTCCGACTCATCTGGTAATGAATCTTCTCCCATTGAACCTCCTTTTATTGATTCTGATAATCTTCCTGTTGCTCTTCGAAAAGGTGTTAGGTCATGCACCCTGCATCCTATCTCCCAGTTTGTTTCTTATGATCGTTTATCTCCTTCGTACCATGCCTTTGTTTCGTCTCTCTCTTCTATATCTATTCCACAGAATTGGCAGGATGCACTGGTGATACCTAAGTGGAAAGGAGCTATGGTAGAGGAGATGACAGCTTTGAAAAAGAATGGCACTTGGCAGCTAGTATCACTTCCAAAAGGGAAGAAATCAGTGGGATGCAAATGGGTGTTCACTGTTAAGCAGAATGCTGATGGTACAGTTGAGAGGTACAAGGCGAGACTTGTTGCCAAGGGTTTTACTCAAACTTATGGTCTAGATTACGAGGAGACGTTTGCTCCGGTAGCAAAGATGAACTCTGTACGAGCTCTACTATCTTGTGCTGCAAATTTGAATTGGCCTCTGCAACAGTTTGATGTGAAGAATGCATTCCTTCATGGTGAATTAGAGGAGGAGGTGTATATGGATATACCACCAGGTTTTTCTTCCTCTGAGACTGTAGGAAAGGTCTGTAGGTTGAAGAAGGCTCTCTATGGGTTGAAGCAGTCACCTAGAGCTTGGTTTGGCAGATTTTCAAAGGCTATGTTGAGATTTGGATACAAACAGAGCCATGCAGATCATACTATGTTCATCAAAAGAGCCACTGGTAAGATTGCTGTCCTTATCGTCTATGTAGATGATATAATAATTACAGGGAATGATGTGGACGAGATTCTTAATCTTAAGTCTAATCTGGCTCAAGAGTTTGAGATTAAGGATTTGGGATCACTGAGATACTTTCTAGGGATGGAGGTGGCGAGGTATGATAAAGGTATTTTTATCTCCCAACGGAAGTATATACTTGATCTTTTGGAAGAAACAGGTATGTTGGGTTGTAGACCCGCGAATTCCCCTATTGAGGCGAATCATCATCTTAGTGGAGATGTGGGAGAGCACACTGATAAGGAGAGGTATCAACGACTTGTGGGTCGACTGATATACTTAGCTCACACTCGACCGGATGTTACTTATGCAGTGGGTGTTGTTAGTCAGTTTATGCATGATCCTCGTACTCCACATTTGGACGCAGTTTATCGTATCTTGAGGTATCTCAAGTCAGCTCCAGGGAAAGGAATTTTGTTCTCTCATCATGGTCACCTGCGGTTGGAGGTTTTCACTGATGCTGACTGGGCTGGATCTGTGGATGATAAACGCTCTACTTCGGGCTACTGTACTTTCCTTGGAGGAAACTTGGTTACTTGGCGAAGTAAGAAGCAATCAGTGGTTGCCAGATCAAGCGCAGAAGCGGAGTATAGAGCTATGGCTCATGGTGTTTGTGAGCTCTTGTGGCTCCAAACCTTGTTACGTGATTTGGTAATTTCGGATAATGGTCTTATGAAACTCTACTGTGACAATAAAGCTGCCATCAACATTGCTCATACTCCTGTCCAACATGACAGAACGAAGCACATAGAGATTGACAGACACTTCATCAAGGAGAAGCTGAATGATGGGTTGATATGTATGCCTTTTGTGAAATCAGAGGATCAATTAGCTGACATATTCACAAAAGGGCTTGGTAGCAAGAGTTTCCACCCCGCTGTGTTCAAGTTGGGCTTGATTGACATCTTTGCACCAACTTGAGGGGGAGTGTTAAGTTATGGGTGTATGTGTAATTAGCGTATAATTAAGCCCTTGTGTAATTAGATTAGGAGATAAGGATCTTAGTGTAATTACTTTCTTAGTCTTGTATAAATCTAACGTAATGAGGAAAATAACCCTAATTCTTGGGTTCCCAATTCTATCTCATAGTTTACACATATGATACATGCCAAACTATAAATTGGCTCTCCAAAGGACCTTAACCTCTTCTCTTGTCACATCGGCAATCCCCAATCAAACTTTGTGTTTTACTAGTTATTTGTAGTTACTTTAGTCTTAATTCATTTCTTTCTAGTCTTGTGTCACTTCTTATTCAAACATTGGGGGTGGGGGGAATATTTTTGAGAAAAATGGATAACTCGACTAATCTTTAGGCGCCCCTCATCCTCCTGACTAGTGCCTAGCAATTTTACAACATTATCCGTAGGGTGTGATGGAAAAAATTGACATGAAGATTCAAGAACATATTGAACAGGGTATTAAGTGAGCTCAAATAAAATTGACTCATTTTTCAGAGCAGATTTGATGGTTAACGTCCAGATCACATCCCAATCATACAACAATATTAGACAGTTTGCTTAGAAAGAAGATTTGGGATCTCTCGATGTATTGAAAGAGGTTAATTACCACAGTACCGTTATTCTGCATTCACACAGTAGGCTTGCCATATTCTTTATAATGGAATGAAGTGTCATTTTCCAATAGCAGGGGAGACATGAATCCATAAACATAATGCATTCAGGTTAGTACCTCATCAACACCCATTCCATGCTGAAGTAATTCTTGTTCTATTAAATCTTTTGTAATTGCGTACTCCGGTGGACCATAAACAGCGGGATCTAGTTTGCTGAGAAGCGGAAAAGCAGGGGAGACATGAATCCATAAACATAATGCATTCAGGTTAGTACCTCATCAACACCCATTCCATGCTGAAGTAATTCTTGTTCTATCAAATCTTTTGTAATTGCGGATTCTGGTGGTCCATAAACTGCGGGATCTAGTTTGCTAAGAAGCGGAAACTCCCGATAAAACACACCAAACCTTCAAGGCCTCTCAATATTGGGAATGGAAAATTCATTTTGTAAACCGAAAATTCAAGTGGAGCGTTACCCTCAATAGTTCAATTCCCACTGGGTTGACCCCTGCTAACATTTGGCGTGCAAACTCATTATCCCGCAGCCACACAAATCTATCCCCTGCAAATAGGATAAATCATGCAAACGGTATTTAAAATAAATACTCGAATCACCCATCAATTAGATTTTAGAAGTGATCTGAAACGTGGGTGTGAAATTAAAACGAAAATAATCTCAAGGTTACACTGAATACAAAAGAAACATAGGGAGCATACTTTTAATTATGGCTGGTACTTCATACATAAACAACCTTTGCCCAACAGTTGCAACCCTTCTCATCAAGTTGGACAGAAACTGCTTGTCAGTTATGTTTTGGTCTTCATCTTTCAAAACAACACCATCGTTGTATAGCTTATCAATATCAAAAAAGCACTTAAAGGAGATATCGGTACTTGACAATGAAGCAGCAATAGAAGGTATCAGATTGTGTAACACAGCTTTCAATCTTCCAGCGGAGAAAGTGTTCTGCTTAATCTCCTCAAAAGTTTCATCACGGGGTACATATACAGGATGGGGCTTCTCAATTCTACTTTCAGAAAATGGATCTGTTTGTATACCATTCAAGGAAGAGGACAAGTGAATATATATTCCAAAAGCAAATTATTAACATAATTTATTAGTTTGAGTGGGGGCACGTGACCCCATGTGCCCCATTGTAGGACGGCCCCTGCCATCCACCACCACCACTAGTTCAGCCACCAGACACCATCATTTCAATATTATAGAATATAGACATGGAACTCGGTGGTTGCCCAAGCCACAAAAATTGGATGGCTGTAACAATGATCTCACATTGTGATCGAACTTGGGTTTTGCAAAAAAGGCATTTGACGAATTGGTCATTGTATGAAAACAACGGTACTCCCCAGTACAAAGAGAACTAGTTCGAATTCGATGAAGAAGATTGTATTGATAAGACCACGGTCAACTGTCAACCCAAATATTGTGATACCACCAGGATTCATCTGCAAGTACAGCACTGCAAAGATTGGACAAGTATGAGACATCATACAGCAAAGGAAACTTTTGAAAATACGCAAAGTTACCTGAAAAGAATGTTAAAACAAAATCGAAGTTAGCTTAGCATTTGGCATTGTTGTAGTACACTAATTAATATCTGTGGGAGAATTCCCCAAACAAAATTCTACTTGAATTTTGAAGATGGTCAACTGGTAAATTAGGTGACCTAGACTGCACATTCAAGGTGGTAACACATTAGAGCCTAGAGGAACCTGGAAATTAAATGGATGATGGTTTTGGCAGAACTCTTCTGAATTGAGAAGAAGAAAGGAAAGGAAACAATCACCATTAAATCCGCACGTTAATTGACAATGCTTTTCCACGAGTTAGCTGTCTTCGACATATTTCAACTTACTTGATACATTGAAATTATCTCTAGCATCTCTATTATAAAACAGAAGGGTGTGGGGACAAGTTGTTGGAACGGCTTAGATTCATTTGATCCAAAGGCTTTAGTGCATCCTCCCACTTCCCGGTTAAGTGCCCATAATTTTTACCTAAATCACAAAACTGCCATCCCCTTCCAACCGGGATGTGTAGTGCCGTAGGCACGGGCTAGCACTAGTGTTAATATAATCTTCAGTTCCTACTTCCTAGCCTTTCCTCTGTTGCACCTCTATAACTGTTGGTACAACAGCACTAGTGAGTACTGATATATAATGAGGAAATAAAAGTGTATTCGATTAGTTTACACGAGATATATTGAAAGGAATAACAAAAATGATTTCACTGAGAACATGTTGAGAAATATGAAAACTTCTCACATCGATGTGTTTGAAATAGGGCAACGGAGGGAAATCTAAATGAAGTATTTGAGTTTACTCAGATGCTTTGAGCGGGAAAGTTAAGCAATTAACTCTGGGAAATCTGCATAAATGGGACCACCAAAGTGCTTGTCTTAAGATTATATCAAAAGCAGGTTATCATAGCCTTCAAGTTGTTTCGTTACTTCGTACATGTCTCGTGAGGTTTCACTGTTTAGGTTGTGTATTAAATCTTGGGTGTTAATGCAAAACAGGCAACAAATGGAATTCTGTAACCCATGTTCAAGCCAAAATGGCTGCCAGGTAAGAACAATCTCTTGACTGCCGTGTAAGAAGGTCAAATATGCACAAATACCAAGCTCAATGTAATAAAAAATAATAAAAATTGATTTACATACCAAAGGCTTGTCTCTTGCAGTATGAAGACAAATAGGAACCCAAATGTGTATTTCTAGGCATTGTAATATGTTCCAGCGCCTCCAAATCACTTTCCGGGTTATTTATAAACACCGACCCCAATGTACTGGCAACACCCAAGTTCCCCATACTACTGGATACTCTTATTTGAGATGCATCAGCAGAACTGCACGTCACCGTAGCATGCCATTTACTTGCTAGCGATGCAATCCCCTGAGCTCTATGGGAAATTTTGGCTGCGGCATTCAAGCAAAGAGTTATTCCTGCAACCTGAACAAGTGACGAGACCTGGAAAACCAGAAATGAAGGCAAATAAGACAATTTTTTTGAATGAATAAGGCAACTAAATTGAAGAATGCAATGAATATGCTAGCATATCCATATAAAAGCTACACCGCCCCACTCATTCATTACCAAATGTTATTTGCTAAAGAGTTAATGCACAACCAGATACAACAATGTGCCAAACACTCATAAGCACTGTTATCACATAGCAAATCGAATCACATACTGTTTTGATTAAATATTGAGTTGTGAATTGTATTGGACTGTTGATCATCAAATTCACTTCCATATGTGAGCTACATACATATTATGCATATAAAAAGACACATATGGTTGAAATAATGATCTCAATATCAACTTAAAATGCACATCTGCATACAAATGTAATACTGCAAAGAGACTACAAAATTGATCAAGTTCTTGCTTTCTCTTGATAGAGAGGTGAATAGAGTTTCATGCATTATGCATCCAAAATAGAAACAAAACTAACTAGAGGTGAAGCGTACCCAATCGTAGTGAATCAAAGTGAACTACAAGATCCTCTTAATTTCCGATTCACCAGCAAGATTTGAATCAAATAGATTGAAAGTTGAAACTCAAAGTGAATTATAGGATCGAAGTGGAAATCACACGATTCTAACCACCATGGATATAAGTTTTAGTTGGACCAAATTTTATTCACTGAAGAGTAAACGTTAAAACCAGATACATCAATGCAAATACGAATAAGCATTGTTGTCAAATCGCAAATCAAATTGTGAACAGTTTTGATTAGATAGTGAATCATGAATCGTATTTGATATTCAACTTACAAATGTATATGAACATGTTTGAAATAATAACATGAAAGAATGCATATCTTTATGTAAATGTAAAGCGCTAAGAGTCAATAGAATTGATCAATTACTGAATTTTTTCTTGATAGAGAGGTGAAAATGACAGAATTTTATGCATTACGCAAACAAAAATAAGAAAACAAAACTGAATAGTAGTGAAGCGCACCCAATCGTAGTGAGTTAACGTGAATTGCAGAATGAATCGCAAGATCACCTCAATTTCCGCTTCACTGGCAAGATTCAAATCGAATTGGCCAAAAGTCGTAGCGACTTATGGATACAAATTGGGAATCACATGATTTTAACAACGATGGATACAAGTAGAAGTTGGACCACTTCCAAGTGGAAGTTTTCAAAAACCTTCACATTAACTTAGGCACTCTGTGCTAATAGCTAATTTCTTGACTACGAGGATAAACTTGAGCAAATGATTTGGACCATAATGTGAAGTGCTGACATCATTCTATGAAAAAGAAATATGGAGAACTGAACTTACTGCAAAATCACCTCCATTTATTAAAGTAATTAGTCCAGTATATCCTGTTGTGAGGAATAGGGTCACAACAAGGCCTGCTGTGACAACTAGGAACACCAGAAGAAGATATATCCTGAACCTATGGCTTATTTTAGAAAGGTGATGCCGCAGATGAATGTGCTCCTCTATGAATACCAAAACGTTAGATTCTCTTTCCAAGGACTTCCCATAATCATCGAAGTGTATAATTTGCAAATTGCAGACCAAGTAAAATAAAATGCACGCTGATAGATAGATTGTAGTCGTGTACGTCCATGATATGATCAAAGCCAATAAAACAGCAACAGGCAACCACCATGATTCATGAGGCACGTATAACATACGAGTGACTTCACGTGCGGTCTTCAAAATGAAACACAACAGTACCCACAGTACAAGCATGCGGAAAGAATCCTGCCAAACAAGAAAAATAAGATGAAAAAGACAATTGACACAAACACCAAGCTACTTGTCAAGCTGGAAAGTTTCCACGAAAATAGCTGAATTGATGTGCCAGATTGGTGATTAGAGTTCCAGCCTTCCAGGATATGTGAGAACTGGACAACTATGCAGTCTGTATTTGTACTAAGTGGAGAGGCCTCCTACGCCCATACACTAGTGTTGGCGGTGATACTTAACCAATGTGGGACAAGCTCTAACACTTCCGTGCCATGTGATCCCATATTAAGACTTCAAGATAAGAGCAAAAGATCCACAACATAAGAATCACACTGAAACAAGTTGCAATTAAGTCACAAACAGAGAAAAAAGATAGTACTGTCCAAAAGCCTGTGGAAGCTTAGCTCATAGACCATGTTAAAGCATCTAACTCAAAAACAACTAGCTATGACTGAAGAGACCTCTAGACTCATACACTACATTCTGAGGTCATAGTTAGTCAATGTGGGACAAGCTCTAAGACTAAACTTGAAGGAAAATGTATAGCTAATGAATATCAATTGCAAGAGGCCATTGCTAGTTGACAATGAGACAGGGGATCGAATGTTAGGCTTGAAATGAACGAATCAACTAATGATTCTATATTTAAAAACAGCATTGTTAAATGATCTCAGGTACTTGAATGTTTATGTATCTTTTGTTACCCTTCTCTTTTTTCATTAAGTATCTTTTGTGTTGTTAGTTGCAACTCAAAGGAGAAAGAGAGAAACAAAATACTGATTTTTGTCAAATGCTTAAGTTTCTAAATACCATCTATTCCACAACTATAGTCCAACAAAATAGACAAAGGAAATTGAACTTCTTGTTCATTTTATTCTACCAGACAGGAGATTGAAGTTGATTCAATATTCAAAGTTCTTTGTTAAAAACCATAGGATTTTTTACAATTATTCACACTAGATTGCAACCAGACTTGAACACCGAAGTCAACGACTATGATCAAACAATTTTTTCAAATATCTAATGCCAGCATGAGCTTCAAATACAAATTGCTTCAGAGAACTTAGAGCTTATTCGATTTTCAACTGATTAGCTTCCAAAGAAGGTTTGTTGATCTTATCCCATTCGATCAACTATCTTCACGATCCCTATAATAAAAAAACAGACTGATAGGCATAGATGAGTGTGTTTCGATCATTGCACTTGGTTTAGTATTCAAGATACACAAGCCACAGATTTAACCATAGAAATGATCAACAAACTTATGCACATTACACTCTAGCCAGTATTTAACTATCGCCGAGGTCAAACAAACTTTCCAAACATCTAATGCCAACATGCATTCATATGCAAATTGGCTGTGTTCGGATCAAGGTTTTGTACATGGAAAATAAAATGCGGGAGATTTCTCTTCACAAACTGAACATATGTTGTCCACACCTTTTCTTTTCCCTACACAAATCATTGTGCCAAATACAGCCTACCCATACCAACAAACGTTCCACTAAAAGAAAAATTCCCAACTCAATGGGGTGAGTCATGAGTGGCCTACTTGCCATCACCGTCACGTTCCTGCACCCTTGCATATATCTATAGAACAAGACTACATAAATAAATAGAATTAAAAGGAGTTTTCACCGAAATTTTCTGTGTGTACTGGTCGCCAAACCGATTCATTTGACCACTACACCGGTCAACAAATAGGAATGTCCTTATCCCATACTTGCGCAGATTGTGAGAGAGACAAAGCAGAGAAACAGCCGCCAAACACGACTGCGACGCCACTATCTCCACCTCGAATATCTTGATCTGGTACTTCTCGCAATCTGAGCAGTTGAACAGCTCCAGCGCAGCCAGCGGGAGCGCCACGCCGATCAGGAGAAACGCGATCCACGACGCCCCAAACCTCAGGGCCGAGGACTGGTCGAAACCCAGAAGAGCGAGAAACAATTCCAGCTTCTGAAGGTTCTTGTCGAGGTGGGGATCGCAATCAGAAGATTCTTCTGGGTTTTCTTGGGTTTGGTCTGTGGTGTTTAGAAGAGGGGTTTGGGCTTGGTTTTGAATTTGAATTTGAATTTGGGGGTTTGATGGTTGTGTGAGTAGATGGTGAGGATCGGCCATTGGTGGAGAGGTTGAAGATTTTCAGGCATCCGAAGTTGAAGAGAGATGATGGTCAAATGCATGCAGATGAAAAATCATTTGTGGAGGATTAATAAAGAAGAAGAAGAAGAAGAAGGGGGAAAGTTATGGGTCTCAATCAGGTCTGGTTTATTCTCAACTCTGAAGTTCTCAACACTCAACAGTGCCTATGAATATGCGATTTTCTTCACGTTTTCCCGGGAAAGGTATGACTTCTTTTTTTTTTTTGATCCGCAGGTATTGTTTGATCCACCCTTCGTGTGTTTTTTTTTCCACTTTCGACATCAAAAATACCAAGAGCAGGGATAATTTGCAGGGATCCGTGCAGAGATAATTGCGTTTGGCTTCATTTCGGGTCCCAAAAAAATCTAGAAAAATAACATCATGCTTGGAAGATGAAGCCGCAATTCGTCAAACGCAAATGGGAAGCCAGAATGAACTTACCACCAAAAGTAATACTTACCGATATCCGCAGGAGCTGATTTTTTACAGGGCCCCATAAAATAATATTCAAAAATTTATGGATATTTTTCTAGATTTTTTTGGGACCCGAAATGGGGCCAAACGCGATTGTCTCTGCACGGATCCCTGCAAATTGTCCCTGCTCGTAGCAGGACTGTTTCGACATTTAGGGGCGTCCGGGCATAGTGTACGTGCACCGCTCCGTCATCCATGTTGCGATTAGAAAATTCACAGCTTAGTTTTAAGAATCAAATATGGTCAATTTCTTGGGGAGTGAATCTTCCAACCAATCTTACTTACGTTCAACTCTTTTACAACTACAAACACGCGCATTCGTTTGGAACCCTATACACTAGTAAGTGTAGTGTGTGGGATCCTAACATGGATGAAGTGTGTGTAAAATCATATGTGGTTGTAGAATTTGTGTACTAATGTTTGCGGCTGATCCACCCTTTAGTTCTTTTTGTTTTCTTCCTCCTTTGTTTGGTGGGGGCGAAGTCACAATTTTTATGTCAAAACCCAATTTATATCAAGAGGATGAACATGCGGGGGGAAATTGAAGTTCAAAAGGTTGACTCATATAATGTCAAGAACGATTCATAAAAAGTTGTTATTTTTCAAAATGCTTGGGTAAAAGTAAAAAAAAATTTACTTTTTTGATTCCTCTCATTGAGACGAATCAATACCCCAAAAAAGTTTGGAGCAAAACTAATAAATGCGACAAAAATTCAAATAAAGACAATTTTTAGATTTAAGTTAAATTTAAATTAAGTCTAAAACTTGTACTGACATGTCGCCACTGACAAAGCCCTATGAATCCATAGATCGATTTGCTAAAACATCATGATCCAAAGGCTGTCAATGTGCCCACTGCCCATCTCATCCTGTTTGAAAATGTGTGAAAAGAAAATTCACCCCACCCCACAGCACAGTTTCTCCAGAAAGTCTGTTCACACAGATTAAAAGTGCACAAATTGTGCATAGATTTTTTTGTAGGGCCCACTACGGGTCTTATACAAAACGATTCGAGCAGTTCATTAAATGTAAAATACTTTTTCAAAGGTTCCAGTGAAAAATAAGCTCAATCCGATACCTATAAGTTCTCAATCTAATCATTTAACTTTTCATTTAGATTTCAGGATAACGAAAAGTTAAATGATTTGATCGAGAACTTATATGTATCGGATTGAGTTTATTTTTCGTGGGAACCTTAGAAAAAAGTGTTTTACATTTAATGAACGGCTTGGATCATTTGTGTGGGACCCATGGTGGACCCTGCAAAAAATTTGTGCACAATCTCTACACTTTTGTCTTTGTGGGTAGCAACTCTCTTCCTTTTTTACTTTCTCCATCCATACACTTAAAAAGTATGACATTCTTTTCAAAATTAAATCGAAAACATCTAAAGTCGTCAAAATTTCCTCCAATAATCCATTATTAACTCTGAATTAATCTACAATTGATTGCCGAAATAGCCTTGGAGTTGAGGGGAAATAAAAATTACAGAGTTTTCTTTACAGAAGTTCATGTCTTTTATACTATATCCTATTGTTAACCTGTTATCCCCTCTATTTTTACCATATAAGGACTGTAAATTTATCCTATTTAAATACATTTGACGGATCTTAAAAGTGATGCCAAAAACTAATTGAGCGATACCACTAGTCACAATTCTTGGAGTCGCCACTGCTCGTGTAACCGTGTTCTTTTCTGATGCCATCATGCCCCGAATCTGTTTAATCTTTGTAATTCTTTTTCCAAAGATTAATAAAAAGAAATTTCGCGGTTTGAAAATAAGTAACCTTAAAGGTAACGCCATTGCTAATGCCTCGAGCCGGACAGGAAATTGCTCAGCTGGGTTGAAGGAAACTTAGTTTTTTTATTTTGACTGTTAAGTAAGTACAGTATTTTTTTCTTTTCAAGGGGGCTACGCCTAATTGAGTGAGCTTCGCCTGAACAAGTCTTGCTTGTTTTGCAGCATCATTTCCTCCTATGAGATCAGCGTTAAACTTCCTTTGTTCTGTTTAGATTAACAGATAGTAGTATTAAACATATCCTTGATGATGGATCATATCTGTGGTCTCACAGTTGTGCTCTCCCTTTATATATTAGTACTAGAACAGATGACTTGATGCATTTGTTGTTTAGTTTTACCAACACTAGACAAGGGGCAACACGCATGCGTGTGCAAGTCCGTACCGAGTTTCGGTAAAAGTAAAAAAGAAAGAAAGTTGACATGTTGTTTCATATCAAATGTGGAATTCCCAAGTTGAAATTAAGTGAGTATTATTGATCTGTGATGCCAGAATTCTTGGGTTTCCATCTACGGTGGTAATCAAATTAAGCAACTTTTTAATAGAATGACTCTGCAACTTGGGGAGATTATGACCCTTGAGGACGAGGGTGTAATTTAAGCGGAGGGAAGCTGTTACGCATGAGTTGGAGTGATTTCAGATGAGTTTATTTAGTATTTCTGTTAAGTTGTTGAGTTTGAATTGGTCAAGTAGTGGTTCTGTTATTTAGCTGAGTTTATTGGGGATGTACATTCTGTTTTGCGAAGAGGATCGGCAAACCAAACACACACACGAATCAAATCAAACACAGAAGAAGAGAGGCACAAAATTTTACTGTGGTTCTCCAAAATCGGGTACATTCACGGAAGCAGCAGTGGATTCACTATATGTAAGCATCCACAATGGGTTTTTTTCTTTCTTTTTTTTGTCAATCGTAGTTATTTTATCAGAAAAGCTACTGGTACAGCAGTTGGGACACAGACAACGCGTACAACGCACGTTTGGGCCCGTCTCGGGTCCAACAAAACTAATCAGAGCCGCTCATTTTGTTCAATATATTTTGCTTAAGGTTCCTATAAAAAATCAGTATCATCCGACAACGATAAGAGTGTTTACGAAGCGTCCAAAATTGCTTAAGAAAATTTCTAAAGCGATTTTGGACGCTTCGTAAATGCCCTTATCGATGTTGGATAGAGCTGATTTTTTACAGGGACCTTAAGCAAAATATATTGAACAAAATAAGCAGCTCCGATTATCTTTGTTGGACCCGAGATGGGCCTAAACGCGAGCTGTACGAGCTGTCTGTGCCCAAGTTGCTGTACTAGTAGCAGCACTCTTATTTTATTGATCGTTGTCGAAAAGAAACATCTAAGAGAGCTTCTCTATACACCCAGTCCGAAAAATTCTCATTCCAGGTTGTAGGTTGCTCAACGGAAAGGACATATATATTTGTCCACTAGGTGAGCCACCCTATTATTAAATTCATGAGAAACAAACGAAAAAGAAATATCGGAAAAAGAACTAGAAATATTAGTAATGTCTCTGATGAGCACCACCAAGCTTGAGTTGGCAATCCTGGCTCCTTGAAGCATATGAATAATACCCTGTGCATCTCCTTCAAACGAGCCCCACCTTTCTCCTTAGCCATAGTCACAGCCCATCTAAAACCCAAGGTTTCCACCATTTCAGCAGAAGGAATATTGTTTTTTTAAAACTGGAATAGCTGCAATCCCTTTAATCTGTCCCAAATGATCCCTGGCCACAAGACCTACTACACCCCCTCTCTTCCTTGACGCATCAAAAGCCCAGCCCGAGTTAATCTTCAAAGAATTCTGATCTGGTGGACACCAACCTACGGTCTCCTCTGATGCAAGTCCGCGTGTGCCTTATAGCCGTGGCCAGTTGGAAATCATGAAACTCATTCATTGCTTGGCCGAGAATCTCCTCTAGCTCTTTTTATTGGAAAACCCAATCATTCAATTCCTTGCCCTCCAAATATACCAGCAAACATAAGCAAAAAGGCCCAGAAGCTCTTGTAGATTTCCACCACTGGTCCATAATCCTCCTAACTGGATATATCTAGATGTCAAGAATTCAGGTTTGATCCACAATGGGTTTAGTAAGTAGTGTTTTAATTGTGTGTATTGAGACTTTAGCAGACAAAAATGTATTTTTTTATTATTTCCATTTGACCAAAAAAAAAACAAAAAATGTACTGTATTTTTTTGGGCAACAATACTTGTATTAGTTTGTGTGTTAGAGTGTGGTAAATCTTGCAATGTACTAGTATGTGTGTCAAGTTTGGTAAAGATGCTAGTAAATAATAAATAAGTCTCATCTCTATAAATTCAAACTCCAACCATAAACCATAAATGCCACTACTCCCAATACATTTGTGAGACCCATTATTTTTATCCTAACAAACATTTTAACACACAAATTTATCAAACTCATTGCGAATGTTCTAACATACTCCTACATTAGCAATGTCTAACACACACTTGATGAACCATTTTTTATTCTAATACTACGTACACATTTTAACATACAAATATAGTACCAAACCTGGCCAGTGCGGATGCTCACTCACTCACATACACTCACTCAACCAAATTGCTCTCAACCTCCCTGATTGCTACCACACAAATACAAGAGCTATACAACAGATTTTATAGCCAACAAATGGAGGAGGAGAGCCTCAGGTGTAACTACGGCTTGGATATATATGGCACAAGAAATAAGGGAGGGAGTCTTCAATGCACTGTGAGCTCCTTCAATTTTCTGTAGTTACTGATACTTGCAGCTGCTACTAAACCACCGATCTTCTAGAAACCTATTTGAGAGCCAACCAAAAAACTCCACACATTCCATATTTTTTCACAGCTCATTGTTTCCTATTTTTAGGTAGGTGGTTGTATTTGACTCTATTTATTACTGATGTAGAACACGTGGAGGCCCAATTCCATGATCAGCTGGAACGAGCCAAGCCTCGGAAGCCCAAACGGTGTTTAATTTCAGATTACCCAATTTGGCAACATTCGGACGAGCTCGGAATAAGCCCAAACTTGGTGGGCTGACTTATTTTCGCGCTCCGGTCAATAGTCATAACCTATGGTTGATGATGTGAACTGCTTTTCGGCCTAATTCCTTCGTTTAGGCCTTCAATTGGACGTTTTTGCCGTTTTAGGAAATATTTGTTTCGTTAATAACTTTTAGCGTATAATTCCGTAGAAGTTGATTCTTTTTGGGAAAGTCATGTTTTTCTTCCCTTTTTCCAATTTTATTATTTTCTCCAAATTTTGGGAATTTTCGTTTTTGAGTTAGGGTTTTGCTAGGGTTACGCCTTTTTCCTATAAAAGGGTTATAACCTAATATTTATGCAGCTTTTTAATCAATAATATTCAGACTTTGTCTCTTTCTCTCGTGAACTCGAGTTTATCATTCGTTCGATTAATACGCAACTAATCTCTTTGTTAATTTCGCTGCGTCAAGTGGTATCAAAGCAAGGCTTTTGCCTGGTTCGATGGCACCAAACACAAAAGAAAACACACCCATTGACGTTGGTCGTGGGATTACTGACCTACGGAAGATGGTGGAGGATCAACAGACTCAATTGATCGAGATCCGTCAGGATACTCACACTCAGTTCGCTGAGATCCGTGAGTTGCTGCAGGAGTTGACTCTACAAAATCGCCGAAGGGCAGAAAGGGTTGAGGAGGAACGCGCGGTGGGGTTTGCCCATCGTCAACCTCGTAACCAGGATCGGGAGCGCGCCGAGGGATTTGCCCGAAGCCCACCCGGTGATCGACGGGTTGCAAGACATCTTCGTCATCGTGCTGATACCGAAGATTCTGAACCTGAAGATGAAGAAGAGGCACAGGGAGGACGCCGTCCAGCACGGCAACAACAGTGGTTGGATGATTATAAAGTGAAGGTGGACCTTCCCACGTTCAACGGTAACTTGCATATTGAGGACTTTCTTGACTGGCTTTCTGAGGTTGAGAGATTTCTTAATATGATGGAGGTTGCGGAGTCTAAACAGGTCAAGTTAGTCGCTTACAAGTTAAAGAGCGGCGCTGCAGTCTGGTGGGATCAGTTACAAGCGAAACGGTACAGGCAAGGAAAGGAGCCTGTGAGGACATGGCGCCGGATGAAGCAACTGATGATGGAAAGGTTCTTGCCGCCTGATTATGATCAACACCTGTTCCGGTCATACCAAAATTGTTCACAGGGGTCTAAATCTGTGTTTGACTACACGACTGAGTTTAGTCGACTTTCATATCGTAATAATCTGAATGAGACCGAAGGTCAGCGCGTAGCAAGATATATGAATGGATTGAAGTCTTCCATTCAAGACAGAATTGGGTTGCAGGTTGTGTGGGATGTCGAGGAAGCCTATAACCTAGCTTTGAAGGCCGAGCAGTTGGAGCGTAAACCGACCAGTTCGGGCTACCGTCGAGGTTCTGTGGAGTCGTTTGTTCCTACTTCTGATAAGGGGAAGGACAAACAGCCAACGGTTCCCGCGTTTCAACCTAGGAGTGCAGTTGGTGGTGGTGCTAAGTTCGGAGGGGCTAATCAAGCAAGTAGTTCCAACAACAGAAACGTGGCCAAAGATTCGAACCCTTATGCCAAACCAAGGGGTGACAAGTGCTTTCGGTGTAACAAACCTGGTCACTTGTCTAATGCATGCCCAGATAGGAAGGTGGGCCTGGTAGAAGAAGATGGGTTTGCTGAGGATGGCTCTGAGGATGATCCTGATGATGTGGATTATGCCGAGGAAGATGGGGAACGGGTTAATTGTGTGGTTCAACGGGTGCTTTTTGCGCCAAAATCAGAGGATTCCAACCAACGTCACAACATATTTCGGTCACGCTGTTCAGTCAACCAGAAAGTTTGTAATTTGATTGTGGATAGCGGGAGTTGCGAGAATTTTGTGGCAAAAAGACTAGTAGAGCATCTGAAGTTGCCAACGGAACCCCATCCCGCGCCTTACAGCATTGGATGGATCAAAAAGGGCCCTACGGTGAAGGTAACTCAAGTCTGTAAACTTCCTCTTTCAATTGGGAAATTTTATAGAGCTGAAGTTACTTGTGATGTTATTGAGATGGATGCTAGTCATGTACTGTTAGGTAGGCCTTGGCAGTTTGATGTAGACGTTGTTTATAAAGGTCGTGACAACACTTACTGTTTTAATTGGGAGTCCCATAAGGTTGTTATGGTACCTACCAATCATAAGGTGTCTGTCAAGCCTCCTAAAGTAGAGGGGTCCTCGTTTTTAACCATTGCTAGTTCCGAAGCTGAGTTTGTTGCAGGTTTGAAAGAGTCTGAACAGGTTTATGCAATGGTGGTAAAGTCGTTGGTTGTGCATGGAAAGAATGAGGCAGTGATTTCAGTGCCTAAACAGATACAACCATTACTGGAAGAGTTTGAGGAGCTGGTTGCTGATGATGTGCCTAATGAGCTCCCTCCCATGAGGGATATTCAGCATCAGATTGATTTGGTGCCTGGGGCAAGTCTGCCCAATTTACCGCATTACCGTATGAGTCCGAAAGAGAATGAGATCCTGAGGGAGAAGGTCGAAGAGTTATTGCAGAAAGGGCACATTCGGGAGAGTCTGAGCCCGTGTGGTGTTCCAGCCTTATTGACCCCAAAGAAGGATGGGACCTGGCGTATGTGTGTGGACAGTCGAGCCATCAATAAGATCACCATCAAGTACAGGTTTCCAATACCTCGTCTTGATGATATGTTGGACATGCTATATGGGTCAAAGTGGTTTTCAAAGATCGATTTGCGGAGCGGGTACCATCAGATTCGTATCCGACCTGGGGACGAGTGGAAGACGGCGTTCAAAACTAAGGATGGCCTGTATGAATGGTTGGTTATGCCATTCGGCCTTTCTAATGCACCGAGTACTTTTATGAGGGTGATGAATCAGGTTCTGCGGCCTTTCACTGGAAAGTTTGTCGTCGTTTATTTCGACGACATACTGATCTATAGCAAGTCCGAGGAGGACCATGTGGAGCATGTGCGCCAAGTGCTTATGGTGCTGCAAGAAAATAAGCTGTACATTCAACTCAAGAAGTGCAGTTTCTTGACTAGCAGCTTATTGTTCTTGGGTTATGTGGTTAGCTCTGAGGGGATTCATGTGGATGAAGATAAGGTGCGGGCCATTCGTGACTGGCCAACACCCAAGACTGTTACTGAAGTTCGAAGCTTCCATGGGTTAGCCACTTTCTATCGGCGTTTTATTCGGGATTTCAGTTCTATTGTAGCGCCGATCACTGAGTGTTTGAAGAAAGGAAAGTTCTTGTGGGGAGATGAAGCGGAGAAGAGCTTCATGGTGATTAAGGAGAAGTGCACCGCACCAGTTTTAGCACTACCTAGCTTTGAAAAGATTTTTGAAGTTGAGTGTGATGCTAGCGGGATTGGTATTGGGGCTGTTCTGTCACAAGAAAAGAGACCGGTGGCTTTCTTTAGTGAGAAGTTAAGCGAAGCAAGACAGAAGTGGAGCACGTATGACCAGGAATTCTATGCTGTGGTGCGTGCTCTCAAACATTGGGAGCATTACCTGATTCAGAGAGAGTTTGTTTTGTATACCGATCATCAGGCGCTGAAGTTTATCAATAGTCAGAAGAAGCTGGATAGTATGCACGTGCGTTGGGCGACGTTTTTGCAAAAATTTCCTTTTACTATTCGGCATAAGTCTGGGGTAACAAATCGCGTGGCTGATGCTTTAAGTCGTCGAGCTGATCTATTGGTGACTTTGGCCCATGAGATTGTGGGCTTTGAGTTTCTGAAGGAGCTGTACCCAGAGGATGATGACTTTAAGGAGATTTGGGATGTATGTGTGCAAAATCGGCCTATGAGTGATTTCCATATCACTGATGGGTATTTATTTCGAGGCAATCGCTTGTGTATTCCAAAGTCTTCTTTAAGGGAAAGCTTAATCCGAGACTTACATGGTGGAGGATTAGGTGGTCACTTAGGGAGGGATAAAACTGTGGCCAGTCTGGAGGAACGGTATTATTGGCCTCAGTTGAAGCGAGATGCTGGGAATTTTGTGAGGAAGTGCTACACTTGTCAGGTGTCTAAAGGTCAGTCCCAAAACACTGGTCTTTACACGCCTCTGCCTGTTCCTGATAGCATCTGGGAGGACTTGTCAATGGATTTCGTGCTGGGTCTGCCTCGTACTCAACGAGGAGTAGATTCTGTGTTTGTGGTAGTGGACAGGTTTTCAAAGATGGTGCACTTTATTGCTTGCCGAAAAACATCTGACGCTTCTCATGTGGCTCGTTTGTTTTTCCGTGAGGTGGTGCGTTTGCATGGGGTGCCGCAATCCATTACTTCTGATCGTGATGTGAAGTTTCTTAGCCATTTTTGGGTAACTTTGTGGAAGATGTTCGGTACGTCGCTGAAAAGGAGCTCCACTGCACATCCACAAACAGATGGCCAAACTGAGGTAACTAACAGAAGTTTGGGAAATTTGATTCGCAGTATTTGTGGGGACAGGCCGAAACAGTGTGATTTTGCTTTACCGCAGGCTGAGTTTGCTTTCAATAGTGCAGTTCACAGTGCCACAGGAAAATCACCTTTTTCTTTGGTATATGTGACCCCTCCAAAGCATGTGGTGGATTTGGTTCAGTTTTCACGAGGGCCTGGGGTTAGTGTTGCAGCTGAGGCAATGGCTAAGCAGGCCCAAGAGGTGCATGAGCAAGTAAAACAGAAGCTAGCTGAGACTAACGCGAAATACAAGAGGGCTGCAGACAAGCGCAGGCGTGAGAAATTGTTCAAGGAAGGGGATTTTGTGATGGTGTTCTTGCGCAAGGAACGGTTCCCAGTGGGGACCTATAACAAGCTGAAGCCCAGAAAGTATGGTCCGTATAAAGTTCTGAAGAAGATTGGCGACAATGCTTATGTAATTGATCTTCCTGATTCTATGAAGATTTCAAAGGTTTTCAATGTTGCTGATTTATCTGAGTATCATGCTGAGGAGTCGCTGTATCCAGACTTGAACTCGAGGTCGAGTTCTTTCGAAGAAGAGGGAACTGATGTAGAACACGTGGAGGCCCAATTCCATGATCAGCTGGACCGAGCCAAGCCTCGGAAGCCCAAACGGTGTTTAATTTCAGATTACCCAATTTGGCAACATTCGGACGAGCTCGGAATAAGCCCAAACTTGGTGGGCTGACTTATTTTCGCGCTCCGGTCAATAGTCATAACCTATGGTTGATGATGTGAACTGCTTTTCGGCCTAATTCCTTCGTTTAGGCCTTCAATTGGACGTTTTTGCCGTTTTAGGAAATATTTGTTTCGTTAATAACTTTTAGCGTATAATTCCGTAGAAGTTGATTCTTTTTGGGAAAGTCATGTTTTTCTTCCCTTTTTCCAATTTTATTATTTTCCCCAAATTTTGGGAATTTTCGTTTTTGAATTAGGGTTTTGCTAGGGTTACGCCTTTTTTCCTATAAAAGGGTTGTAACCTAATGTTTATGCAGCTTTTTATCAATAATATTCAGACTTTGTCTTTTTCTCTCGTGGACTCGAGTTTATCATTCGTTCGATTAGTACGCAACTAATCTCTTTGTTAATTCCGCTGCGTCAATTACAGTAGTTTTTTGAGAATAAAGTGAAGGTAGAGAAGAATTTTACCCGAAAATTGTTTTATCTTGGAGGTTTTTAGGTTCCATTTCTTTTGGGAGGAGAGTTGGTAGTTCGATTGATATATCAATGGCGGAGGAGACATCGAGAGGTGGCCGCAACAGTGGTTATGCGCTTGGTAGCGGCAGTGGGGGATCAGGCGCCGGTTACGGGTTCAACAGCGGCGGGGGGGTGTGGTATTTGTGGGGAGAGTGGGCACTCATTGAGGGACTGTAAAAGTGGAGACTCCTTGTTCTTACAGAAAGGGGAAAGGGTTTACAAAGCTTGTTATAACTGCGGCTCCTCTACCGATCACTTGGCGAGAGAATGCAATCGCGGCCGTGGTGGTGGAGGAGGGGCGTGCTATACTTGTGGGGGACAAGGCCACTTGGCAAGGGAGTGCCCGAGTGGTGGAGGGGCGTGCTATACTTGCGGGGGACAAGGCCACTTGGCAAGGGAGTGCCCGAGTGGTGGAGGTGGAAGCAGGTTAGGTGGCGGTGGAAAATGATAATGCCCTAATAAGTGATCAGGAGCTTGAAAAAGAGTAATCGGTTTGATTGATCTCTTTTTCTTACCTTCTTTTGATGCCTTTTCCTATTTCTGTTCAGCTTTTCTTTTTGGTGGGAGATTTTTCTTTTGAAAACTGGGTGCCCGAATCAATATGCTCGCACCTCACCTAATCTTATAAGACCAATTTCACCGTCTGTTTCCTCACTGATGCACTTCTCAATTGCTATGCTTTTGGTCTATCAGTTGATTAAATTTTTTTTTTAATTTTTTTTATCTTGGTGAAGTGTTTATATCTCCAAATTTAACTGATCTGATTGGTTAATGCTGCTTGACCTTTAGTGAGATTCATAGATTAATAAATTTTAAAACCGGCTGCTACTTAGTACTAGTAGTTTTTTGATCTCCGGTAGCGCTACACCCCGCCATATCGGTACTATCCAAAGTTCACACCCGTATTGCCCAGTTTCTGCTACGTATCGCATTATATCCGGATTTTTGCCCGCTAGACGACCGCTATTGGTGCTTTGGCGTCAAAAATGATTTCAAACAAGTGAAAACATAGGTACCGCTACCGCTAGACGATCGCTATCGTTACACTGGTACCGCTACTGCTATTTAATTTTATACATGTGCATTTGGCAAGGAAAACACAGGGTCCAAACAAGCGAAAAATAGTCCCCAACAGTAAACCATGAACGTACACTAATGAAAAGAATGTGCGATATTTTCATGCAATGTAAATGTATTATATTTTTAGCAATTAAAGTATTTTACATCAAAACAAACGAGCCATTACTTTTGCTACCAATAGAGTGTTTCCATACAGGACCATACTAAGCGCAAGTTATGGTTACATCATCTGACATAAAAATAGGCTCATGAAGCAACCAAACTTCCTGTATCCTCAGCAATACAATTCGAGGGACCCATTTTGGAGTCTCACGCAAATGATCGGAGCCGTTCAATTTGTTTAAAATACTCCTATGTTTTAAGAGTTCCCTTAAAAATCCAAGTCCTTCGGATATTGGTAAGGGCTTGATCGGTATTTGTCTCTAAATTTGACGAGCCCTTACCGATATCGGAATGACTTGGATTTTTACGGGAGCTCTTAAAAACATATTTTAGACAAATTGAACAGCTCCGATTTTTGTGCCAAAACTTGTGTTTCTGGAACCGGAGGTTCATTGGTGTGTTCATACTTGGTTGGAGTCCATCTGATCGTTTAAGTACTTTTTTGTCTTTTGTCTTTGGACATCACTTTATCTCTTTTGAGACTTCTAATTTTAGATATAAATTTTCGGCAGAATGTGCGTTAGGCATAAGTCTGTATTGGGGTAATAGACATCAATTGCCTTGTGTTTTTCTTTTTTGGCTTAGACGAGTACTCTTGTTTTGTCCAAAATTTTTGTGATGAACTCCGTTATGTAATTGCAATTGGGATTTTAGTAAATAAAATCTCACATCTCACTTGTTGACCAAAAAGAAAGTATTGAGGATAAAATTAAAACTTTGAAAATGGTTAACAAATTGGACAACATCAAATTTTGAGCTGGGAAAATCTCATGAATATACATATCTTCTGCGTATCAGTCTGTTCGAAATATTAAAATTAGCTTCTTATTTATTTATTTATTATTACCAAAAATCTCGTAAGAGTCAGAAGAGATGGACGAGTCTATGTGCAAGGACAAAGCCCCGCCACGCCTTTGAATATTGAATACTAACGTTGGAATTCTTGACTGCTCTGTGCTTTTTCCCGGCGTCTGGCTATGAAATGTATGCGAGGGAGAAGAGGAGGCAGAGGCAGGGGAGAGCGAGGCAAGAGAGGGAGGAGAGTGAACTGATAGGTGTACTGTTAATCTTTTGCTCCGTATCATCGATTCATCTGCACTCCTTGTTAATTCACTGGTGAATTTTTGAAGCCTCGACTATCTGCCCATTAGAATGGAGGCGTTCTTCGGTTTGGCAGCTATTTTTGAATCAACCATTTATTCTCAAATTTCAGAAGTTTTTATGATGCTTCCAGCAGTTACTGAGGGTTAGAGTAGGAATATTTCATCCCTGAACTATTCTGTTCTTGTTCATTTTGTTCCTATAATATTAAAGCCTCGTTTGGGAAAAAAGGCAAAAAAGAAAAGACACAGCAGCCAAAAAACAGTTGTGTATACTATGACCCCTTGAAATTAATCCCTCTCTCACAATTTATGTCGTCAATACAACATGATACTCAAACTAATTTACAAACTTCCGTCTCAACAAGCCTACATAGCCTCCTGCCACTTGTTACATCAAATACTGACAAAATCAAGGATCGGTACCTAAATAGTAAAGGAAGAAAATTGAGACTCAACGCCATTGTCAGATGGAGACGCTGTTGGGGACGCCACGACCAGTCACCCCGGGGCCCGATGACGGAAGAAGCAGTTCATACGGAGGAATACCAGCACCACTTCGGTTCCTTAGACTACTATCCTTATTTCTTCCATGAATCGTCTTCTCAATCTCCTCTAATTTAGAGGAAAATTTCTCAAACAGCTTTAGAACTTCATGGTCATTGATACGTTGACCCTGAAGACTCTGCACCTGACCCAGATACTCCTCGTCTGGAGAGTGAGTTGACAATGTGTCTTGGACCGCCATTACTTTTGTCGCTTGGAGTTGAGTTGGCAAAGAGGATAAAAAAGTTTGTTGAGGGTTTTGCATGAACTTCTCATATTCAGGCTCATCTTCTTGAGGAATGAGTCTTCTCATTATGGTTGGACGGTTAGGAACATACCCTCCAAATGGGTATTGCCCAAAATTTATAGCTGCATGTTGGCCTGAAGCGATCCAAATCATCGTGGTTAAAATCCCGGATAAGTCCTCTTTGGTGTTGAGTTTTGGCCACCAAGGCTCGTTCCTTTTATCGTAGTGGCCCTTGTTTTTTATCTCATTCCACCAGGATTGGAGCTCAATGTCAGATGTGACCGAGTTGGGTTCAGAGTAGAAGTGGCGAACATAGGATTCTACCAAGTCTTTTATAGCTGACCATATGAGAAGACCATCTGCTGCGTATGGGTAGTCTTCTATAACAAGTTTTATGCCACAGGGCATTGAAGGATCCTCCACAGCCATGCCCCTGAAATTTCATATATCACCAGTGTGAGTTTGACATGGTTGCTCGGTTCAAAGGCAGAAATTCCATTAATTTTGTACAAAGAGACCAGTTGAACAGAGAGAAGGCATCAGACTCTGCATAAAGGGCTATGTGACAAAGAAAATTGGTTTGGTTTCAACTTCAAGAGGAATACATAAATTCCTGTGTTTTACCCGAAACATACCCAAATGCATCTTGAAGTACCCTATGACTACGAGAATCTTGCATTACTTGTATGTTTTTTCTTCCAATGAAAAATTCCCCCCAACAAAGCCAATTAACATTTTGTTTATGGTCTTCAAATCTTCAGAGATCTAAACATGTTTCAACTGGTTTAAATGTTGAGAACGCATATGTTTTTGGTTTGCAACCATTTACAAATTTTCATGTCTCTAACCTCATTTTGTCATTTCCCTTGTGTTTTTGACACATTCCCGATATGTTACTGAAATGTTTCCGTTTCCAAGTTTCCTGGTACGACATACATTTTGTTTTTGTGAACATAACAAACACAAAAATGAATTAGAAAGCTAACCTCCGAATTAAATCTGCTGGCAGAGCTTCCATATCGAATCGCCACATACTCTTGTAGGCTGCAGAACTTATTTCCATGGAATACTTTCCAGGACTAAAACAAGCCTCGATTATTCCCCCACCGTTTATTAGACTTTGTCTTGCAAGAGCGTTGATTTCTAGAGTGTAGCGCATATGAGGATGGAGCAGTTTGTAGATAGGGTGCATTGAGCTAAGCTGCCTATTAGTAGCAATTATGTAAGATTCCATGCAAGCATGAGTCCTCAACCTGAAAATGCCAAACCACCGTCATTAAAAGCGTGACTATGATACAACCAATACTTTCAGTCTTACTGAGATTCAGAATTTCAGTTTCACATTCCTTCCTGCCAATCTTCTTTGAACCAAGTAAAATATAAAAAAACAAGATGATTTCTAATGACAAAAGGTCAAATTTTAACAGGTCAAAGATTGAAACTTGATATCCATTCACACATTAAAACCTCAAGTATGAGGTAAATGCATCGATTTCTTTGAGTCATAGAGAGACTCCGAAACTCAGTTTCACAATGCTTTTATCCAATCATATCCAACCATATACAAATGTCACAAATCTGGCTGAGAACAAAATGATTTTGTTTAAGAAAGCATCAGATTTGACGTGCTCAAAGATTGAAGGCCTTGATTTTTATTCAAAACTTGAAACCTTGCAAATTTGGTAGGTATTGAAATTATAGTCTCACCAGTGGTTCACTAGTTGATGGACCCCAGCATCATTCGAACAAACATGAGCTTTGGCTAGCTTCCAAATCCAATGAGTAGTATTACCATGTCCATGAGTGTAAACACGTTTGTTTCCTGGTGAAGAAGATGTTGGAGGAAGTGAAAGCTCAATGGCAATTGGCCTTAAAAACCCAGTACGGGTGTAGAAGAAAATTGTCCTAGAGGCATAAGCTTTTCTCCCAGGCAAGGAGTTCATCTTCTCGATAAATGGCAAAACCATGTCGTAATAATCGAGTATAAATAACTTCTTTTTCTCGATAGCCTGCGTGAAAAGTTACCAGAAACAGTCAGTAATGACAAGGAAAAGAAACTAAGTGCTCTTCTTCATAAAGTCCCACATTTTTATCTCCTGCACTTTGATTGATTGAGACCAATGGAAAGCCAACTAAAGCTATTGAACAGAAAGAATTAAAGTCGATGTTTGGCATAATAGAGAATTTTCATGGATGCAAATCTTGAGGGCAAATGTGTCAAGTTAGAATTTAGGAAGCAAGAACTAACAACTGCATAACACTACAATTTCCCTCTCAAGTTGTGTCAATGCTACAGATGCACTGTCTAAAAGTTGGATTTGGTGGACTCCCCAATGCCTAGATTGGATAGTCCAGGCCTATGAAAGCACTGACAATCCTAGAGACCAGCGTCTCCCCATGTCCAACACGAGGACATGCCGGGCATATGTGGGACACGCCACATGGCGTGTCCATTAAATTTTATTTAATTTTTTTAAGGGGGAAACGGCAGGAACACAGGGGGACACATATAGGTACACCGTACACGTATAGGGACACTACAAGGGTTAAATGTGCAATTTTGTAAATTTTTTGGGGGGTAAATGTGTATTCCTTCAAATAATTTGAGTTAGCAGTATAATTTGATGTATATGATGCTCATTTATATAAATGCTTCATGCTGCAACATATAACTATGTTTCCAATGATATAAAATAATAATTATTTATCTTTTTCTTATTTTTGACGTGTTTTCTCCTATGTCTGTACTGTGTCCATATCCTTCTTCATGTCCATATCCGTGCTGCATAGGTCTAGGCGGTAATCAGGCGTTTTTTTACAGTAGTTCGGCAATTAGCTGCCGATTTAATCGGCTCAACGAGGAAAACTTCAAAATTTTTAGATTATTTTGTTACAGGTTGTTAAGTGTTATTTTAACAAAATCTATACTATATATAATACATGCCAAACCCCAAATCAGCTATCCAAAGGACCAAAACCTCTTCTCTTGTCTCATCTGCAATCCCCAATCGAACTTTCTGTTTGACTAGTTATTTGTTATTACTTTGGTCTTAATTCATTTCTTTCTAGTCTTATGTCACTTCTTACTCAAAACATTGTGGTGCGGGGTGGGGGAATTATTTTTGAAAAATTGGAAAACTCGACTAATCTTTGGCCTCCAGTGACGCCACCTAGTCGGCCTAGGCGCCCCTTGTCCACCCGACCAGTGCCTAGCAATTTGTAGAACATTATCTATAGGGCGTAATGAAAAAAATTGACATGAAGATTCACTAAGAACATATTGAACATGGTATTAAGTGAGCTCATATAAAATCTTTCAGAGCAGATTGGATGGTTAACGTCCGCATCAAATTTCAAGCATACAACAATATTAGGTAGCTAGCTTAGAAAGGAAATTTGGGATCTCTCAATGTATTAAAAGAGGCTAATTACCACAGTACCGTTTTTCTACTTCCAAACAATAGGCTTGCCATATATATATATATATATACACATACATACACAGTCAGGATCCTACGAGGGATCCTTTACGGCCTTACCGTAAGGGACTCCCCTTTCCCGATCGAATTGCGACGATCCGAGCCGTTCAATGTGTTCAGAACGTGATTTTAAGGGTACCGGCGAGAAATCGCCCAAAAAAATGACCGGGAAGGGCTTGATCCGAACAGTTTTGCATAAAATGCATTTATAGTGTTTTTATGAAAAACTGCTCGGATCAAGCCCTTCCCGGTCATTTTTTTGGGCGATTTCTCGCGGGTACCCTTAAAATCACGTTCTGAATACATTGAACGGTTCGGATCGTCGCAATTCGACCGGAAAAAGGGAATCCCTTACGGTAAGACCGATAGGGATCTCTTTTAAAATCCTGACCGTATATATAGCAAAAGAAAGGACTGACCAATATATATATTACGGTTCCGGGAACCCTTAAAAAAACCTCTAAAAAAAACCCTCCAAGTCTTAATCTCATAGTTCCTGATCAAATTTTAATGATCCGAGCCGCTCAATGTGTTCAGAACGTGATTTTAAGGGTGCCCGCGAGAAATTGGCAAAAAAAAAAACCGGGAAGGGCTTGATTTGAGCAGTTTTTTTATTGAACCATTCAATAAAGTTCAATGAAAAACTGTTCGGATGAAGCCCTTCCCGGTCATTTGTTTTGCTGATTTCTCGCGGGTACCCTTAAAATCACGTTCTGATTATATTGAGCGGCTCGGATCATCAAAATTTGATCGGGAACTTGGAGGGGTTTTTTTAGAGGTTTTTTTAAGGGTCCCCGGAACCACCCTATATATATATGTTTATAATGGAATGAATAGTCATATATTCCAATAGCAGGAAAGACATGGATCCATAAACATAATGCATTCAGGTTAGGACCTCATCAACGCTCATTCCATGCTGAAGTAATTCTTGTTCTATCAAATCTTTTGTTATTGCAGACTCCGGTGGACCATAAACTGCAGGATCTAGTTTGCTGAGAAGCGGAAACTCCTGATAAAAACACACCAAACCTTAAAGGCCTCTCAATGTTGGGAATGGGAAATTCATTTTGCAACAAACCGGAAATTCAAGTGGAGCATACCCTCAATAGTTCAATGCCCACTGGGTTGACCCCTGCTAGCATTTGGCGTGCAAATTCATTATCCCGGAGCCACACAAATCTATCCCCTGCAAATAGGATAAATAAAGCAAGAGTTTTGTGAAATAAATACTCGCACCACCCATGAATTAGATTTTTAGAAGTGATCTGAAATGTGGCTGTGAAATTATACCGAAAATCATCTCAAGGTTACATCGAATACAAAAGAAACATAGAGAGCATACTTTTAATTATGGCTGGTACTTCATACTTCAACAACCTTTGCCCAACCGTTGCGACCCTTCTCATCAAGTTGGCTAGAAACTGCTTCTCAGTTATGTTTTCGTCTTCATCTTTCAAAAAAACACCATCGTTGTATAACTTATCAATCTCAGAAAAGCACTTGAAGGAGATATCGGTACTTGACAAAGAAGCAGCAATAGAAGGTATCAAATTGTGTAACAGAGCTTTCAATCTTCCAGCGGAGAAAGTGTTCTGCTTAATTTCCTCAAAAGTTTCATCACGGGGAACATATACAGGATGGGGCTTCTCAATTCTACTCTCAGAAAATGGATCTGTTAAATACCATTCAAGAAAGAGGACATGTGAGTATAATCTAAAAGCGAATAATTAACATAATTTATTAGTTTGAGTGGGGGCACGTGACCCCATTGTTGGATGGCCCTGCACCACAATCATTAGTATAGCCACTAGCACTATCATTTCTAGATTAGCAACTCAACACAAGATACTGTTTTCTGTGAAACCATTTTCATTTTTCACAGAAAAGGTTTCTAGGGAAAATGTTTTATCCCAAAACAGACAGAATGTAATATTGCACGCACCTGACTTAGTCGGAGGTCGTCCAGTTCGACAGCGCCTAGGATAAGGCCTCTCCTCATCTCCTAGGAGTGGCCTAGCTAAATCCTCGCCTTTGTCAGGATTACCCAAATCATTATAAGGGGCATAATCAAATATTCTCTCATGCATTTTCCTCTCGCCTTTCCCATTGCCTCGAATACTAAGCAAGTCTTCACGTCGAAGATCTTTAATGCCAGGAGGTGTTTGTGACGGTAAATATGTCTGTTCAAGAAAATAAGGTTACCCCTTGAGATAAACCAACCATGTTGCAATCAGAAGTGTTATCACGAGAAGAATAAGACCTGTGCCGTTCATACCTTATTTGTGAAGATAATTCTGCTTTCAGGATTATCATTCCGTGGATGTATCCATGTATCAGCAGGGAAAAATAAAGAGCCTTGTTTAAAACCATGAACAGCAATCTCCATCAAGTGGAACTCCTTTCCGTGGAAATTGGTAATGAGAATAGCCCCAGGACATCCAAAGTCAGATGGCACCCGGAAGTTAGCAGCATAGGTGACAAGGTAAGGATGGCTTAGTGGCTTAGGCAACCAGCCCCTCACATAAGATTCAATGCTCTTTCCTGACTTGGTCACTGTAAGATCATTCAGCTTCTGTCAGCACTTCCAGTCATGTAAAGAGGAAATGGAAAATAAGGCTCCATTTGCATAGATGTTCATTTGAAATGAAGAGATTTGCAATTTTACTCCATAGGAATTGTCTAATTTAGCTTTGATAGTGGATGTATGGATCTCAACATTCGGCTAGGGAGCTTTATTTATTTATTTTTTATCTGGCTTGGGAGCTTTTTCATGATGAATTTCAAAGGACTATATACGAATGGTAATTTGAAACACTTCGTGTTCGGGATAATGGTTATACAAAGATCCCAACTTTCAACCTCTAATCCATCTTCCATTCTAGTTTCACAAACCACCTATACATATCCCAACTTTCAACCTCTAATCCATCTTCCATTCTAGTTTCACAAACCACCTATACATAGACCCCTCATTAGTCGAGGTCCACAGTTTATTAAAACAGAGCCCAAGTCTAAAAATTGGAAATTGTGGAGAGAAAATAAACCATATGCCAAACCAAACTACCCCAAACCCTAAGTCCCAATCATTTAGGTTTCGTCCACTACATGAATCTGTATTGTCCATCGAGCCCTGTCAAAGACTCTCGTTTTGTGATATCCAACGAACTTACATCATTTCGAACTACCGCCTTTAAAGTCAAATAGTTGTATGAATAAGAGCAATCACAACCACCATACACAATATCCAAAACAGCAACAATTCAAGTTTAAATCAGATGAGCTTCATTTTCATCACCAACTTTATGTGTTAGTTAGTAAGTCGCTAATAAAGCAACCAAAGGCTAGAACCCAACTCCCATTTTTTTTCTGAAATTTTTTTCCCTCCTATTCTCCCTTGTTCGTGCCTAGAACACATTCTAAGGGTGAGTGCACAATATTGACTAAGGCCAATTTTCCCTAATTGTCTAAACAGGCTAAACGGACTATAAAGTTAAAAAAAAAAAAGGATTATGGGACAGACCATTCTCCTCGCATACATCAACTAAGCCCTTGTTCGGTTGTGGGTTCGAAAAAAAATTTCCAAACCCAAATCCACTCAATACCTATATTTCCAATCATTATTTTCATTTCTCGCTGTTAATCGGCCCCCTGTGTCGGGGGGGTCTGACACCGAGCCCAGCCATTTCCGGTTTTACCCATCCACGTGCGATCTCTCTCTCTCTCACCACTTTCTCTCTTGCTCTTATTTTATTTTTGTTATAAAATTTTAAATGCTAATTTTTTTTTTCACGTATTTTTTTAAAATAAATTATATATTTTTGAAATCTACTCAACGAAACCTATCAAACGAGCCTAATATTGATGATGAAATAATGTAAAACGAAAAAATTATATTTTTGTGGTAGTTTAAACTGTCCGAAGGTTGAAAAATTAAGTGTTCTAAATTTCAATCCGTTTGAACCGGTGAAAAGATTTTAGTTTTCTGATTATTTTATCCTAAATGGTCATAATTAAATTTTGACTATAGGACTCTCGTTGATTAACCCTAAGAAAGTCGTAGAATCAAATATCTCTTAGGATTAATCATCTTAAGATTAATCAACGCGAGCTCTAGAGTCAAAATTTAATTATGACCATTTAGGATAAAATGATTAGAAAAATAAAATCTTTCAATTGGTTCAAACGGATTGAAATTTGGAATACTTAATTTTTTAACCAAATTTTTTAATATATAAATACATAAACTAAGAGGTTGAAATCACGTATTTTTTAAATAAATTTTATATATTTGAAATCTACTCAACAAAACCTATCAAACAAGTCTAATATTGAATATGAAATAATGTGTTTAAGTTAAATGATTTTTTTAGACCCAATATATTTTCTCTTTGTTTTTATTTTATTGTATTCTATATTTGAATTTTCAAATAAATTATGTATTTTGAATTCACTTAAATTTACTTTATATTTCTCTAAACAAGTCATTGCAAATTGAAAATCATTACCCCTTGACCATTAGTCTGAAGAAAAAAAAAAAAATAGCGTGAACTCGATATCATTTTATCCCAAAACGGAAAAAGCATATAGTATAAAACTGACCAGGATCAATCTCTTCACTGATGAGCTGGATCTGTATCCCTTGACCAATCCCATTTACGAACCACTCCCACTGATCCTCAATCTTGCCATTAATCTTCTCCTTCATCTTCTTCCTAATCGTTATCACTGCCCTCACGTCGATCCACGCGCCACTGGGAGAAGAAAACACAGACCCATTATTGTACTCATGATCTGATGCTAATTTCTCCCGAGTCTTGTTGTCGCCGCCGCTGATCACCGCCCGGACCAAACCCCGACGACTCTTCTCCTTGACCTTGGACTGGAAACCCCGAACATGGGTCCCTCCGCCGATCGCCGCCGTGCGCCGGGTGGCGGCGGAGGGGACTGGCTTGCCAGTGAGTGTTGGTTGAGCTGTAAGCATCTTTGGAAACAAGTTTTTTTTGGGTAAATATCTTTGGAAACAAGTTGTAAGCAAGAGTTTTACAACTTCTGTGGTATACTATAAGTCTAGACTTTAGTGGCCGTGGGGGATATAGGAACTTTACAGTGGAACTATTCCAAGTAGGCAGTCCTTCCCGTGTCTCTGTCTCTGTGTGTGTGAGAGAGAGAGAGAGAGAGCTGGACGCTATAGTGTTGCAGTCTGTCAAACTTATAAAATCTGATGATCTAAATTGTTTATTATTTTAGCATTTCATACCTTCGGGCCAATTTACACGTATTTCGATATTACTTGCACGAGTCTCGATTAGAGTTAGAATTTTTTTAAAATATAAATTGGCCTAACATGAGTTGACAGCATCTGAAAGTTATTTTTGAGAGTTGAGTGATAATGAGTGGAGAGAGATAGAGAGAGAAATTTATTGAAAACTGTGCCGAGAATTAAAAGTTACTCTCAAAATGGTGAACCAAGCGGAGTGATTGTTTTACATCCGAAACCTTAGAATTGAACAAATCTTTAATGAGTCTCACGTCTGTGTTTGGATGAGTTTTTGAAAATTTTTGTATGAGAGTAATGAGTGAAAGTTGGGATAATGAGTGAGGAGAGATAGAGAGAAATGAGAATAATGATCGAAGATATGGGTAATGAATGAAAAGTAATGATGGAAATAGGAGTAATGAATATTTTTTGAGTTGGGATTTTTTTTTCAAAAACGAAAACGAACTAGACATAAACTACTCAAAGTTTGTTGAGAATACATAAATAGATGTTGAGGATAAAAAGAAAAGATAAATAAATTATGGTTAAATAGGTCAATTTATTTCTTTACATAATTGCAGGTCACCATTATATTTCATGATCGACATAATTAAAAATAATAATGTCACCAGAATTATACTCTATTTATTAATACCACAAATTTGATAAAAATGCATAAGAGACTTGCTACTACCAATATTTTACGCACTAAAATTTTGACATTGAAAGAACAATTTCAGCATTATTAACAACCTATTTAATACTTACAACTTGTTTTAAAAATTAATGATTTTTCCATAAAATGGATCGGAAAGAACCCACAAAACATCCATGCATGACTGGCTATTTCTTTTTTTTATTAAAGAAAAGGGTCGACCATCTTGTGTCATAGCATACTGTATTTTGTATCAAAATTTATATCCACCACACTTATATGCATCTGAAATATTGGTTACTTAATTGTTCTAACCACTTAATGTGTTCCCTATTTCTATCTTTATAAAATTAATATTTGCCGTCCTTTGAGGGAAAAAATAATACTTGTACTTATCAAAAAATAAAAATAAAAGCAAGCTATACACGATGGGAGTCTGGGAGTAGGGGATCAAAAGAAAAATATTTTCTTGCGAATTGACTCCAAAAATAAAACCTTGATAAATTATGTATGAAACAAACTCACCAACCACATAGACTAACCGTCGTGACTTTTTCTTTTCATCGATCAGAGGATGTTTCCACCGCTTCTAATTATATATGGAATGGAAGAAAAAAGAGGTGCAACTGCCACCAGCTGGACAGATATTGAGTGTGGGGGGGGGGGTGGGCAAAACTTTTATTCTATTGCCATGTTCTAACGGCAATCTGCAAATTAATGTGAAAGTAGTATAATTTCAAGTTTATGGTATCAGCAAAAATTATTCACAAATATGATGAGCACATTGTTTTTTCACTCTTTTGCTCATGATGGTGGCAGAGTTGGGTTGAAGCCACTTTCTAATTTATCGAAAGCTAGTTGTTTATGCCAAATAAAGATTTCAGTCAGGTGATTAATTTTCAACAAAGACGAGGACCAAATCGCATAGGAATACAAGTTATATATATGTGAAAAAGGAGCAATAGACGTAAGGAATGCAATGCAAGTTATATGTGAAAAGGAGCAATAGACATAAGATGAGAGGGTCAAAATGTCTTAAAGACGAAAGTAAGAGTGAAAATAGGATCGCTTGCCATTTAACTTAAGGTAAGAGTGAAAATGAGACGCTTTTAAAGGTGTCAGTCAAGCACTTCTATACGAAATTGAGATTACTATGATGAGTCGTAAGGTGCAAATCACAATGCGAGGGAAAAATCAAGTATAATTGGGTGGGCAAGTCAAATAAATTTTGGTGCCGGTCTTCTGTCTTTAATAGCTTTTACACAAGTCTTCTATATATAACGAATTGCCAAATACTGTACTATAGAATGGGATATTATTAGTTCTCCACCGTTCTAACCATGTAATCTCAATTTCACTAAGCGAGATTCCTTTCAAACTTCGTTATTTTTCTCCCTACGATAATATTCACCATAGAAGAGTTTTACTACTACTCCAATATATTTTCAAGAAATAATAATAAAATGGTGTCTCTCATGAATAAGGTGGGGACCCTTTAGAATTTCGATTTTGCTTTTGTTGAAACGTGAAAGGGACTTGAGTGGACCAAAAAAACGTGAGGGAATTGTGACTCCAAGTCCAAGGCAATGTATATGTGGTATAAAATTATAGACCTTATTTGGATGAGGTTTTGAAATTTTTTTAGTTTGATTTTTGGGTAATGAGTGGATAGAGAAATTAGGGTAATACTCCAATTAGATATAGAAGTAATGAGTGGAAAGAGATAGAGAGAGAAATAAAAATAATGATTGAAAAATGAGAGAGAAATAAGAATAATGATTGAAAATAGGGATACTAAGTATTTTTTGAATTAGAATATTTTTTTAAAAAATAGCATCCAAACAAGGCATTAAACCGACAACTTCTCTCAAGACAAAAAAAAAAAAAGAAGAAGAAGAAACTTTAGCTCTCTCTCACAGTCACATAATGATGTTAATAAATTAGGTGCAATGTTCGGGAGACTAATCATGCGCGGACCTCAACCAAGCTTTATATTTAGCTTTGTTTTGTTAATTATATACTGCTCTAGTTGAACCTCCTACTCCACGAGCATTTATGAGTAGTTTATTTTTTCGATACAACAATGCTACTCATACAACGATCCAAACACAACGACTTATACAACCTCTCACATACATGTGGGGTCCACACATTCGATAATATTGAGCTTCCCGAATTAACTTGTGCGTGTCTTCAACTAATTTATATAGTTACTCCCAAAGTCTTTATAACAAGTTTACACTTACGTGTGAAGGTGATGTGACGCTAAAAATTGCTAATAAGGAGTTCTGAACCAAACACCATAAGAGGGAGTAAACCCCCCAAGTTACACGTTAAAACTTAAACCAATCTACTACAAAGCCTGGTATAATAATTAGTGGAATAATAAACTTTTCGAGTTTTTTTTTGACAATAATATTGTATAATTAGCGGGAGTTAGGGGCTGTTAATTAATAGGGGCTCAGAGACTTACCATAGCCTTGAAAATCTCAAAACCCCGCTCTTCGTGGTGCTCGAACCTAGGCCACCACGGAGGGGGACATTAACTTTACAAACTGTGCTAGCTTTTCACTTTGGGTGGTGTTAATGCCAAAATTGTTATGCATAAAAAGCTTGTACTATATGCAAAGTATAAAACTCTTATATACAACAATTTTGACATTAACAAAAACAGTTTTGACATTAGCATTTCCCTTTAACTTTTGAAAACATGCAAAACGTTATATTATCATATAATATTGTGACAAAACCATGTTTGGTATTGTCACTGGCTTGTCCTAATTTTTTTTTTTTTCCCGTTTTTTGGCGAGCTTTTTTACTTTTATTTTTCTGATCATGACTTGGCCAGCTTGTTTTGGACCCAAATATGGAGTGGATTCTGACGTCAGTATCCTCCAACTTCCGTCATGATATTTTTAAACACAAATTAGCATTCTCACTTTTTTTTTTTTTGAGTAAAGCGAAGACTAAAAAAATTATTAATAGAACGAAATGATACAAAGTAAGCGGGATACAAAAGGCCGAAAAAAACAGCATCTCAACCAAAGGCAAACATTCCGACTAGGTCCGCACCTAAGCCTCGGACAATGATCTGCCAGCCCCCAAATCACAAAAGAAAGAGGTTGGCAAGATCCTAATAGCCTTGGACAAAGTTGTTCTCACTTTGGAAACGCCTTCTCATTCTACCATACCCATCCATATTTTTCTAGGGACGAAAATAGTTGTTACTACTCCCGTCTCAAAAAGATTATCCGGTCCGTACAAATAGAACTTAAAATAATGCATTTTGTCAACAAAAAATCAAACATTTTTTTCTCTAATTACTAAAAAGTCAATTAATTTTCTCCAAAAAAATGCATTGTTTATAAGTTTTGTTTGTGCGGAGTGGACAGTTGTTTTGGGACGGGGGAGTAACAATCAAACCACATCCTAAAGGAATTTTACAAGGTTGCTTGACTTAAGTCTCGAAAATAAGTTTACCACTCAGTATTTCAAAAGATTGTTGATTTTTGGACCAATTTACTTTAACAATTTTATTTTTAAAGTCATCCTTCAAAAAATTGAAATGTCGAACTTTTGTTACATGCGGGCATACTCCTTTGAGAAAGACATTTCATATGACATTGTGTCACCAATATATTGACCCTCAAATTTAGCAAGATATACTTACACTAAAAAACTGGAGTTAGCAAAGTGTGCACATCTGTTCAAAAAAAGCAAAGTGTGCACAAATTTGGTAAGGAGAGAGCCAAAAATTTCTTTTATATCCCTTCGACTTTGACCAAAAATTCATTTTGGTCATTCACCTTTCAATTTCGGCATAAAAATACTTCGACTTTTCAATTTTTTTTCAATGTCGTCCTTTAGAAGGAATCCGTTTTCTTTGAGTCCGCGCTGGGCCATCTCCGGCCACTGGACAGCCGATCCGAGCCGTCCAAAAATTCTAAAAAAAAAAACCAAGGGGGCCGGCGCGTGAATCAACGGCATCCGATGTGTGTAAGGTGCTTGATCTAAACACCATATTTTTCGTGTATGTATGTATATATCCCTAAAGGATGACATTAAAAAAAATTGGAAAGTCGAAATATTTTTATGCCAAATTGAAAGGTGAATGACCAAAATGAATTTTTGGTCAAAATCGAAGAGATATAAAAGAAATTTTCTCCAAAATCTAACATTATTTTGAAGTTGGTGGAAGAAGGATAAAATTGGAGTATTTTAATAGGTGCCATGATAATAATACTACTACAATTTACTACAAATTTTATTACTATAATAGTACTAAAACACGCTTAGAAAAATTGGAGATTTTCAAAATGGGGTGCCTTCCTTGGCTGCAGAGCCCCGCTAGGTTTCTCCAATGTCCAGAATATCAAATATTAATACGTTCAGACAATCACAAGCACCATCAAATCAGGCATGAGGTTTTGACCATATTCTTTTATTAATTATTAAAAAGAGAGTTGACAAAATTCCATTGGTCAAATTCGGGAATAGGGTTTGTCGTTTTGTATATTACAAACAAATCGAGATTAAGGCTCCGTTTGTTTGAGCGTAAAATATTTTTCTCTTAAATAATTTCCACATTTTTGGTGTTTAGTTGTAAAATTTGGGAAAAAATGTTTTACCCGTAAAAAGTTTTCCAGCAATGAGAGGAAAATGACTTTTTAGCAAAACTTTGGTAAGTCAATTTCCGATTAGCGATCCCGACCACTTTACCCTAGCCCAACCACCACTCGTCCTTCCCACTTAAATTCAGTTTCTGTCCATGAAACTCCTCAGACCCCCTCTCTCTCTCCTCTCTCTCTCTCACACACACACACACACACTCACTTGAAAAAATCTTAAACCATCCCCTTTGCTTTTATTCTACCTTTCTCTAATTCTCTCTACTTCCCACGTCTATGTCTCTCTACATACGAACATATATAAATCTATATGCCTCACTCAAATTGTAGACGCACATCCTCAAATCTCTAGTTCTTTAAATCTGTGGGACCTAGAATTTATTTGATCATTTACGTATGGGAGATTTTTTTTAACTAGCAACCAAACATCGAAATATTAAAACGAAAAAATTGCCTCTTTGGCAAAATTATTTTACATGAAAAATATTTTTACATATAAAATATTTTACGTTAAAACAAACGTAGCCTAAAACAAAAATATCCAACAAAACCTGTCTCACTCTCAGATAAGCTTTCTCCATCCATCTATCGTTTTTGTGCTTACAATTGGAAGTTGAAAAGTTGTGATGTAGATCCATTGTGGGCTGCTGGTATTGCGGGACCATTTTGTCAAAACCATGTGCGTGTACCATTTGGTATGTAATGCCATGATTTAGTACAAAGGGCATGATAAGGACTACTTTATTACTATAAGGTAGCACAGTAGGGGTGATACCGGCCCGGTTTCGACCGGTTTCGGCATATTTTTCGGTCGAAACCGGTTATCCGGTTTGAGATTTTTAGAAACCGGAACCGGTTGAGATAATCCGGTCCGGTTTCGATTGAGTCAACCGGTTCCGGTCCGGTTTATCCGGTTTTCATTCACCGGACATATTTTGGGCTCAACACATCAAAAATCCACAATTCAACCCACAAAATATCAACCAAAAGCCCATAATTCAACCCCTTTTTTTGGGCCCAACAAAAAAGGACCAATTTTGAACCCAATACATAAAAAAAAAACCCATAAAAATATAATTAAGCCCATAAAAACAGTTTATATATATATATATATATATATGGGGTTGATTTTATATAATAAATATATATATTAGACCAATATACATATATATAACTGGTCCGGTTTCGACCGGTTTCTAAAACACATAAACCGGATCGAAATTATTTTTCCGGTTTATTTTATAAAATTTTATAAACCGGAACCGAATCGAAATTATTCAACCGGTTTAAAAAATCCGGTCCGGTCCGATTTTTCTGGTTTCGATCGATTTTTCGGTTTGAACTAACAGCCCTTACCAGAGTTTGCAGTCGCATGCAAGATTTGTCTGGTTGGTTGGTTGATTGATTTGATCTCATTGATCAAAGTTCAGTTATTGAGGTCAAATTGCAAGAAAGTATTTTTTGACTTGTCATCGATTACCTTCCTTTGACCTGATTGAGAAGAAGATTAATTGAGATGCGCATAAACTGATCAGGACACCTCGACCGTTCGGGAAAAAAAAAATCAAAGAGTTTCCGAGGGCATGAGAAGGAGACTAAAATTAAATATGCTACGGAGTCATATCGAGTGGCTTTTCAATGCCATAAATAGGAGTAGCACTCCATGAAGTAACGTTGCAATTGCTGTGGGGTCCAATGGTCCATACCCACATTCTCACGTCTAGCAACTTTTATCCTTAAGAGAAAAAAAAAAAATACAATTTTAAATCCAAGTTGACTGAGAGAGTTCAAAACACGACTTCGATAACGCCAAAGTCGTTTTTAAAAACACTGTTATCAAGCACTACAACTTGTTGAGAAAAATAATTTAAACCACTTACAGTATGAGAAACGAATCCATCAAATAACTCAGGGGTTCTGTTACCAAACTCTCTTAAGGAGTAGGAGTATTTATTTAGTCGAATTTTAAAATGGTTAAGGCCAACCAATATAATTCCCATTTCCCATGCTGTTGCCCACGTGAAACATTGCTCCTCCACTGCAGCAGCTCCCCAGTAGGAGTACAACATAAACAATAGTATGAAATTGAGAGTACATTTTATCAAATCCACTTAACAGATCTGAGATTGACTATAAAATATTACTCTACTAGGAAATTCACACATGACCCTTAACCAACCTCATGACTCCCATAAAATAAGAACAGACCTTATCACTGTTCTCAAACAAAACAAAGAAAAGAAAAGAAAAGGACATTATGCTGACATGAATACTAGTAGTACTATTTTTTTAAGGTATGGGATCATCTTAGATTCACAATTAGCATGAACTCTCATCCCTAAAATAGTCAATGCTCAAAGTCAGCATTCCAAACACAATTCACATGTCAAATCGTTCTTCCACCGGTATAACTATACAACTGGTATAATCTTATATGCCAATTATACAGAGAATCTAACTCTCATCCAATTAATTAGATTAATAAATGACAACGTTTAACTAAAACAAATAAACCCCAAAAGAGTTGGTTGGTGGTTAAGGCCCTTGACTCAGACTTTTAATTAGGAGTTTGCTCATTCCTAAGTCGTCTCAAAACCTCTTAGGTGTTATCAACTCTTATGGGACCAATCCATACATATCTTTGCTCCGAAGTGAAGATGTGCATAAACAGCAGTTGGTAAGGAAAGAGCACTCATTATCAAAAAGAAGAGAAGGAAAGGAAAGAGCACTCAATTTCCCACTTTCCAGAATTGGTGAAATTTAGTGACCTCTACTAAGAACAAGGCGTTAACGAAATACCAGCAGTATATCAAATCCGATAACACATGGTTATTGCCGTGCTTCAGAGAACAGATAACACATGCTTATTTAAGTTTAGAATGAGGAAATCTTCCATATTTTCCAGTTATTTTCAGAACATACCTAACTAAAAGAGGAAGTAGTTTCGAGAAAGGGGAACAGTGGTAGCTGCAGTGCAGGTAAGAACCACATCATCTGCTGTCACTGTGTAAGTCTCTGGGTCCACCTTGATGTCTGGAAGGGCATCATTAAGCTTCATGTCAAGTTTGGTGAGCCTCCTCACATTGCCTACAGCTTCCACCCTTTTGTTGAGTCCATACGAGGCTTTCACTCCATCATCTAAAGCCGCCTGTTTTGATAGAACAGATGATGATCAATGAATTCTACAAGGTGAAATGCGCGCGCGCGCACAGAGAGAGAGAGAGAGAGAGAGAGAGAGAGAGAGAGAGAGAGAGAGAGAGAGAGAGAGAGAGAGAGGTCCATGCCTTGCTGACAAAAGCAATGGAGTTAGCACTGCCTGCCTTTCCAAATGCTCCAAACATCGGCCTCATTATCACCTGCAAAACATGAATTCCAATAAAAACCGGACCTGCATCAATTAATATCATTTTTGTTGCCAAATAGAAGACATTAAATTGATTTGTCTGACAACTAATTTAACTAAAAAAATTATTGAAATAATCTTTGACATAGATGTAGTTTTTGCTTTTCTCAAGGATGATAGTGAGTAGATTTGGGAAAAAATGCTCCAAGTTGGAACTTGCACTAGTAAAACACCTGCAGTAGCTTTGGAACTGTAATCAGAGGCACGGGAGATTGTCATGCAGCAAAAGTAGGTAAGTTCTTAAATTTAAAGGGCCAAATTTATTGACGGACGTCATTATGTTGGCAAGATTAGAGGGACACTTAATCAGAAGCAAAGCCTGTGACATTCATTAGAGAAATGCTCATCAAGATAAACGAAATAACTGTTTACCGGTTCAGGAGTTGGGATGCTAGCATTTGGATCACCCATGTTGGCCCATGCAATTGTGCCACCTTTGATCACCATTTCAGGTTTTGCTCCAAAGAAAGATGGTTTCCAAATAACAAGATCAGCCAACTTTCCTACCTGCGGAAAGTTTGAATATAGTGTGAATTTGACCAAGTTGCAAGATTTCTTAGTAGGAACGAAGAAGCCATGACGTGTTTGGAACTGATGATTACCAGTAAGCTGATAATTTGCTAACTTCACAAAAAAGATTTACTCTCCAACCCAATGAATGTAACAAAGAACAAGGAGTCAGGCAACAAGCCAGGAGATTGAAAGAAAAACCTGGCGGAAGTGAGTGTTGTGTGGCTATCCAGAAGTTTTAGCAACTTAATCAGAGATAACAGAATCATCAAGCTTTTTATTTTTCACAAAACTCCAGTCGAACTTTTCATCAGAAAACTCCAGTCATAGCATAAAGTTTTGAGATAAAAAGTTAACTTTTTTGTATTATTCAATTTTATATCTTCTTTGCAGCCGAGGTTAAGTTGAATGAATTATAAAAATGTGAATTAGCTTACCTCAACTGAACCAACAAAATGAGAAAACCCATTAGCTATAGCAGGATTTATTGTGTATTTTGCTATGTATCGTTTGATCCGGAGGTTATCGTTATCTGAGCCACTTGGTTCAATCGAACCTCTAGACAACTTCATCTTGTGAGCAGTTTGCCAAGTTCTGCAAATAACCTGGTAACAAGAGTACTTAAGTGAACACCCTGAAGCATGTATCAGAGGATGAACAAATGAACAAAATTCTAGACTAAATTAACATGAAGGATGATAGATCAGGCTGCATTCTGGAAAAATCTGAGAACCATCAGTTCAAGGAAAACAAAAGAGCACCCAACCTATGATGCACGGACGCGGATACCGACACGGACACGGGAATTCTTAAAAAATGGTGACACGGACACGGCGGGAGACAAGCCACGTGTATATTTATTTATTTATATAAATAAATTTAGTTTGACACCCAGAAATTTAAAAAAAAAATTACAATTTGGCCCCAAATTTTTTTTAAAATTACAGTTTGACCCCTTTTTTTTTTAAATTACAGTTTGGCCCCAATTTTTTTTTTAAAATTACAATTTGGCCCCTGCCGTGTCCCCATCAGTGTCCCTCCCGTGTCCCCGTAAAAAATTTAAATTAAATTATGAGACACGCCACGTGCCGTGCCCCATACGTGTCCCCGCGTGTCCCTGCCGTGTCCCGACACTGCGATACTTCGACCTCTAGAGGTGTCGGTGCTTCATAGCACCCAACCAATGATATTTTTAAGAACTTGTTGTTGACTTGTTGTACTGGGTTCACAAATGTTAACCAAGGTAAAACACCCAATCTGTTATAGAATAACCTCAATTAGCACATAACCCACATAACCTCTAGGACGAAGAAGTTTCCTAAAAAAACTGCAAGCTTTTGGTTAAGTCTTTACAGTACAAACCGCAAGTTTTAGCGAGAAAGTTCTAACAAAGTCTAAGTACATAAACTTTTGAATTATAAGATTTTGTTTCAAGGCGTCTACACATTTTCACAAAGCATAGGGGGTGCATCCGCACCAATTTGAACCTGAGGGGGTGTAGCTGCACATGGCCCAAACCACGAGGTGAAAGTGGACTTTGCCCTTTTAGATTTAAGACCTATGAACCACTGCCTATTCTCATAACTTCTTGCTTTAACTTAAAAGTACAAAGGTTCAGCAAGAATCCTTCTACCCAAGCAAGGGACTGATGCAAGTCTCCGAGAAAAGTATATATGCATGGAAATAGTTCACCTTCTATTGAAATCTTCAATTAGAGCATAAATTAACCAATTATTACTGATGCCATCTCGTGAAGAAAATATTTCCAGGCCAAATAACAGAGCCAAGAAAAGAAGTGAATAGTAGTGCTTGAAGAGGCTAGATGCCATATGCTTATAATAGCACAAATATCCACATGGCATGGGTTTCCAGCATAACATACAGAAAAAAAAAAAAAAAAAACCACATAGCAAGGGTTTTGCAAAACTTGAGGAAACAAATCATTCGAAGCCATACTATTTCTAGGATTTAACAGCCAAAATAGCATAGGAAACTGCATTTATTGACATTTAGCACCAATCAAAATTATCTTCGCAGAGCAACCATTTTATTACCCTCCGCCACGCAAAGTTAGTCCGCTACAAAAAGATGCATAATTCTTGAATAAAGAATGTTGTACTGTGCATAATTTTTAAAATTTAGTTGCACCAAATTAAAGATCTCAATTAGTTCTTTAAGTTGGTGCGAAAGATTTTAAAAATTATGCGCAGAAGTGCTTTACTTTTTGGTCTGAAAGTTGCACATCTTTTTATTGTGGACTATTTTGCGGGATGGAGGGAGTATCCTCTGAGCACTGTAGTGATTACTTATGGAAAAAACACTACAGCAAACTCAGTTAATCTAGACCCATTTTAAAGGCTACTTTTCCAAAGAAAAAGATCATTTTCGAAACATGATTTCTCCCTATCTACAAAGTATCATGTTCTTAGCTACCTTGAAATGCTCTTAAATAAGCATCACTATAAGGTGTTCCTACATTTCATGTGGTTAAAAGCCTATATTTTCAAATGGAAGCCTACGGTTGCTTTTCCCAGATAAGTTCCAAATGCAAGTCTATAAGACCCAATTGGCTAACCAAAATATTGTAAGTTTAAATTTTAGGAATGATGCATAAGTAATTGGGAGATGTGTATCGGTCAGGATGATGAGAACATGAAGTGGTAACCTCTCCAATACGACCCATAGCCTGTGAATCAGATGATATGATGCTAATTGCCCCCATGTCATGCAAGATATCTTCTGCAGCAATTGTTTCAGCCCGTATTCTTGATTCAGCAAAAGCTACATCCTCTGGAATGTCCTTGTCAAGGTGATGACATACCATCTGTATACATGAAATAATAATTTGAGAAGACTCACCATGAGTAATGTGGATTGAGTAATGTGGCAAGATTCTATTATCTTCTTTTACCAGCATGTCAAGGTGCTCATCTATGGTATTTGAAGTATAAGGACGTGTTGGGTTCGTTGATGAGGGTAGAACATTTTTTACACCACAGACTTTGATGATATCTGGAGCATGACCCCCGCCTGCACCTTCACTGGTCGAAAGGGTAAGAGGTGGCATAGTCATGTGAAAACAGATTAGTTAACAAAGGATCAGAAATAGAATGCGAACAATTTTTGCGTGGGGTTTTTTTATTTTATAGATAAAGGTGAGTAATAGATTCACACAGAGGCATTTACCAAAGAAAAAAACTAGGGCACCAAAAGCCTGTAAAAGCACCCAAAGTAAAATCATGAAAGAAAGGAGGGTCCCCTAGCACAAAGCTAAAATGCCAAACTGCAGCCAAATATACCACAACGATTTTACAAGTATTTTGATCAAGAATGGCAAAGAAGTTGCAATTTCATTAAATGGTCTACACACTCCAAAGGGATAAAGTTAAACCTTCAAGTTTTCCAATTTTCCTGGGGGGTTGGGGTAGGCTGTGGTGGGGTGGGTTGAATGCAGATTGTACCTGTGGTAACAATGAATTGTTCTATCTCTGAATGCAGCAATTGTGTGTTCCACAAATCCAGATTCATTCAAGGTATCAGTGTGGATATTAACCTGTTGAATTTGGCAGGACGTATAGGTGACAACTATGAGCCAAGAGCTAACATAGAAATTATGTTTCTTCACTGCAGAAGTCAAAAAGGTGTAAAAGAGAAACCTGAATGTCATACTGTTCACCAACCGTCAAACAGTTGTCTATTGCAGCAGGAGTAGTTCCCCAATCCTCGTGAAGCTTCAGTCCCATTGCTCCAGCCCTAACTATTTCATGAAGCCCTTCAGGTTTGGAACCATTTCCCTAATGAGGCCAAAGGCACAAAGACATGAGCCAGACACACATGCATGAACAGCTTCCTCGAGTAGAACACACTCACAGAATAAACAAACACACACATACACAGAAGCAAGTGCACACACACACGCACACACATAGCAACAGGAATCAGAATGTAATCCAGTCTTGAATGGAGAGCAAGATGCTTGAACATGTACAAATCAGAACTGTTATTCACAAAGAAGAATACCTTGCCAGTAAAACCAAAATTTAGTGGCAGGTCATCAGTGGATTCTAGCATTAACTTCATTTGTACTGGTGCTGGAGTACATGTTGTTGCACGTGTCCCATCAGCAGGTCCGGTCCCTCCACCCACTAAAGTTGTGATGCCTTCATAGGTTATCAATACAAGGAAAATGAAGTGAATAACCGTATGTATGAAAGAAAATCCTATTTACTTGCTAGTGATCACCAAACTTTATTTGTTATGATCTCAATTTTGGAACAAAAAACATGAGTTTCTTTTACCGAGGACAAATTTCAAGGTGACAAGAAACCAATATACTGGCCCATTTCGTGGTTAAACTGTAACCCAAGTAATCAAGGCCTGTTTATATGAAGACACATAGCAAGGAAATGCGGCACCAATCAACAGAATTAGACCATAATGATGTGCACACACAGTGATAATACTATCAGAAACAACTCACCAATCCTCTGCAGATACAAAACTATCAGTTTCATAAAAATGTTCACAGTTACAAACATCATCAAAGCTACAATAATATTTAACACATTTTCTTATCCATTGGAGGAGTTTCTTCCAGTGTGGTTTGCAGAAGTCAATCCATGAATCATCTTTAAGGACGTCTCCATGATCTCTTTGTCAAACTGAATGAAGTATTCATGACGTAATGTATTTGGTAACTCTGCGGAAGATGGGCAACTTTCCACTTACGCAGGTATTGCAGATTTACCATCTGTCACCACCTTTACTAAGATACCAGCAACAGCATCACGGCTACTGAAAAAACAGCACTATGACAACTGACCTCAGAGGCTTACACAGAAGAAAGAAATATCTGGATTGCTGTTCTAAAAAACAGAAATATCTGGAGGGACATTCTTCCTTGCTTATGAGTTATGAAAAAAACTGCAATATGCCTCTGGTATACACATCTACACGGGATGCCTTGTGAGGTGGTGCATTAGTCTTACGTGTTTTTCAGCCTCAAACTGCAGACTGTATCTAGACTGAAAAGATAATCAAAGCCCCAACTTCGGGTGTTAAAGTTTTGCATCGGAATACTGAGACATGTAGCACCAAAATATTCATGAAAACCCTAGGTGGCAATACATTCTACCCACTTTATAAGCATTAGGAATGAAGTGACTACTACTCTAACATGTGGCATAATATGACAAATGAAAGTTTTATGAAGTTTATCAAGGTATAATGCAACTTTAACAGAAAAGGAGAAGAACACCACCATTTGAGCCCCAATTTGTCTCTTCCTTTTTCCTTTCAAATGTGTTTAGATTAGATAAGCTTTCAACCAAAATGACCCCGCCAAGTAAACTCTCAATCATCTAGAAAATCTCACCGCTTGCTATTGCTTCATGCGCCAATTGAGGGCATATGAAGTGCACGTGACAGTCTATGGCCCCTGCGGTTATGATCATTCCTTCTCCAGCAATAGCCTCGGTGTTAACCTGATTGAAATAAAGGTTAATGTGACGCACGATCATACCTCCGCCATTAACTACAGTGCGAGTTGGGACTTACGCCAATGACCATGTCATAGGATACCCCATCCATGATGTCTGGGTTGCCAGCTTTTCCAAGAGAAACAATAACACCTCCTTTAATACCAATATCTGCCTTGAAAATTCCTGTATAATCAATTATCACAGCATTTGTAACAACTGTATCTAGACAGTCAGAAGCTGCATATCCACAAGCCTGCCCCATTCCATCCCTTATAACTTTTCCACCTCCAAATACACATTCATCGCCATATACTGCAAAATCTCTTTCTATTTCCGCAAATAAATCTGTATCACCAAGCCGAACTTTGTCACCAACTGTGGGACCATACATGTTAGCATAGGCCTCACGAGAAATTGTAGAGGTAGAAGATCCTTCAGCAATGACACCTTCACTGCAAAATCAGCCCCAGGGCAACTTCTTTTATGCATGACCAATATGTCAAACAAGCTAACTTAACTTTTCCGGCAGTTCAAAAAAAGCTAACTTAACTTTTATATTGTACAACATAAACATAACAAAAAAATCAGTGAAATTGCTTGGCCAAATTTTAAACCTGGCATTTGTCTCTTTTGCATGCTTAAATCCTTTTGTGTGCACCGCTTCCATCACTGAGGTGATATTGGCATCATCAACTGGACCATCAACAATGCCATTTCCTCCTCTGATCACTTGCTTACCACCAATCCTTACAAGATTAACACTTTTAGAATCCCCTGGCTGGAAAAGCAAACAAAAATTCGTACAATCCTTAACTTCAAATTGGGGACAAGTTAAAGAGCAAAGATGCTTGATAAGAACTATTCAATGAGTAAAAAAGTGAAGTAACCAAATATTTATAAAAATCATACTCATACAGAAGAAATGCGAACATAGAGTTTTCATTCTGTTCTATCCAAAAAAATTTGGAGGCTAGATATGTCTGGATTCGCTAATCGGTGCCTTCGGTTCCTTAATTTTTGTCATTTCAGCATCAATAAGCTAAGATTAAGACGTGTCTTTTTGTCCTCATCTTGTTCTTAAAAGAGCTCCCCAACTGAACTAACTATTTCCGAAATAGTGCTGTGTTCATCTAAGAAGCACGGACACGTCTGGCAGCCTCACGTATCCGTGTCCGACATGTGTCAGCAACGGACACGACACGACACTCTCCGGACACCTATTGGACATGCCTAAATACTTGTCCAATGTTTTTACTCTATTTCTTTTACTTAGACTCATTGTGGATACTCTAGGACATGCTGGCAACACTCTTGGAACATTTTTTTTTTTTTTGATAAGTAAATAAATATATTAGAAAGAAGGCATAAAGGGAATGCCACCCATATACAAAAAGAGGCCACACGACAAAAAGGCCCTATACACTTCCATGCGAAAAGAAAAGCTCAAACCAATCTAAGAATTGGTCAAGAGACGGATAACAATCTCTCTTGTCCCAACTATACAAGCTATTCACCACAAAACTTTTGATACTATGCAACGATTTTTCGACCCCTTCGAAACATCTAGAATTTCTTTCCCGCCATATGATCCACATCAAACAAAGAGGAATCAAATTCCAAACCCGCTTCCTTTTCTTTCCCACTTTAGCACCTTTCCAAGCAATTAGGAGTTCCATCACATTTCTCGATAAAGCCCACCGAATCCCAAACCACGAAATCACCGTGGTCCAAAGCTCCCATGCCACTGAGCAATGAATAAGGAGATGATCTACCGTCTCCGCATCCCTTTTGCACATACAACACCAATTGACAATAGTAAGCCGCCTTCGGATCAAGTTGTCAATGGTGAGAATTTTACCTTGAGCCGCACACCACACAAAAAAACTTACCTTTAAAGGCGCCATCGTCTTCCAAATTGCTTGCCAAGGAAAGGAAGGATTACCCCTCCCACAAAGAGATTGATAGAAGGAATTCACATGAAAAGCCCCATCCTTTGATAAATTCCACCGCACCTCATCCTCCCCTTCTCCTATCCTTCTTATATCATACACTCTAGAAATCAGAGCCAACAACTCTTCTTCCTCCCACTCATTGACCTCCCTACGCAAACGGATGTCCCAAACTATAACTCCTTGTTGAAAATGGAGATAATCAAATACGCTAGCTTCCTTGTCACAAGCCAACATAAAAATACTTGGGAACACTTCCCGCAAACTCACTTCCCCACACCACACATGCTCCCAAAACAAAACCCTTTTCCCATCACCTACCGCCAAATAAATATTTTTCTTAAAAGCATCCCACCCATTCATTATTCCCCTCCAAAGCGCCACCCCATAAGGCAATCGCATTTGCAAAGATGACCAATCCCCCCATTCGCAACCATACTTCGCAGCTACTACCTTCCTCCACCATATCTCCCTTTCACACGCAAATCTCCAAAGCCATTTGCCCAACAAAGCTTGATTGAACAACTTAAACTTCCTCACACCCAATCCTCCCTCTCTAATGGGCGCACAGACTGTGTCCCAATCAACGAGATGATATTTGAATTCCTCCCCCACCCCTCCCCAAAGAAAATCTCTTTGAATCTTTTCTAACCTCTTTGCCACCGACACCGGGATAACAAACAAAGACATAAAGTAAGTAGGCAGACTTGATAGCGTGCTTTTCATTAAAGTAAGTCTACCACCTTTAGGGATAAATTGGCGTTTCCAACTCGCCAATCTTCTTTGAAATCTTTCCACAACTGAGTCCCAAGCTGACTTTGATTTGAAAGATGAACCCAACGGCAGCCCCAAATACACCGTTGGCAATAACGCCACTCTACAACCCAGAATCTGAGCCAAAGCACCAATATCATCCACTGCCCCAATCGGAATCATTTCCGACTTTCCCAAATTCACCTTCAGACCTGACACGGCCTTAAAGCACAACAAAACACATCTAAGATAACCCACTTGTAACGCCTCCGCATTACAAAACAAGAGTGTGTCATCAGCATATAAAATATGAGAAACTATCAACCCCAAACCATCTGCCCTCCCCACTTCAACACCATTCAAAAAGCCCCCATGTACAGCTTTCGAAATCATCCGACTGAGCACCTCCATGACTAAGATAAACAGGAGAGGGGAAAGAGGATCGCCCTGCCGCAATCCTCTAGAAGATTGGAAAAATCCAGCTGGAGCTCCGTTCACCAAGACCGACATTCTAACAGATGAGATGCAAAATCTAATCCATTTCCTCCACCGCTCTCCAAACCCCATCCGTTGCAGAATATAGATCAAGAAATCCCAATTAACATGATCAAATGCCTTTTCAATATCCAGTTTGCACATGATACCTGGAATTCCGCTCTTCAATCTGGAATCCACACACTCATTTGCAACCAAAATCGCATCAAGAATTTGCCTACCTTCAACAAAAGCATTTTGGGTCTCCGAAACAACCTTCCCCACCATCTGTCTCAAGCGAATTGCCAACACCTTCGCAAGTAACTTATATGCTCCCCCCAGTAAACTGATCGGCCTGAAATCTTTAATATCCTCCGCACCACCCTTTTTGGGAATCAAAGATACAAAAGAAGCATTCAAACTCCTTTCAAACTCTCCAAACTTCCAAAAGTGTTGGAACATAGCCATCACATCCCCTCTCACAGTTCCCCAACAGTGTTGAAAGAAGGCTAGAGACATACCATCTGGCCCGGGCGCTTTATCTCCATTCAAGGATCTAAGAGCATGAAGCACTTCTGTTTCATCAAACGGCTTTTCCAACAAAAAGGTCTCTTCCCTTGAAATAGTATCGAACTCAAGATCATCAACACGAGGCCGATACCCTCCTTTCTCTTTGAACAAATCGGCATAAAAACCAGCGATTCCATCTCTAACCTCCTCATCTTTCTCCAAGATTCTATCACCAATCCTGATCTTCCCAATGAAGTTGTTTCTCCTATTACAATTAGCCAACCTATGGAAGAAACGAGTATTCCTTTCCCCCTCCTTTAACCATAAGTTTCTGGATTTTTGCCTCCAACTGATTTCTCCAACACTCTTGAAACATGCTAGTGACACATTAAAATGTCTCCGACTTTTATATGAATTCATAATATACCTCTATAATACAAATACACTTTACATTTGACGTGTCTCCGATGTGTCCTGGTCCTAATTTTCTGAGAAATGACATGTCCGCGTATCCGTGTTGTATCCGTATCCCGTATCCGTGTCCGTGCTTCTTAGGTGTTCATAGGTCATTTTGCATATCACTGAATTCCTCGATTGTGCCTTTTTGTGAGTACATCCATTGCTGGTTTTGTTGCCATCTATGCACAAAACTTTGCATGTTAACCCCCAGGGTTGGCCTAGTGGTCAAGGCCTAGGACTTAGGGTTTTGCTTCCTCCTCAGGTCCCAGGTTCGCAACTTCTCAGGTGCTATCAACTCCTTTGGGGGGCTAGTCCATACGGAGCATTTGCTTCGGCTTCAAGCGGGCCTCCGCTAGTGGACGGTGGGTTTATGATTCCCCAGAATCAGTTGAGGTTCGCATAAGCTGGCCCGGACACCTGGTTATCAAAAAAAAAGCTTTGCACGTCCAAAAGCTATGTAGTTTAGTACTTTTATATTTCCAGGTATAAATTGATCTAAAACGCTACAGTACAAAGTCTCCAATCTACTTATCACAAGGAAGGAAGTTAACATCAATCGTTCTCTAGTGCCACACAATGTCCTCATTAATTCTAATCGAAGTTCATTTCTTACTAGACGCAAATTTTGGATCCAGGAATAGTTCCAGGCAAAAGAATATGCGTGTATCAGGATGATGCATCAAGTAAAACTTTGCTACTTAATTCTTCTTTCCCTCAGAAATCATCATAGTCATACAATCCCAATTGAAAGTCAGATGAGGTCAAAAGGTCATACCTCGAATCGCGTAGCTGTTCCAGCTGGTATGTTCAACCGCATGCCATATGCTTTCCTTCGATCAAAAACTAGGCAGGGGTTCACCTCAATAAAGTGATAATGGCTTCCAACCTGAATGTTATTGTTAAAGCATCCAACTCAAAATCAATTTGGCAATGAGTGGACAGGCTGCCTAGGCTTATATACTAGTTTTGGTGGAGATAATTAACTAATGTGGGACAAACTCTAACACTTCCCCATACGTGAGATCCCTGACTTGCACTTGGAGATCAGGAAAACAATGAATCCATAACATAAGAACAACCAGAAACAATGAAACAAGGTGCACTTAAGGCACAAACAACGGGGCAAACAATCAAGAGAGTCTTGTCCATAAGCGTCCAAAAGCCTAGCTCTGATACCATGTTAAAGCATCCAACTCAAAATCAATTGGCAATGAGTGGAGAGGCTGCTCATATACTAGTTTTGGAGGAAATAATTAACCGATGTGGGACAACCCCTAACAGTTGTCAAAATGATAGTCATCTTCGCACCCGATTTTTCTTGAGTACAACAAAATGAACTGGTGATTAGCACAATCATTGGATAAGACAGAAACACTGAGTTACATAGACCTAGAGAAGCCTAAAATGGTAATGCTAAAAAACATTGAATTAATTCCACCAACAGACAATCGTAAACATTAGTAAGTTAGGGTAAGAGAATAATAACATGGTTCTTATGATGCGGCCGAGGTCCTGTCTAACAAGCGAACAACTTGTGAAGCACCGTTGTTCAGGATGATACAGTTCAATGAGTCTTAAAATGAAATCATGCCTAATCTGCCTATTCAAACTTTGGAAGTTGCAACTGAATTGTATGCTCAATCATCAATGATTCAAAGCTTCTCACATGCTAGTCAAGTAGAGATGTTCTGGCATTGCCAGGTGGGATTACCTCAGAATGGGGAAACCAACTAAGGATGCGACCAAAAAAAAAGGATCGTATTTTTAAGCCAAGCACCTGAACTGGTCTGTCTCCTGTGTTGGTGACTTTGAGAGTTACAGCCTTTCTTCCTTGGTTTAGCGTAATACTTCTGCCTCCAAGTCGTAGCTCACCAGGAATTTTGTCATCTACTATCCCGTAAAATTTGTCTAGTGAAGGAACTGCAGAGCTAACATTCTTCCGTCAATGCCCTTCAAAGACTAATACGAATTTTTCATAATGCACAATCAATAAATTAAGCTTGGCCACTTGAAATTGGAGAAAACAAATGCAAGGGGGCTGAATGCTGGAGTGTAACAAGGGGGGGGGGGGGATCCATTCTGCTCCAAGTAATCTTTGTTACACAACCCGATGCTCTAAAAGCTTTCTCTAGATAATGGAGTGCAAATGATAAACATACTAGAGAAACAAAAACTTTGCACGAGTTCCGTGACTTGAGCCCAAGACCTCGAAGAAACTATTTGTTGACACCAGGTTAGACAAGGGCAAATGCCTGAGTTGCTAGAGATAAGAACCATTGTAGATCAAGACCTCTCATTGCCTTACCTATAGATGCCCATTAAATATAAAACAGATCTCCTGTGCTCCTTACCAAATCAGAGGAAAACAAAACTAAATGCATGAAAGACTACAAGTTAGTACACTTTTCCGTATTTCGAATGCAAGGAGAAGATCTAGGTCAAATTCAGAACACTACATTTCCACAACTTCAACCTTATAAGCTTAACTGCAGAAATCTTTATAATATTTTCTTAGGCTACCTTCAAATGTATCTCTAACCTAAATATGTTCCACTGCTGATTAACGACATGAACCTAATACAGAGAGCAACTGTTATACCTACAAGTATGCAAATATTCAAAGCTCCTAGAAGTTGGAGTAAAATTGCAGCAGAAAAGAGAAAATACATATCATCAACGGCAGGCCTCATCTGACTCAAAGTCATACCTACAAGTATGCAACTTGAACAAACCAATCAGACCAATAATGCTACAGTAATAGAGGATAATAGTTTGCAAGCTCATCTATTTGAAAGGCTTTACTGGACAGACCAAAAATGGATAAGCTATTTGAAACAAACTAGAAAGAGAAGAAATAGAGCAAGAGAAAGAATGAAGCTTAAGCCAAAGGAGAACCAATCCTAGTGCACAAAATGGCGTAACAAACTCAATCTGACAAAGACAATTATTCCCCAACGTTAAGTGAACAAGGCTTGGCAGTGAAAGACAATTTAGAGAAAACAGATTTGAATATGTATAAATACGTGACATCAGGACAAGAAAAACATGAGAAGTATGCAAGTATTTAGCATTCATCATCAGAAGATCATAATAAGGTCAAAACGATCACCATGGTGATTAGGTTTCCATCCTACACATTTTGACTAGTCACATGTACCTAGACTCAGAATCACGGACATATAGCCTTTGACCTTAGTTCTTTACCACAATTATGGTGACCATGTACAAAGAAAGTAAAGCTCAGGTACCATAAAACCAAAGAAATACCTGGAAGAAAAGCGCCATGTAAAGCTAGCTCCAGATTTCCATGTTCACTGGCAATTGGGTCATGGATGGTGATTAACTTTGTGCCATCAGGAAAGGTCCCTTCAACCTGAATGTAGAATCGGTAAGTGAGCTGATATTATCTAAGATAATCAAATTGAAAAGTGAGTGGCTTTACCTATTGATACAGAAAAGAAAGAAAATGGAAAGGAAAATAGAATGGGATTAAAAAAAAAAGGGAAACAGAAAGGTAGAAAGAATCAGCTTTAAATCTGACAACTCGAGGCAATAATAGGAAATAAGTTCACAGATGAAAGTATTTTGTTCCTAAAACTGTAACATCCTACAGGCCGTGATGCCATTATTTAGGCAGAAATGGGCTTTATAGCGAAGCGATACACTTTGCGAATAATAAGATTATAAAGCAAAGGATACAATCCTTGTGGATGAAGCAGTTATATTAACAGTAGCAACAACAAGAGGATTCAACATGTCATGGCCATCGTCATATGTATTGATGATGCAAATCATTAGTTGCATATATCTGCAGCAAAACGACTGAAGATGAAACATACCCCACAAGATCGATAATGTTAGTACCTGCACAGTATGCAAAAGATGTGGAACAGCTGGAAGAACTTGTCTCCTGTTAACAAAAAAATTTCAGATTCAGTTCCTGTAGTTGCCAATAAAGCATGTTCACCAAGATCCTCAACAAAAAACATCGTTAAATTTTTAAATCAAAAATCTCCTCTTCTCCTTCCATATTGGTAGTAAGCAACTAGAAGACTTTAACGAATTTAGAGAACGTGAAATGTTAATCACAAACTATTGACTGACAATCTGCCATCCAAGGCTAATCAAGAGGGAAACGATGAAGTAATAAATGGCGGGTGACACGTGACCCTAATCCTGAGGTGCCAGCAGGAATGGCCCCGGCAATTCTTGCAGTTGGCATCAGCACTCAACCACTGACCAGAAAAGGCTCGGGACTAGCAGTGTCCGAAGGGAAAAAGCTATTGGCACAAAGTGTACAAGAGGCATACTCAGCACTTAAGAGTAAGGTGACAGCCAACACAAGGAGCCCGACCAGTAGAGACCTCGGTCAAGCTATCAGCTGAGACAGAGCATACCCTCTAAAAGTTATCTGAGTACGGCTATCGCAACCGTCAACCATTGGCGAGGCATGCAAATTGGATGATTACAACATGTCAAATCAGACAATCCCTGCCACCCTGGAGTAGCTTGTGGCAGAAGAAACCACTTTACCAAAGCTAGACTTGAAGATCTCCAAAAAGGACAATGATGATCGACCAGGGTTAGCTGAGTGGTAACCTTCCTCGGGATAAGGTCTCATCTTGGCCTATAAATAGAAGCAGCAAACCAATGGAGAGAGGGGACACACAATTCATTCAAAATGAGCTATAAATTCTCTCTCTCTCTACTTCCTTTAGCTACACTTAGCTTTCTAACCTGAGCTTGATTGAGTTAGATCAACCAAGTCATTTGCTCTGTTGCCTACTCAACCATCAGAGGGCATTCTGGCCACACCCCGTTGGCCGGTTGACTCTGACGGGTTCTTGTAGGCAAAAGAAATGATTGAAGAAGTTAAACGAAGCAGGGTCATAGTCCAAGTGCCGGTCAGAGTATTCATCCCTCAACATATTATGGCACTAAAATAAGGCCCCCATACAAATGTTCTCTCGAAGCTAGAGTAACTTGGGACATTTATATGTCAAACTCATTTATCATCATTCCGTAGTAAATTTCTTGATAAGTATCCTTGTTCCCTTGTACATTAAAATCAGTAAACCTCACAAAACCTAGAAGTTGATGTCAACGACACTCTAATTGGTGTCAGAATTTCGAGAACGCATACATGAGCAATCCATTGTCCTTTCATCTCTTATTTTGAAAGAACAATGTTTTTGAGACATAATATGCTAGCTCTTCTTGTTCTTGGCAGAGTTTTTCAAACTCTCGACATCAAACATTCTTGAACAAAGATGACTTTATGTTTGTTAATTCATTTCTAGAGTAAGATAAATTCATATCTCCATCTAGATGCAATATTCACATTAGAAATTAATAGTCAATATTATTGCAGGAATGATAATAGTACTCACATGGATAAAAGGAGTTGTTTTTTTATGCACAATAAAGACCATACCTTCCTAACAACTGTTTCCCTAGGTCCATCAATTCTGCCACTGTCTTCTCACCATCACGAACAAATTCCAAAATCTACAAAATAGAACAAACACGCAAAGGTCTTCAAACATCCAGTTCCTGAACAGCATAGTTCAAGGGACATTTTGGATCTTCCCTTGTGTATGCATTTTCAGAAATCACCTTCTTTAATCTCATACTCTCGTGTCCGTAAAAGACGTCAAGTTAACGTCGAAAAGATTTAAGTCATGTTCATAATTGAATTCACGTCCATTTCAAAGAGACAGACGCTTACAATGAGTGCAAGTAAATCACCAATGTAACTAAAGCATGCAAAATAGTTGTTGCTCTCAAGTAAATTTTCAAAACCTGTGTTGCTAGAAGTGCCACAGCTTCAATGTAATTGAGCCTCAGGCCGCGAGCAAGACGCTTCTGTGCAAGGTATCCAGCATCGTGTAGCATAAGCTTCTCAACCTCTCTCGGAGTCAGCTTCATTCTTCCGAATTCTCACTTCGAAGCCGCGGCGACTATGGCAAATCACAACCAATCATACAGACCAATTAAAGAAAGCATAGTCCTTCTGACAACACCAAAACGTATTCATTTAGCTGCAACATGATCAATGATAATCTAAACAACTCCAAGCTGAATCGGTACATGCGATACAAAGATCAAGAGTGTATTAATCGATTGGTACGCTTCACAGCTCGACGGATGAGAGACAGATCTATCGTGTTGCTGGGGGAGAGTGATTTTCGGATAGGGCGATGAAGATATTAGGGCATTTTATTGAAGAGAGGTGAAGGTAATGGAGTCTTACCAGGGGAGCTGAAGTGAGAGATGAAGAGCAGTTGTACTGGCTTGGCGCTGCTGTTTGATTCTGGTTTTTTGTGATTGGTCACCTTTCATGGAGGGAGGAGGAAGTTGTAAATATAAGTATCGAAATTATCATGGGATACTCGATTTAAAAATTTATCAAAATTAAAATGGAATACTAATTGGTATCTCGTTAACATGATTTTAAACCATATTAAACGTTTTTTACCTCGCCCACTTGTTGTGGTTTGGGTGCTTGACCTCTGGTGCAGGCTCCTTGGGCCCTTTGTCGTGGTGTCACTCAGCTGGGCTGGCTCCCATATCGGGAGTTTGGGTATTGTGTGTGTGTGTTTAAAGGGTCTATTATATCTCTCTCTAATCAATAATTGCCTAGGCGAGTTGGTATGTGAAATTACCCTCTTGCCCTCACTCAAAACGTTTTTGACGAAATTCACGATATGAACGGACTGCTTATTGAAGCCATGTCCTATTGAAAACAAGAAGAAATTAACATTTATTTTTGTGTGTGCGCATGTGCCCCTTTTTGACATTGTAGACACTCCTTTGGTGTGGTGTCCTCACCATTAATTTTTACTAATTTAGTTATATTTTTTTCACTTTTTCGATCTTTCTTGTCAAGCTGAGCAACGTATTGTAAGAGTTTGATCTGAATCTAATATATAAATTTAGAGAAAACAGTGAAAAAGATGGTGCTAAAAAGACACCAAAAAGTTAGTCGGCCAAAAAACGAGATGTAACTTTTTATTTATTTATTTATTTTCTCTCTTACAATTGTAGGTAAGATAATAAGGGCAAATGTAGATTAATAAATCCACCATTTATATAAATAGTTTCTAAGGGAATTAGTTGATCTTTTCAATTCATCCTGACAAAGATAGTCAGAAAGTGAAAAAGTAAAACCGTACTTAAAATTGTAGAAAACAAAATAATCTGAAAACTTTGTCCATCCTGAATTTTTTTTTGTAATTTGTAAACTTTTCTTAATGCTCTATCATAATTTAGAATTCCTAAATTCACCTGTCGAGATGAATTAAAAAGTAAAATAAAATTGAGCTAAAACTGGAAAAAAAAAATTAGGCCAAATTATCTCTAAATAATACTCACTCCGTCCCATTTTCATTATCCATTTTTGAATTGCGTGCCATTTTTTAAATGCTTATATCTTTAATCTATAATATTTTTCATAATTTTGAGAACTTTGTATTATAGAATTAATCGAGATCTATCAAACAAAATTCATATTGCATATTTTTCAAGATCCACGCAAAAGATATAGGCAAAAAACATAAAAGAGACAAACAGAATAATGGACAATGAAAATGAGACGAAGAGAGTATTTACTTGGGAATACTATCACCTCGTTTGTGGAGTATCATTTTTTCCTTTATTTTTTTTATAGCTTCTTTCCCGGTTCTATCGTAAAGTATATCTTGCCCATACTTCATTGTTTTTATAGAGATATAAAAGAAAACCTACTAAAAATCAAATTCCAGATGAAAATTAGTGAAAAAAGATTCCGCAATTTTATGATTCTTTTCCTTTTCATTTAAAAAGCAAAATAAGAACTTCAAGTTCAACTAGATATAGCATGCCATAAAGAGCATGGTGCTTGGCTTTATAACCATTATTTATCCATGGTGCTTGCCTTTATAACCATTATTTATTCATTTGGAATAAAAAAAAAATTGTTATTTGAGACATCAGCAATTTGATAGTCACGAGGTTGAGTCACTGATGCCAACTGAGCGTATCAGCATCAAGTTTATCTCTTTGATTCTTATTGAATTGCAAACCTGCAATCGACAAGGACAAGCCAATGAGAGAAAAGAAAGAGCATCACCATTAAATAACATTATCAACTGATGTTACCAAAACCAAAACCAAATGCACAGTTTGCATTATTTTTCTCCAGCTACAATGAACCAGCAATGCTACGACAAAGGCGTCAATACACATATACAAACACAAATATAGCCCGTCGGATCCATGTGGATCTCACACAGTAACATAGGGCTCAGACGCATCGGACAGTTCCGGATTCATCTGTGTCCGGATCTGTTTCCACCAACATATGAGTCTGTAGCATTCGACAATGAATATGGAAATGAGACATGAATAACAGCAGCTCCAACATTGCCTCGGTTCTTCACGTTTTGGGCAACCACCATCCCAGATGCTACACATATCTCACTCCCTCTCTCTGCATACGTATAACGTGACGAAATAGTATATGCGAGCGCGCGCGTTATATCTGCCCATGCATATTCTATACATATGTGGAAGTGGTTGGTTGGTGTTTGTATGGCCTGTGCAAGGCTTACATCACTCACAGATGTTATAAAACTGAATGGATATACAAAGCATGGGCGATGATGCCCTGAGCTCCTTCTCATTATCATCACCTGCGGTGTAAAGGGAAGGACAAAAGAAATCGATTTGCACACAAATATTTAACGAATCATGATTCATGAACCAGTACAAAAGATTGTGAACTGCAATTGGACACATCCTATTGAAAAGAATCTCATCCATCATAAGCAATAGCCGAACATTGTATCGTAGGCTAAGAAGCACGGATACGGATACGGATATGGATACGGATACGGGATACGGATACGATACGATATGGATACGCGGATACGTGATTTTTCCAAAAAGTAGGATATGATACGTTGAAGATAAAATTAATTTTTCCAAAAATTATTTGTACCCCCTTCATTAGGTTGTGAAGATGAGGAAACAGAACTATCAGTAACAGCTGAATCCAATCATACTGTTACAGGAAAAAAAATCCCCTAAAATCAGATTATACTGTAAAAAAAAAAACCCCCTAAATCAGAGATGAGAGAGAGAGAGAGAGAGAGGAGAGAGAGAGAGATACACTGTTACACAATTAGAGAGAGATGAGAGACGAGAGAGAAGACGAAGATGAGAGAGAGACAAGAGAGAGATGAGAGAGAAACACTTACAGTTGTCATCGTTGTCGAGAGACGAGTGAGAGATATCGTCGTCTTTTTTCTGCCTTTCGTTCTTCTCTGTTTTCGACTTGTCCAGGTTAGGGAAATAAATATAAAATCCTAATTGTAGTTTTGACCCATATATTTTAAGTAATAACATTTTTAGCCCCGCGCGTATCCATAATGTATCCGAGCGTATCCAAAACGTATCCATAACGTATCCTAGCGTATCCAAAACATATCCATAACGTATCTGAGCGTATCCAAAACGTATCCATAACGTATCCGAGCGTATCGGGGTACCAAAAATTAAATCTAAAAACAGGATACTCTGAAAAACGTATCGGATACGTATCCGTATCCGATACGCGTACGGTACGAGATACGGAGGCTAAAAAAGAGTATCCGTGCTTCATAGATCGTAGGGCTATGAGAAAAATAAATACTAAAAATAACATCCAGAAAAATCATTTTGACAAAAAATCATCTTGTCACCAGATAAAATTTGTTTCAGCGATATAACTTAGTGCCAGGCCCCCTTAAAAAATGCCAATGAAAATTCCCTAACATCAGGGTCAGATTTATTCTACAACAGCTATGAATTGTGCCTCAGGAACTCCAATGTTGGAGCCCGGTTTCAAATATGCAAATGGCGGAAAACCGACAATGTATCGGATTTCCACATTGGTGCAAATACCACATTGGTGTTTGTCCAAAAAAGACAAAAAAAGAAAAAAGTAGTGAAAGAGAAGCCTATCGCGCCTCTCATGTATCAGGATAGAACCTTCTGAACCTCCACAGTGACCTCTTTTGGGGCTTTCTCTGCATGCAGTTGTGCAACAGCACCCTTCTTGGTGTAATAGTCAATAACCTGCAATTCAAAAGTATATAAAACATAGATAGAACAAGAACACTTCACTAGAACATATACACGAAGTAGCACAAGAAATAAACTTCGTCCGTAAGCTAGACATTTCATGAAATTTGGATATTCATGCATACAAGAACTGTGGTTAAGATGTATTGCTAAACCGTTTTTATGCAGATAAATTATAGACACAGAGTCACTTCCAAATAAAAGCCATGTATGCTCTGTCCACACAGGTCAATTTCAAAGTTTGGCTTCCAAGACTCTTATTAGATGTAAGCAAAAAATTATAGCGTCCATAATATCACAATCCCGAAAACTTAGTTTACTTCCCTGTTGTTAGAGGGAGAAAGAAGTGTATAGGGTGTTAACAAACCCTAACACATAAAGAGCTTTATTTATATTATGTCGAGACCCATTACATAATATGACTACCTCATGTGGGACTAAACTATTCTGAAACTCCCCCTCAAGCTGGAGAATAAATATCACAAAGTCCTAGCTTGTTACATAACAACTCTAAATGTGGTTTGAACAATGATTTGGTTTTGATATCGGCCAACTGGGCTCCGGTAGACACAAATGTAGTAGCTAACACACCACTGTCAATCTTCTTGCGAACAATGTGACAATCTACCTCAATATGCTTGGTTCTCTCATGAAACACTGGATTCGAGGCAATATGTATCGCCGCCTGATTGTCACAGTACATAGGAATGGGCAATTGCACCCGAAATTCCAGCTCCTCAAGAAATCATCTTAGCCAAATAACCTCACATGTAGTATGAGCCATAGCACGATATTCTGCTTCCGCACTAGACCTTGCAACCATTCAGGTAACTAGGTTGCTACCAACAAAAGTACAGTAACCAGTTGTTGAACGTCTATTAGAAGGTGACCCTGCCCAATCTGCATCAATAAACACCTCAACACGCAGATGACCAATGGAACGGTAAAATAAGCCACGTCCAGGATGAGCCTTAAGATACTTCACAAAGCGAATACAAGCTTCCCAATGTGGAAGACGAGGAGCAAACTAATGAGCACCCAATTTTGTAGATATTTGGTGCGGCTAGTCCCGTTTTATGTTGTTTTATCTTGCGTTTATTTAGCTTCTATTGCAATTTTGCTCGTAAGGTATCTTTTGTAAGCTTATCAGGTCATAAGTGCTAATAAGGTGGATTTGGATGCCAAGCGGAGTTCCGGGATGAACCAAGAGTCCAAGTGCCCGCCGGTTCTCATGTCATTGTCACCGAAGCCTAATGGTGCCACAAGAAGCCTCGGAGTTTGGCCGGTGGTCAAGGTTGGCGAGAAGCGTGCCAAAGGGTTTCAAGTAAGCCTAATGCATCGAGGACGGCCCTCGAGGGCATCCGAGGATCCAAGGCCACAAGGCATACCTCCGCCAAGTCCCGTTGATCATGTAATGAAGCATCGGAAGGCCGTCGGACTACCACAAGGCTTGGTGAACCAAGCTGTCCAGTTCTGCAGTTTTTTCACAGAGGTATGGATACTTCAAAAATAAGGTATCCATACCATCATGTCGAATTGCAAGACAGTTGAGTTGGTATGGATACCTCAAAAATAAGGTATCCATACCAATGCCCTTCGGCCAGCACCTTTTGCTGAATATTTCAACTTTCCTTTTATGGAAAGTTTCCACTTTTGGCATGTCTTTGGGATATTTTAGGGGCCTTTTTGTCCACTTTTTGGCTGATTTTGTAAGGTCTATAAATAGGCTTGTATGCCATTTATGGAAGATATGGGCCATTAGTTAGTTTTTAGGCCTAAGTTTCTTTCTTGCTTTCCTAGGAACTCCATTGTTCGTCTTTCAAGCTTTTCAAGTCATTTCCTTCAAGAACTATTCAAGGTACTTGTTTCCCGTTAATTTGTCGTATGTTAATGTTGTAGCTACAGTTGAGATCTTCCTAGAAATCAAGTTTATTTCCGTTTTTACCGGTGAATCATGTTTTCACTTCCTAGCCTTGTTTCTAGTCAATTTGCTATGAGTGAGTAGTCTTCCAGGCTTGGTCATGGGGTGATCTATCTCCCATGGATTAGTTGTTTTAGTGATTTTTCTATAACTTGATCATGATTTTAGTAAGGGAAAGGCTTAATCTTTAATTTTCGGCCAAACCAAAGGGGCTAATACCTTCTTTGATCGTGTGTTGGCCGGGGCTAATACATTCGTCTTGCATACGAGGCTAGGAGCTTTTAACGCTACCGGCGTTTGATTTAAGTGATTTCCAAATGAGATTAAGTCATTTCTGAGCTAATGCCATGGTTATGCTCGACTTTTAGCGTTGAGTGCTCCAAGCTAAGTTTGTCTATGCCTTGGCTTGGAGTTGTTAGAAAGAAACGGCTAAATTAGCTAAGTCATCGGGCGGTTTGAGCCCCTAAACCATGCTGCCTGTTTTTACCAAGCACAAACCGCTTTTCTAGTCATTTCACTATCGTTTTCCATTCACTAAAGCAAAACCGACAGTTGGCCGTCTTAAACGCCAAGAACCTTACAAAAATCCTACAATCCGATTAAGCTATCTCTGAATCCCTGTGGTACGATCCCGGTCTTACCGGTTTATTGCTACCGACGATCAAGCCCTACGCTTGGGGTTTCCGACCTTATTCCGAAGGCAAGGTTATACGGTTAAGCACAGACATGAACTGACTCTCCACACTAACAGCAAACGAGATATCAGGACGAGTATTAGTAAGATAATTCAACTTACCAACCAAGCGACGATATTGGTCTGGATGAGGAAACTCCTCCCCCTGATCAACACAAAGTTTGAAATTAGGATCCATCGGAGTCTCCACAGGCTTGGCTCCCAACAAACCTGTCTCTTCTAGAATATCCAACACATATTTCTTCTGGGACAAACTAATCCCATCCTTAGACCTTGCTACCTCAATACCCAAGAAATACCGTAGCTTACCCCAAGTCTTTAGTGTGAAACTGGCTATGTAAGAACTGTTTTAGCTCTTCGATCCCTTTCTGATCATCTCCAGTAATAATAATGTCATCAACATAAACAATGAGCAATACTTTCCCTCGAGCTGACATAAGGGAAAATACAGAGTGATCTGATTGACTTCGACGCTCTAGGGGATTGCTTAAGTCCATAAAGTGCATTGCGAAGGCGACATACCTTATGATGCTCCCCCTGAGCAACAAACCCAGGGGGTTGCTCCATATAAACTTCCTCCTGGAGATCGCCATGGAGAAAGGTATTTTTGACATCAAGCTGAAACAATGGCCAACCAAGATTGGTGGCAAAAGAAATAAGAATCCGCACAGAGCAAAGCTTGGCAACAGGAGAGAACATATCGGAATAATCAACACCATAAGTCTGGGTGTAGCCTTTAGCAACCAGGCGAGCTTTGTGACGCTCAACAGTGCCATTAGGAAGATACTTGACAGTACAGACTCAATGATAGCCAACAGTAGATTTCCGAGCAGGAAGAGTAACCAACTCCCATGTGCCATTAGTATGAAGAGCAGACATTTCATCCACCATAGCTGTTCGCCACTCAGACCGGGATAACGCCTCCTGAACATTTTTAGGAACAGAAACGGAGGAAATAGTAGTAGTGAAAGCACGAAGGGATGGAGGGAGATGAACATAAAAGATAAATCAAGAAATAGGATGAAAAGTGCTCGAGATATTAGTATAACCATATTTTACCGGGGGACGACGATTCTCACGAGTCGGATAACGAGGGGCAGGCGGATCCGGCGACGGGGGAGAAGACAGAGGCGTGGGCACGGAGAGTTTGGCAGACTGGAGTGGATTAGGAGGCGGAGACGGTGCTGGTGTCGGGAAGCGACGAACATATACCTGCAAAGGGTTGGGTGAAACAGTGCCAGTAGGAACAGACATAGGTAATACAGACTCAAGGGGAAGAAGGTCGGTGTTAATAACAGGATCCGAGTAATATGGCAACGACTCATTGAACGTGACATCAGCACAGACAAATTGACGACGTAAAGGAAGAGAGTAATAGCAATATCCTTTTAGGGTGTGTGAGTATCCTAGAAAGATACACTTAAAAGACCGAGGATCAAGTTTACTCCTATCAGGGTCAAGAGTGTGAACATAACAGGTACACCAAAAAACTCGAGGACGGAGAGAGTGGAGAGGCTGACCAGGAAATAACACTGTATGGAGAACCTGACCACCTAAGACCGTAGAAGGCATACGGTTGATTAGGTAACATGCAGTGAGAACGGCATCACTCCAATAGGACTTAGGGACCTGCATTTGAAATAATAGAGCACGCATAACCTCAGATAAGTGCCTAATCTTGCGCTCAGCAACTCCATTTTGTTGTGGAGTCCGAGAGCACGACGATTGGTGAACAATGCCATGATCAGCGAAAAACTGATAAAGTAGATGGTGAAAATATTTGCGGGCATTATCTGAACGAAATAGCTTAACAGAAGTATCAAACTGAGTTTTGACTTCCATGTAAAAAGTTTGAAAAACAGATTTCAATTCAGATTGCTCTTTCATTAAATAAAGATATGTGATACGAGAAAAATCATCCAAAAAAATAACGTAATACTGAAAACCAGAAACACTGGGCACATGAATAGGCCCCCAAATGTCTGAATGAACTAACTGAAAAGGACGTGATGCACGACGCTCAACCCTAGGTAAAAAAGTGACTCTACGGTGTTTACTAAACTCACAGACCAACTTATTAATGGAACGACAGGAGGGCACAAGGTGCTTCAGACTCTCTGAAGAGAGGGATGACCAAGGCGACAGTGCTGTTGGTAGGGAGATTATGATGTTTGAAGAGCTGCGAGCTGAGGATCAGTTAGGTAATATAGGCCACCTTGCTCAGTGCCCTCACCAGTCTTCTTTCCCGTCTTGAGATCCTGAAAAACACAGCCATGAGGAAGAAATGTGATGGAACAGTTTAAAGATTTTGTAAGGCAGCTCACAGACATAAGATTAAACGGTAAACGAGGAACATATAAAACAGATGACAAAGTAATAGAGGAAGTGAAAGGGACGGAACCAAAACCAGTAACAGTAGTGGTAGAGCCATTAGCCAAGGTAACATGAGATGGTCTATCAACTGGCTGTCGATCAAAGAAAATAGATGTACTAGTCATATGATCAGTGGCGCCTGAGTCAATAACCCAAGGAGAGGAAGAAGATGAGGCAACACAAACAACAGATGTACCGGTCTGAGCGAGCGTAGTAGTAGAAGATCTTGTCGCATCCTGAAATGACAAAAAGCGCTGGTACTCCTCAGCTGAAATAGCCACACTATCGGCAGAAGATTGAGTAAACTATCCAGTATCTTGAAAGCTAGCAACTTGATGAGCCTGGGGAAAACCATGAAGGTTGTAACATAACTCTACCTTATGATTTGTTCCCCAACAATGAGTACAGAATCTGGAATCACAACCGCGACCGCGGCCACCTCCCCCTGATATGCGACCCCCAGGAGTATAAAAACAGAATCACGGCCACCAAAACCACGACTAAAACCACGGCCTCCAGAGTCACGACCACGACCACGACCACGAAACCCAGACTCGTGACCGCCAAAGCCACGACCGCTCACTCCATAGTCGCGGTCACGACTATTAAACCCAGACTCACGGCCGCGACCACGACCACGGCTAACAAAGAAAACAGAGCCGTTAGAAACAGTAGAACTCAAAGCAGAACGGCCAGAAGTCGGAGTAGAAATAGACGACGACTACGATTGCTGGAGATGACTGAATAACTCGCTGAGAGAAGGTAAGTCACGACTCCCCAAAATTTGATTACCCATAGTACCAAAAACAGATGATGCACCAGATAACAAACGAGTAACCCGCATGCAATCACGCTGGAGCCGCATAACCTGCATAATAATCTTCAAAAGAATCAGCACCTTGAGATATATCAAAGAAAGACCGATGAAGGTCATATGTGCAACGGAGACTGTCGACACCTGAATATAATTCTTTTGCCTGGGTCCACACCTCTTTAGCGGTATCACAGAACATCAGCGTACTGGCAACCTGTTCCGTCATACTATTCCATAACTCTGAACGAACACGGGCATCAACAGCTTTCCATGTCCTATATGTGGGTCCATCAGGAGGCCCATCAGTCAAATAGGAATCCTCAGATTGACCCATATAATACACCTCAACAGCTTTAGCCCAAACTGGCCGACTGCCGGCGAAGGTCACCGGTGGCTAGGCTGTCCACAGAAGCAGTCAAGAAGCAACAAACAGAGCAATAATACCTCAAACAAGCGAGACCCAGTTGATTCGGAGGCAAAACAGAAGAACCCGGTTGATTTCGAGCACAACGAAAAAGTCACCGGAGCCCGGAAATCATAGTCCAGTGGTCGGCGAGGGTGAAGGGTGGCCGACGGTTGTCGGCGAATGTTTGTACGAGGTGGGCGAGTGTTGTTGGAGATTGGATGACGCCTACTTGAGCTATTCCGGCGCCGACGAGGGTTAACGCTGACTGGGTTGGGGTTGTTGAGGATCGATGTTGACTGGTTTAGGATTAACAGAAGTTTTAGGGACTGGGTGAGGGTTTTCGGTTGATGTGGTTGGTACGGCAGTGGTAAAAAATTACGGCAGTGGTGGTGGTAGGCTAGGGATTTGACAGATAATTTAGGGTTGTGGTGGTTTAGGTTTAGGGTTAGGATTAAGGTGGGGCTCTGATACCATGTTGTTAGAGGGAGAAAGAAGTGTATAGGGTGTTTACAAATCCTAACACATAAAGAGCTTTATTTATATTATGTCGAGACCCATTACATAATATGACTACCTGATGTGGGACTAAACTATTCTAACATTCCCCATAAAAGAAGGTTATCTTCAATGGAACATAAGGAATACAATTGCCAGTGTGCATGAGAATATCTCTCAGAATGCATGCCAAAGCCAAACACAGTGCACAAGTCTCCATTTAAAACAGGTCTAGGACATGTGCTGGAAGTGATGTCCAAAGCACAAGTCATTCATTTGAAAAGCTAAACGCCTGAAATTGCAGGCACAAAACATGATTATCACCTTACGTTTGCAAAAATCCCAATGACATGATTTGCACTGCCACATTACAATGTAGGGGAATACAGTTTTTGACATGATTACTGAAAAAGGAAAAACTTTCTAAAAGGCACAATTTCATAAATCAAATTTCTAGTTATCAAGCCAAAACCCATCGCATGAATAAACAAAAGATTGATGGATAGTCACTTTCTAATTTCTATGGTCATTCTTTGACAAAAGAAAAGATAAAACAAAATTGAACAGTTTGATCTTGAAGGAAAACAAGTTGTGCTGGTGCAAGAAGATAGTCGAGAGTCTTGGAGCAATGTGAAATATTCAACTATAGCAGACACATTGTGGGAAAAAACAAGGATGGATTGAATGACAAGAACAGCGGGGAAAGTAGAACTTTGAGAGCTCTTGATGTCAGAAGCATAATAGGAACCTCACAACCCAACCCTCTTGGAAAGCTATTGCCTCACTGTGACCGATAAGATATAAGCACAACATTGACAATCAACACTCATGACTTAACAACAAATATTGAAACTTTGCGCAACAAAGTCGCTCACCGGTTCAGTTTGCCTGTGAAATGCCTCCAGCCTTGACTTCAGAACTTCTGCAGTATCATCTTTTCGCTGAATCAAGGGCTCTCCAGTTACCTTCAGTCAACAAGAAGAGATACCCTGATTGAATAAGAAAAAACATGTTCCTACAATTTTCTGCTAAAACACTTTCTTGAATGCATATAATTGTAGAAACATTGAATCCAACCCAAACACTTAAACTATTAGGTGGAGAGGTCAAAACATTATATTAAGTGATCACTCATTCCATTTCCAACAAATGTGGGACTTAATTTATGTAATACTCCCCCTCACGTGCAACCGCTTTTGATGTCTGTTAAATGTAGTCTCTTTTTGAGTCTATCATCATGCAACCTTTTTGGTGGGTCTGTCTATGTGGATGGTTTACTTTTAAAATGTAAGATGCAATGAGCTTCACTCTGATACTATATAGAAACTTTGTATCTGATTCAAAAGCTTAAGCAATAAGGTGGAGAGATCTCGACATTATATTAAGTAGTCACCCATTCTATACCTAACCAGTGTGTAACTTATTCTAGCTAACAATAATATGCAGAAATTGCGTAACTCTCTGAGAAGCACAGATACACAATGACATGCACACGCGGATTCATTATTTGTGTAAAAAGTAGGACACAGATAGGTTGAGGATACATTAAGTTATCTGTATTCAACTGTCAACTGAATCCTTATGAATATATATGACAATAAGTTTGCGTCCCAATTACATAATCATGGAATACATCAACCAATGTAGAATCTATAAGGACTCAAGAAGTCCTTGAAAATTACCGTATGGTCACGGCTAGGAAATGGTACTCATGGTATTGCTACCTTCATATAGTTTCTCCTTCTTGTATATCGATGCACATTGCATATAATTTGCAAATTGTAAGATGATAAGATTCTAAGAAGAACAAAGAGTAATAAACTCTAATAGTTTAATTAATTAATTATTACCATATCTTATCTCACAACTAAAGTTGTAAGCGTACATAATTACAACAAACATTTTATCCCCCTCCTTACTGATTCATTACCATATACTTTGCATTTCTCTACAAAATTTAACTGATGCTTAAATAAGATTAGCCTTGAAAATAATATTTGTCATCATTTAATATACTGATTACCAAATCCCAATTTTTGATAATCACATGTTAGCAAGTGTCTAAGAAATGTTGCTGATAAAAAAAAAAAGTGTCTAAGAAATGTTGGACACAAAACAAAAAGAGTGTTGCTCACGTGTCCGAATTACGATTTTTCTAACTATAGAAACGAAAAAAAGAATCTTGGACAAGTGCCGAAGAAGTGTCGGTGTCGGACACGTGCCAAAGAAGGGCATGTGTCGGACAAGGATACATCTCCTCCTTTTGAAGTTTCTGTGTTTCTTTGGCGTCAAGTGTTCTGCAAGTTACTAATATACCTAGGTGATAGAAACAGAAATAATTCCCAGTTGGAACTTGGTACCGACTAATGGGTGTTTGGGAAGGGGAATGTTGAGGACAAACCTAACCTTTGGCAATAATACACTAACATGCCTAGGTGAGGAAACACAAAAACCATCAAAGCCCTTAGTAGTACATGCAATATATTTATCCTGGGGGCAGAAGAAAGTCCTGATATCAAAGCTCTAAGACGTGGTTTATACGAACGCGTATTATACACACCAAAGAGCATTTACAAGTGACTGTTACTTTCTAATCACAATGGTTTACAAAGGTAGCCAATCAGGTCCCAAGGGTCCACTATACAGTGCACACCATAAACTGCCAATACTTACAGATTTGCTTCTTTTGTCATTTTTTAGTTCCCTTAATTTAACAGCTCTTCTCAGTGGGAAAATCATATAAATGAGTTTGCATCTAATTTCGGACAAGATTAATTTAGTGGGAGGCTTGGAGAATGTTCTTTCAGAAATAGTTCCTCCCATCATTCTTAATAAATCTTAAAGTTTATTTGTTGATTACCAGTGCTTAAGCTTTATGGAATTTAGGGAATCATTCCTTCATGCAACAACATAAGGTAAATATAAACTTTCACATCTTAGTTTTTGGTACAGGGAATGTTTGATTGCTTTAGATCAATGGTATGTATAGTAACATTTTACATATACATATTTCCATTCCAATATAACTCATCAATTCATGACTGGAAAAAATTAAAGGTATTTAAAAAACCATTCGAGGGCATCTTACATCATCAACACCAGGGACTTTGGGAGGTGCAAATTTTGTGTGGTAGCTCCGACCGCTAGAAGGATGAATCCAACGACCTGTAATCCTCTCCTCCAAGATGGCATCATCAACTGCAAAGTTAAGCACCTTATCAATTTTTGCTCCTTGCTTCAGAAGCATTTCATCAAGCTGTACAATATAATGAAAAAGGGCATGATTAGAAGTCAAGACAAAAGATTGGAGAGAAAGAGAGAGAGAGAGAGAGAGAGTTAAAAGGCGTCATTGACTTAATAATTTAACCTTCTCTGCCTGAACAACGGTCCTTGGAAATCCATCAAGAATGAAACCTTTTTGGCATGATGGTTTCTTCATTGCTTCATCAATTATCCCAACAACCAAATCATCAGAAACAAGTTCTCCCTATAGAACCCCACATATCAACCCACTTAATCAGTGACAAACAAGACACTCCAAGATAGAGTAGAACAAAGGTACAACCAATCTGATTCAACTAGGGAAGCCTCAAAATGCACTTGCCTTTTCCATGGCTTCCTTAGCCTTAATGCCAAGTGGAGTTTTAGCAGCAACAGCAGCTCTCAGCATATCACCAGTGGCCAAGTGGCACAAGCAATACTCATCCTTAATGATGGGTGACTGTGTCCCTTTTCCCGATCCAGGTGGACCTGCCATTCACCCATTACCGCATTAGGATGCACATCGTGAGTCACCCACCCTCCTCAAAAAGGAAATAGAGAAAATTACAGAGGCGATAAAGGAATTAAAATTAGCTAAGCTTGTTTTTCCCTCGAGACCTACACGGACAACTTGACTGCACAACGCCGGTGTCATTCATTGGCACTTTCATGCTTAACTTCATAAGTTTTATACATTAAGAAAGACCAAGAGTCCCAGCACATTGTTACGCACTAACATCATAACAAATTGCGGCTGGCTAGATATAGTTCTCTCTTCCCTCCGAAAACCAAGTTGGCACAATTTAACTGCCCATTCAATACTTTTAAAACAGAAGCTCGTAGGGTACAACCGCATACAGTAAAGGTTAAAAACAAAAGTATTTCAGTAAGAATTCCATCAAACAAAGGTTAAACAAGGAAATGAAGATGTCCTCCATAAATTGTACTAATGCTAGTTAAAATATACTTTCCCAAATTTAGGTGGAGGGGCACCGGCCCCCCACTGTGTCTGTGCCTATGTTTGGCTTATAACTAGATAATTCATCCAATTGGAACAAGGGGTTGTAATTTTCAATTCTTCTGCAGGTTTGACTGGAAGACTATGACTAATGAAATATCAATCCACTTGAAGTAAACGGAAAAAAGCAAAACCCTTTTATCATACCCACAAAAGGCAAGCTTAGGACTAACAGATTCCGAGACCATTTGCAGATTTATTAAGCAACCCATCAGCTGAAAATCACAAATATAAAATGTTTGACCGTTTATTCGAAGCGAAATTATATATAAATGTACGTATATATATACAGAGAGAGAGAGAGAGAGAGAGAGACCAACGAGAATGAGGCGCTTATCAGGCTTGGAGGAGCACTTCATGCGTCGGAGGAGTTCGGTCATGATGTCCAGCGAGTGTACATCTTCCAAAGCTACTGCTGAGCTCGCCATTTCCTTATTCAAGTAAGATTCTCTCTCTCAAAATCTCAATCTTGTTTGATCTCTTTCTCCCTCTGGTTATGGTTAACGATACAGGGTTAGGTGTACCAACCTATAGAGATACTTGTTTTGTATCAGTATGTTTTTTTTATTGGTTCATTGTAGTTGGTGTGGACCGTGTGGTGCAGGTAGCCTATGGATGGTGAATGGGCGCTCTGAATACAGAGACGGCAAGAGTTCAACTTTTGAGAAAGCAAGGAGATATGGGATTTTTCATATTTACCTTCTACTTTTTGTTATTTCTTTTTTATATTTTGGAAATGTTAAAGTAGTAGTATATTTCTTGGAAAATGATTTTGCCATACCTTTTTTTGATAATGCAACATCCTGCAAATGTATTTTTACACCAAAAAATACACTTACAGGGTGTGGCATTATAAAAAAAGAGTGTGGCAAAATCACTACCCTATTTCTCCCTTTTATGTTACGTCATGCTTAGGTTTTTTTTTTTTTTTCCTTCCAAAGGATAGGATGTACTGACATATACTGTATAAGTTAGATTTTTACAAGGGCAAATCTCTTGTACAGTTGTACATAGGAATTGAATTATAGATCTCACGCCTCATATGAACGCTACACTACGATTGAGCTAAACCCCATTGTTTGCCATGCTCCTTTTACCCAAGACAGAACCATATTGAACATGCATCCTACCTCACTTGATAGAGCAGGTAACGAGCTCTTCATTTGGTGAGAATTTAAACTATATCTCACTTTTTTTTCTCTTTGGATATTATAGATTATGTTTTTCCTGGTTCACAAAAGATAAAAAAGAATTCCAAGAAAAAGAATTTATTAAAAATTTGAAGTTCCTATAATTGATACAGGACAAGATTTACTAGAAGTTCCTATAATTGTAAGTTTCTACTAATGTGACTTCGACTAAGAATATTTTGCGGATCATAAAAAAAAAAAAAAGACTAAGAATATTTTGTTAGGGTTAGATAAGGGAAAATTTTAAAAAAGTCCCTGAACTTTTAGGAACTTAAAAAAAAACACTTAGACTTTAACTAATGACAAAAGACACATGAACTTACAATTTCGTTAACAATAAAGCCCCTGCTATCCAATTCCGTCAAATTGTAATGGATGGAGCTAACGGAAGGCATTAACCTTCTTCTTTTTTAAACTTTGCACTTAAAATTTTTTTTTGAACTCTTTTTTAATTAATAAATAACTATGTAATAAAGTTCTTTTTTATTACTATTTATTAAAAATTACTTTAATCCTATGTTTTTTACTTTTAAAATTTTCCTTTATCCCCTCTCTCTCTCTTTTTTTTTTTTCAAAATTTGACCCCACACCACCAATCAACACCACAATTAACCACCAAAGCTCCAGCCCCAATTTCAAAAATTTAAAACTACTTTTAACTTGCTTTTTTTAACCTTCCTTTTTTTATTTTTTACTTTGAAAAATTACTTTTAACTCTTTCTATTTTTAGTAGTAAATATATGCAATAAAATTCTTTTTTTTCCTATTTATGAAAAATTACTTTAACCCCATTTTTTTTACTATTTAAAAAAATAACTTTAACCCCCATTTTTTACATTAAAATCTCTCTCTCTCTCTCTCTCTAATTTTTAGGGTTTGAATTTTGGGGAAATCCGAAATTCCACTTTCGATTGGTTCTTGGATTGATTGGTGGTGTGTAGTCGAATTTTAAAAAAAAAGAGGGAGAGAAAGAGAGGAAAAGGTAAAATTTGAAAGTTAAAAAAGAAGAAGAAGTGGGGTTAAAGTAGTTTTCGTAAATAGTTAAAAAAAAAAACAGGGTGAAAGTAAGTTTTAAAAATAGTAAGAAAAAAGAACCTTATTGCATATTTTTTTATTACATAAGAAAGAGTTAAAAGTAATTTTTAGAAGTAAAAAAAAATGAAACGTTTAAAAAAAGTAGGTTAAAAGTAATTTCAAAATTTTGAAATTAGGGTTGGAGCTTTGGCAGTTGGTTGTGGTGTTGATTGGTGTTGTGGCGTCAAATTTCTAGAAAAACAAGAGGGGGATGTAAAATTTGAAAGTAAAAAAATGGGGTTAAAGTAATTTTTAATAAATAGTACTAATAAAAAAGGAACTTTATTGCATAGTTATTTATTACATAAAAAAGAGTTTAAAATTTTTTTTGAAGTAAAAAGTTAAGAAAAAGAAAAAAGTTAACGTCTTCCATTAGCTCCATCTGTTATAAATTGACGGAATTGGACGGCAGGAGCTTTATTGTTATCGGAATGGTAAGTTTAGGTGTCTTTTTGTTATTAGTTAAAGTCCAGATTTTTTTTTTTTGTAAAGTTTCTAAAAGTTCATGGGCTTTTTAAATTTTTTCCCGTTAGATATAATTATGTTTCCTTATTCAAATTGATTTCGTGCATTTCTACTTTACTAGGTTTCTCGGCTTACAAGATTTACGAATGGAGTTCCTACTTCCTAGTCCTACCGGTCATAGATAAGGTTGTCTTGTTGATCTCTTGTTGAATGAAAATTAAGAGTTTTTGTTCGATTCCTTGTTTTTAAATTTTTCTTTTTGGATTGGAATGATATCAAGTTCATTCCGGCTCTGCCTTCTCTCTAAACTTTTCAGCCGCCTGACCTAGGGTTTTCTTGGGCGGGGGGTCGCCGCCCTCGCCGGCGCCGCGCCTCCTCCTCCCCTCCTTTGATTCCCTCTCCTCCTCTCCCTCCCTGAACTCTTTCTTTCCGCCTTCCCATCCTCTTCCACCCTTCGTTATCTGATCTCGGCTATTTTCTTTTATTCACAAAAAGATGGGCACCGGTAACGAGACGGCGTGAGGCGGCAATGCTGGTGGTTTTGGCCGGAGTTATGGTTCTCGACACCCGCTTTCCTTCTGATCGTTTGTGGGTACCGGTTTGGCGGCTACTCGGCGGTCGTTTTAAGGGCTTTCGGTTGGCGACGAGGGCGGCACTGGTAAGGATCTCTAGTTTGTTCAGATCTCTCTCTTCTCACTCTCTTTTTTCGACCCCCTAGCTGTTGGTTTGTTACATCGATTTCTGGTTACCCTCTGTTTCCCCCGTTTCTCGTTCATCAAATCGTCTGTGTTGCTTTCCCCTTCGGTTTTCTGCTGGGTTCTCCGGGGTGTGCCTAACGGCTTGGGTGGGCTTGCGGCGGTGGTGATGGATGGCGTGGGTGTCCGCCATATCACTGTTGGGTGGTTTGGCTTTTGCTTAACAGCTGTGATTCCTCCGCGGCAGTGTTTGTGGGTGTCAGATCTGTTTGCTTCCATGGGGTTTACCGGTGGTGGTGTGGCGGAGCATGGTGGCAGGGTTCTGTCGGCTGGTGGTTGCTGTCTGAAGCGGTGGGCGGAGGAAGGTGGCGGTGTACGGATGTGCTCAGATTAGTGAGTTAGGTTTAGGGTTTTCTTTGTATTGGGCTTAATTGTTTTGATCTGGGCTTTTGGCCTTTTGCGGTTTTGTGCTTGTATTTTGTTTTGATCTGGGCTTCTAGGCCCTTGGGTGTTCTGGGCTTTGTCCCATTTGGCTGTATTTGTCCAACTTTTTGTTGGATTCCCCTCTTCTATCCTCTAATAAAATGTTACTGTTGCCTATAAAAAAAAAAAGTTCATTCCGAAAAAAAAAAATTGATATCAAGTTCATTTTTTCCTTCGATATCAAAAAATGTTTACAACGTTGCACCATTAACAAAATTCTGTAAAAAGCATCTACTAGTTATTTATTTTGTCGGGGGGAAATTCAAGAGCTACCAAATTCATAGAATTTAATTTACTGAATATGCTATGGGAAAGATCTCTAGGAAAATTAATCACTTTAATTGGTCTCGAACATTGAAGTATGGGAAAGATCTCTAGCTAGGATTTGTGAGCTTGTGAACATTGGATTGCGGACCTTTCTGCTTATTGGTAGTATCTGTAACAACTTGAACGAAACCAAAAACTCAGTCGGTCAAGACTCTTGCACTCTAATAGGAAGTCAAGAGTTCGAGTCTCCCCACCTGCGTGTGAGTGTTCCCTTAAAGAGCTTTTCCTTTCTTTCTTTCTCTACCCTATAATGGGCTTATTTATTTTATTGGTTGAGTTGTTGGATTTAGTTGTCTCGTGGACTCTCACAATTGATGTAGTGTACTGAATTTGTACTTTGTACTTCATATCTGATGTAAAACGATCTCTTCTATCAATTGATTAAAAAAACAAAACCAAAACCAATCTTTGGGATTTCAAGAATTGAGAGCTTTCATGGACGTATTGCGAGTGTGTTTCACATTTTCTTCTTAAAAAATAAGTACTTATTTCTACTTTTCAAGACAGGTCACTCTCTTACAATACATCATGCACTTTAATTCAAAAAATAAGCTACTTTTCAAAAAATAAGTACTCCCTCCATTCAATATTGTGAGTCTCAGGCTGTGTTCCAGAACTTGAATAAGCTCTTCTTTTTTGTCCAATAAGAAGCCCTCTTCCGGAAAAATAAGAAGGCTTTGTTTGAATTGGGAACAATTTATATAGGTACAAATGGGCGCCGGGGGGGAAATCGGTCCGGCGGCCGCACCGGGCCGTCTCCGGCCACCGGACGGCCGATCCGAGCCGTCCAAAAATTCTAAAAAAAACACCAAGGGGGCTAGCGCGAGAATCAACGCCATCCGAGGTGTGTAAGGTGCTTGATCGGAGCACCTCTTTTTCGTGTATAATATACACGAAAATTGAATTGGATTATACACGAAAAGGGGTGCTACGATCAAGCACCTTACACACCTCGGATGCCATTGATTCCCGCGTTTGCCCCCTTGGTTTTTTTTTTTAGAATTTTTGGACGGCTCGGATCGGCCGTCCGGTGGCCGGAGATGGCCCGGCGCGGCTGCCGGACCGATTTCCCTCCGCCGGCGCCCATTTTGGTAAAAACAGTCTTCTTTTTTTGTAAAGGCAACTTCAAGCTAAAAAATTATGTGTTTACGCAAATAATTTTCCTATCACAATGGATCTTGTTTGATAGATCTCATTGAGATCTTTAATACGGTGAAAAAAAAATTAATTTTTTTTTTCATTTACATTATTTTTAAGTTTGAAAATGTGAAAGAAACTTTTTGTTTGGGAAAAATAAGAAGGGTGGATTATTTTTGAATGAGAAGTGAAGGAAATAAGTACTTATTTTTTAAGAAGGTTTCCGGAACGGAGCCTCACTCTCTCTTGCCATTTTTCAAATAAAAAATCAACTACTTCTGTGTATAATTTTTTGAATTTTTTCGCACCGTATTAAAGATATAGGTTAGTAACTTAGTACTTCAATTTGATGTGAAAAAATTCAAAAAATTATACACGGAAGTAGTTGATTTTTTTATTTGAAAAATGGCACGACTTTTCGTTGTGGACTCTCAATATGAAATGAAGGGAGTACTTATTTCTAAAAGTGGAACACACCTTGCATATTCTTCTGTGTCTGTAAGTTGCTCACAAAAAAAAAAAACACGTTTTGCTTACCTCACCCACACCCAGGATGGCCACGAATGAAGGCGGGAAGAATACCACTTGCTTGTTGGTATCTTATCTGTTAGCATGGGCGGACCTATAACGGGGTTACCTGACCCCACTCAATTGAAATTCTCCACAAAGATATGCATATATTTTTGGATGTTTTGGAAATTTTGCCCCATGATATTATACTCTCATCTCTCTATCTTGCTCCAAGTGGTATTGAAAAATTTCAATCTTGCCTAACTTGTTTCACCCAGCACCTAATCTTTTTTATTTTTTTGGTCCCATCTACTTTTTAACTCAAGTAATATCTTTTTTTTTATTGATCTTTAATTTGAATAGAAGTTACAAAGATTAAAAGGATCTAGACATGATGGCATGACAACAAGAAGCATACCTTCCAATGAATTCCAACTAAGTTGGCATCCATGATTACCGACAATCTTATGCCACTAGGACTCAAACAAACCAAACAAGTTGGCAAGGAACCAACCGTTGTTTTCCGAATACATAATTATTTTTGTTGTGAATATTTGATCCTAGTGCCATAAAATCCTAGATCCGCCCCTGTCAGTTAGCTTGCCAAATTATGTAGGGCCATCACCTCTAGGATTTTAACACAAGAAATCCAATATTAACCCTTCAATATTAGTGAGTTCTGAGCTATGAAGCATAAGTACTCAAAACTTTTAGTTCTTTGCGCGGGTGCAGTTCAAAATAGTTTTGTTTTGTTTTTTTATTATTATTATAAAATCCTTAGCTGAGTAACTAATTTGATTATTATTTTAAATACTTAAACTGGAAGGGAAAAAAATAATAGATTACACAATTTGAAGGTAATAGTATTATTAGCCTGATAATTTTCGAATGTTGTAGGATTTGTAACTCAAAAATTAAGTTAGACTGCAACGACGTGCATCAGCTTCCATCGCCTACTAACTATATATATGCTCGCTACCCCTAGCTTAAAATCATAGCTCGGTCCATCACCATCGTCTGTCCAACCTCAGGAAGTTTTTCACTCGTGTTGAGTGGCTCCCCAAAAAAATGAGAATTTCACGGACAAGTCTACTTGGATGCTATCAAGACTAGGAAAGTGGTTCAACTTTTGAATTGTGTGGTGTGGTTTAATTTAGTAGGAATGTTCCTACCTCCTAGATGGAACTTTGAGAAATATTGGGTCGCTATTTAAGGAAGGTTAGCCACCAGGGATAGGCTGGTAATTAAATTTCTCTCAAGTAAACTAGTACCGCTACTTATAGAACTAAGCATGCCATGCATAGTGCAATGAAACCGGTAGCCTGGAAAATTTTCCATTTCTCCTTTCATGTACTTTCATTTTCGGAGTATTGCCCCATCAATGGGTCTAGGTTGTGTTTATTCCCTGAAATCATATTAAACAAAGGAACCAATTTAGCATTTAAGGAGCTTTTTTTGAAACTAATAAGTATCGTTTATAGTGTTGTGCAGTGTACTTTTGGAAGATTACTGGTTTACTGATGTTTTCCAAGATGCAATGGGGAGGTTGAATGAAAATCTTAAATTTACCAATGCTAATCGGGATCTTAGCAGTCCAACAATTTCTGTCTCAGCGCAATGACTTTTCATCGATTAGGTCTCATGAGAGTTCTTAATGCGAATTTGTTTCCCCTTTTGTAAATTAGACAACAATCCCCTCATGGTTTCACAAGGAGTCTTTTGTGTTCATATTAGCAGCAGCAGCTGCTGCTTCTTCTTTGTTTGTTATATAATTTTCAATTTCCATGATCTTCTCCCGTTGTTTCATTTTCTTCAACATTGTGTTACATGACATACCATTCCGTCGCATGTTGTCTGTATAGTCATAAGATTAGGAGTTGTTTTCATTTTCGGGTTGTGGGATATTTAAATTTGTATAATATATGGTGATTGCATCTGTTGATCCTGAAATCAAATTTGTTATATTCTTTGACTGCACCCCTTGTAGCAGCATTTGATTTTGTGCAAGTGTGCATTCATTTGATCCGGCATCCAAATTTGTAGTACTTTCTTCTAGTAAGCGATGATGCATTGAAGCCACCCAACATGAACACAAGTAATGCATTGCCTTAATTAGAAAGTGTTTTTTACAGTATTGTTTTTTTTTTAGTTTTATCTTGACTTATTCTCCTATTCTTTTTCCTAATTCAAATTTCAAAGGGATAATTCGTCAACTCGCTCACATTTAGCTATGATAGAGTGGGCGGACTGCCAAACACATAATCAATGCATGCACTTAATTGGGGAATATAGAAAATTGAATGGAATATTCATTGATAAAAACTAGTAATCAATGCATAATATCATGCAATTAGATCGGTAATATACAACAGGATAGTGAACGAAAAGTTTCAACTCTCCGAACTAAGTAAGGAAGTACAATCTATACATTTTGACCTAGTGTTAAAATTAAGAAAGAATTGAGCTTAATTTCTAGTACAATTTTACATTAAAAAAATATTATCGTTCTTCGCTAGTTTCTACGATTTCTATAGTTTCATGAATTGGGGTATTGGTTTCCGTTGAAGCAAACCCTTCATCTGGAATATAAATCCATTCTGCAAGTCGAGAACTGTTGGTTGTTGGACTTTGTGGGCAATCAGCAGCCACTGCCATCCCTTCATTTGCTAGATTTGTTTTCTTGGATGCATCAGATGTTCTCTCTTTTTCCTTGTCGAAGTTTTTAGCCATTGCTATTAGCTTTTGCCATAGTGATGAGTTGTTAGAAGCCAAGATCACCCTGTTGTCGTATAAGAAGATAGACAGGAATAGGATGAGAGCAAAACTTGAAGATGTGGCGGCAACTAGGAAAAGACCCTTAAAACTCTCGATGTCGAGGCTGCCAGATGTGACCTTGGCACCGTCTTGCTCTGCACATGTAGCTTCTTCCCCAAACCATTGGTGTTGGATTTGAGTCAATTTACCTCCCTCAGTTGCATTTAAGATTGCTCTGGAAACATCAGGTACAAGGGGAGATCCCTTTGGAAACGCCTGCAGGTAAGATCCACATAAAACATATAAACTCTGTTGCTGCTGAACTTGTGGTAGAAGCCAAAACATAGGTTAATGAAGCTTCTTGAAAGCCTTTTTTAAAGTTATGTTTTGGCGCGAGTAGAAAACAACAAATATGCCAAATTTGCACAACTTTCTAGACAAAAAAAGTCATAAGCTGTTACATTTAAGCGTAGATAAAAAAGCATTAAAGCCACAACAAACACCCCCATAGATCTAGCAGTCGGGCAATCCAAGAAAACTACCAATCAGTTGATGCTATCAAACATTAATACCTGTGCATAATGATGTGTTCTTTCGTTTAAATCTCAAATTCCAATCATTGTATCTCACAAAAATCACTTGAGTGAACAACTCTATTTTGCGAATTATTTTCCCAAGTACTCCACAAGGCATGAGATGATATTTCAAGAGAATGCACGCTCGTGCGCGCGCGCGCATAGAGAGAGAGAGAGAGAGAGAGAGAGAGAGAGAGAGAGAGAGAGAGAGACTCACAAATCCAAAACCTACTGTCTTGAAGATTGGTCCAACCATAGTATACTTGGTACAATATTTGGGGTCGGCAAGAAACAGCATTATATAAGGGACCTCGTCAATAATTGCTGCAACACTTCTTGTGGATAGGGCTTCATCATACTCTTCAAAAGTGCTATAATTCCTAAGCTTAGAGGGATTAAATGTCTCTCTCTTCAATAGCCCATAGACAAAAGAACCTGTTTGGTAGCCAACATATTCTTCATTCATTTTGAGGTCCATAATATCCGTGACACTGGGTTGGAGCTTTTGTACTGTTAACATTGATGTTAAGCTCGCTGTATAACTCGATGTCAGTACCAACACTACGAAAAACCACACGATTACCACAAATCTCGATAAGTTGCTGATCACCTTCTCCTCTGAGAAAACAAACAAAAAGCAAACCAGGCTCTTTTGTGTGAGAAAACATTTTATCACCAAGTAATTTACTTTTTCCCGCGCTAATGTGCTATTCAATATGCATCTAGACTATTAAATGATCATATTGAAATGATTATTAAAAAGCTTAACAATTATGAAACTACACAGATGCTAACTATTTTCACTAGCAATGGAACATGTGTAAAAGAACTACTGATAAGAGTATTACTTTGGGCAAACACGAGTGTGGAGAAGGAGAACCATAATATCATTCCAACTTGCTTGTGAGGTGGGCCTCGGAATTCTTCGTTTACACGATGCTCTAGAACCCAAACCACAAATCCAGTGAAGATGAAAAATGCCCCAGTTGTTAACCACAAATCCATTTTTAGGGGTTTCATGAAAATCCATGCATTCTTCCTCTCATCATCCTGTATTCGAACGATCATAGCAACACTGGACTCCGTGAATGGCAATGTGAAATCTGCGAACCTCGATCTGTTTGCTAGAATAGTTACATCACCTACAACAGCATCGTAATTCTGGAGATAGACAAACTTAGTTACTTGAACTTGTTAAACAGAAAATGAGAAACATAGCAAATTCATACTGCAAATTTGATTACCCCGAGAAAGATCTGATGAACAAGATCATCGTAACTTCCAGATCTATCGCTTTCGAAGGAAACAAACTCATAGGGGACAGCATATGGTAGTGAGTGGTCCATGACTTCTTTGAACACATCTATGCAGAAACCAGTCGCAATCACGGCATTAGTTTCAGAATCCATTTTCACTTTGACAAACTCAGCGAAACCACTTTTGGTAGGAACTCCGACCCTCAATTTTCGTTCACCTGTTGGAATTTCCCAACCTTTGGGTACAAGATTAGACTCACCGGGCCAAATGATGGCTCCAAGATCTTCTTTGTTAGTGGTGTAATTCCTATTACTAGCCAATATCAGTTCTTTTGATATGCCAGATTCCCTAGTCCAGAATCCAATTTCCCTCTCTCCTTTTCCTATTACATTGACTATTCGAAAGGCCAATGGTTGCAATTGCCCATCCACTAGGTCAAATTCACCACTCAACCCCTGGAATCTAGTGTTCTTGATTGATTGAAGGAGCCTTGGTCCCATTTTGGAGGATCCAATTGCAGCTAAATCTACCAAGTTGCTCGTAGAGACTGGTTTCGTGAACTTTGATTGAGCAACACCAGATCTCTCAACTGCCATGGCTAACATCATGGCACTATCATACGCCCATAGTCCAAGCACGTTTAGTTCAAATCTATCTATGTCTGGATTCTCTTGACGAAATCTCTTTCTCCATCTTTCTGTGAAGTTTTGAAGCTCACTTGAGTTCGGAACGTAAGGTTTCACACCTATGACCCCTTGCATCGAATCTATAATCTTAGGGTCCACAGAATCTAAACGGCTCGTAAGCCCATCTGTAATGATCCATGCATATCCCTTGTTCATCATTCCAACTTCTTTTGCCTTCAAGAAAAAGCGAGAGGCTAAAGATGGTAACATATGCACCACAAAAACCCTGGTCTGCATTGTCATTAGCTTGTAGAGTTCTTTTTGGATGTTGTCGTCTGTGGCTGAAAGAGACATAATACTTCGATAACGTACCTGAGAACCAACCCCTAGCAAAGAATCAGCTAAATAAGGACCTATTCCCCTTCCATACTCGGTATTCTCATAAATTAGCACAACCTCTCTCCAATTGAAGGCCTTAACTATAGCGGCAAGGGAATGAACTTGAGAAGAGCCATTATGTGCCCCTCGAATGAAGTATGGATTGTCCTTGGGTGACAGAGAAGGACTTGACACTGAAGATATTATAGGAACTTGCGTTTTGTTCCCAATGTCAATCACAAAATCTGCTTGGGAGCATGTTTGTAGACCTAGTATTGCCTGTACTTGGACATTTCTCATCAAGTCTATAGCTGCAAATAAAAGTTCAACACCAATTAGACACTAATACATCAATTGCCAATCACCAGCAATTGGTGTTGTTTAGCCTCAGACGTGTGCATAAGTAGTATATAAAATTGCATAAAAAGTGAAAAAACATATATAGTGTATTGAAATATGTAAAATGTACATGACGATGAGCTAAGTGTTATCGCATTGGGTCTAGCTTAACTTCAAGCCAATGTGTAGTGGTAAGCAAGATCTTTACTTCAAAGATTTTTCAAAGCTTGCAATTTTCCGTAAGAGGTTTAATCTTTATTCTTGGATCCAATACCAAAGATTTTTGAACTCAAGCTTCGTTTGAGACTTGGTTTCCATAATGATTGCTAGAGTAAGAGGTCTGCAAGTTTTGGTTTGTAGCAATTGGTTGCAGCGGCGTTTTCTCAAACACCTGATCTACATTTTAGCATGAGATTAACGAGCGAAGCTATAATATTCAATGGAAATTTTTTGGTCAATGGTGAAAGGGGCAAACTATTACCGTTCAGTGACACCAAGTTTTAAAACGTTAGCACATATATGTGGTATGATGGCAAATAAGCCTAAACCAATTTGTATTTCTAAGGGGTCAATTTAGCCTTATCTGTAGCACAATGGCCATTGAAGGAAATAATGGTTCCACTCTTGGGCCCATGTTGGTGATAGTTAAAGGCAGTGTGACACGTGGCGGCTTGTCGTTTGTTTCAGCAGATTTTGAGTATCTCTTTCTAGAGATAGTGGGCTAGGAGATGTGCATCATGCATGGTTGTCGAGTTCTTCTCAGCCACTCATAAATAGTGGGTGCCTAAAATACAAGACTAGGTCAAATTTAAAAGGTTCTCAGCCACTCAATATAAATACAAGACTAGGTTGAATTTAAAAGGGTTGATGCACTCATAGTAGCCATATAATTTTGGTTGTTTCAATATCATCCCTAGTTATCTAGCTAGGAGTACAACCCTTAGTTGTAATTTTCTTCTTTTTAACCATGTTAGTCATTGTAATGAAATTTCTTCTTTTTAGTACTCCTCCTCTCATAATGTTTGGTACTTTCACTATTTTAGCCATATGAAAAAATTAACTATATCTTTTAACCCGTAATGTTTTTTATAAGCAATATGGGTCTTGTTTGATAGATTTTAATTTGTTCTATTAAACAAAGTTCAAAAAATCGTCTAAAACATTATGGATTGAAAAATATATGCAATTTAAAAATGACACGCATTCCTGAAAATGCCAAACATTATGAGATGGAGGAAGTATTTGTTAACTTAATTTAGCCTGTTAAATTTTGAAGTCCTCTTTATTGACTGAGAGACAGTTTGAACCCTTTTGTTACTTTATTTCTCCTTGAGTACCAACCAGTCGTTTGTAGGAGTTTTTAGAAATTAGGCACTTTTAGTTATCATTTCACATTTGGAACAGACTGGTTCCTAACACGCCTGACTAGAGGGCGGTGCTGCGCAGCCCCGTGCTGCGCACGGAAAATCGTCGCCGCTCCGGTCTCGCTTCGATGATCGGAATCGTTTACTTCGTAGAGCTCGTCGAGTAGAACATGTGTACCAAAAATCAGCTCGATCGGATATCATTAAGTGCCTCATCCGAATATTATTATCTTGAAATTATTAAGTGTACCAAAAAATAGTGGATTTTATCTAGTGTTTCGGATCCATTCGTTTCAACTCTCGAAACTCTAATGCTCCGTGGAGTACGATTAAGCGATTTGTTCTTTTCTTGTTTCTTTGTTTTTTATTCTTCGCGATTGTGTGTTGGTTGTTCTGTTCGGATCCCCAACAGAAGACAACCTCATCGAGCTTTTGTTTAGGAGTAAGCTTCCGCCAGAGAATCGTAGGCAGAATCGGAGAGTCTGGTGGTGGTGGTGTTAGTGGGTGGTGGAGATCAATTATACGAATTGGGGGATGGTGCTGTGCGCAGCACCGTGCTGCGTGCCTTCGAGCCGTCGATCCTGCATCCGACGGCTCGAATCTCATCTCAGCAATGAACGGTTCTCGATCGTTAGTTGCCGAGATGAGGTCCGAGCCGTTGGATGCACAATTCGACGGCTCGAAAGTGCGTAGCACGATGCTATGCATCTCACTGCACAACACCAACCCGAAGTGCTCAATTATACTATAGGCATGAATTAGTATATTTATTAATTTCCACGTCTCCTATTGTGAATCTGATTGGGTGCACTTTAATAAACTTTTTTGTCTTTTTTGTTTTGCATGTCTTTTTTTAATTTTTATTAGATTCATGTTATATTTTTTGGATGACTAAAAGAAAAAAAAAATCACTAAAGATGACAAAGTACCAAACAACTGTCTTTTTCATTTAAATTGCTTCTATTGGTCCACATTTTTATATTTTTCTTATTTCTCTTGTCGAGACGAATGTTAATCCCAAAAATTACGAAGAAAAGCTCAACAAAAAGTAAAAAAAATATAGGAAAAACTTTTAGATAAAAAAATTTCAGAGGTGCTATTTGTATAGATTTCATATCTGTACGAGCGCACACATACTCTCGTTTAGGGTCTCAAAAAAAAGATCGGAGCTGCTTATTTTGTTTAAAATACTTTATTTACGGTCCTTACAAAAATAAGTTCAATCCGGTATCGGTTAGAGCGTCTACGAAACGTCCAAATTTGTCCCAGAATTCAAGCCTGAGTTTTAAAGCAAAGTTGAATGTTTCGTAAACGTCCTTACAGATACCAAATTGAGCTAGCTTTCTTTTTGTAAGGATCATAAACAAAGTATTTTAAACAAAATGAGTGGCTCAAATCATTTTTTTGGGACCCAAAACAGGCCCAAAATGGATTTGTGCGCTCTACTACGAACAGATTTTATATCTGTACAATTTACAGAATGCACCCTAGTAGGAACACTCCTACCACGTACTTGTATTATATTCCTGTGTACCAAACTTGGCCTTAGTATTTTATGAGTTAAAGGATATAGAGGATGCCCACCCGATCATATTGTACCTCCTATAGTACAGGATTACAATGTGAAATTACGAATCCACTTCTGTGCTATATATATAACACTTCGTAATAATCAAATGAATTGTGACAATTACCCATTGCGAAAAATATAGTATATATCAGCAGCAAATATTGTAGAATTAGGGGGATAGAAATAAACGTACCGACAGAGGCTGCCTCCACAACATCATTTTTCGAATCTCTAGTGTGGAGAACAATTTTTGTGGTACATGTTTGAAGATTTGATGCATAGAAGTCTTCAAGCGCCATAGATATGCACGTGTGGCTCATCTTTCCCAGGATATTGTCCAAATCAAGAATTAGCCCGACATGTACATGATCAACCTCTATTAAACCAGTAGTACTAGCATTTTGAGCCCCTAATAACGGCACAATATTGTAATAGCAGCTCATCATCAACAATAGTAACCCATGCAGCTGGGAATTTGAGTATCTCGATTGCTTCTGCATTTTGAGCGAGCAGTAGAGCGAGAACGAGGAGGAGAAGAAGAAGAAGAAGAAGAAGAAGAAGAAGAAGAATAATAATTGTTAAGCTTTGTTTATAGGAGTATTTCAGAATGTTTTGGAGCAGAATGATTGGTTTTTGGAGCTTCATCTTCAATGCAATATATATATATATATACACAACTAATATGCTGATAAGCATGTTAGTTTCACATTTTGTAGTCAATCTAGCTGTACCTAGGGTGGAATATTCAACAATCAAACTATCACAAGATAACGAGTTATTGACCTTCGGAAGCAACCATTGTACTTGATTGTAATTGACCTGTAGTATAGTAATAGCAGTCTATCTAGCAACATTAATTCTTGCATTGCAGAATTTCTGATGATGGAGTTCCGAGAAATTTTTGGGTGCAAATAGGGTATTGCTGATGTCAAAGGCGGAACCATGGGAGGGCTCCCATGGGCTATAGCCTAGGTGTACTTTCAAAAGACACCAAAAAAAAAAAAATTTTAAATTTTAGTCTAAATTTTTGTTTTCAACCCAACCCACCGTTCCATTCAGCCCAATCCACCAGTCAAACATCATGGGGTACAACTTAAATAGTATATGTTTATAGATGATTTTTACTCTGTGAAACATTGAAGAGTACGTTAAATAGTATACGTTTTTGTACTTTTATTTTATTTATTTTTGAACATTTATATATTTACATACGATCAGTGGTGGCTCCAAGATTTTGTATTGGGTGTTCAGAAATTTTCATTATATAAACCCACCAATATATTCACAAGTAACACAGTTTCTTGTGCGAGTATGAATCATGCAATCAAGAAATTCCACAAAAATTGTCCACTATGCCACACAAGAATTCAACAAAGTTATTCTAGGTAAAAAAAAAATTCAGGTAAAAAAAAATTCACACATTTTTTGGCAAGTGAGTAGATAACAATGAATTTTTTTAGTTTATGAAAAAAAAAAAAAACTATCTAGATTGATGGATGTGTCATAGTATATTGAGGTGAGTGTTCAAATATAAAATAACGTAATTAGGCTATTTAAATTGGATTGATTTGTGAATTGATTTTTTGGGCATGATATTCAAATATTTTTGTATTGGGTGATCAAAAGAAAAGTTGGCGTAAAATTTCTACATATATTATTAACAAATTTTTTTTTGAGGGGTGTTCATGTGACCATCCAAACATCAATATGAAGCCACACAAGTAGTACGAGTTTGCCTCTTTTTGGTTCATGCATATAAATTTTGGGTTAGCCCAAGGCCGAATAAATTCCTGGTTCCGCCCTTGGCTGATGTGGTATCCGTGCAGCACATCCGAACCGTCCAAAAATGCAACCGATGGCTCATATTGAAAAAAAATAGGACACACGTATTCCTGCCATGACTCCGTCCCATAATTTTGGTCCATCTTTTTTTTTTTGGATGTTCCAAATTCGTTTTCCATTTTGACTAGTCATGGAAAAAAAAAACTAGTTTATTTAATTTTGGGCAAATTTTCGTAGTTGTCCCTCTAGTTTTACGGTTGTCTCAATTTCGTCCCTCTAGTTTCAATTGTCTCAATTTCATCCCTGTAGTTTGTTTTACGTTTCAAATTGGTAAAATCGTTAACATCGTTATATAAATGGTGTAAAAAAATAAGTGTTCCAATTTTCAATCCATTTAAACCGGTGCGAATATCTTATTTTTCTGATCATTTTATCTTAAATGGTCATAATGGATTTTTAGCTCTAAGGCCTTTCAATGAGCACCCTAAGAGAGCTCTGAAACTAAATAAGGAGTCTTCGGGTGCTCGTTGAAAGGCCTTAGAGCCAAAAATTCATTATGACCATCTAGGATAAAATGATCAAAAAAATAAGATCTTCGCACCAATTCAATCGGATTGAAAATTGGAGCACTTAATTTTTTAATCATATTTTTCCGTTAGTTTCATTAACGGTGTTAACGATTTTACTAATTTGAAATGTAAAACAAACTAGAGGGACGAAATTGAGACAATTGAAACTAGAGGGACGAAATTGAGACAACCGTAAAACTAGAGGGACAACTACGAAAATTTGCCCTTTAATTTTTGTCCTTCCTTCCAATTTCAAAATTCAAAAGTGGAGGGATATTTTTATTGGATTTTCAAATATACCACCACATAACGCAAGGGTAACTTTGGAAATCTATTTGTTTTGAAGAGTAATACTAATATTATTGATGTCCTTTAAAATGTTGGATTTCTAAAGGTTGCTGATTTTGCCATTCCTTTTTTTGTTAACGGCACTTCCTTGCAAGTGTAAGTGTACCAAAAATACACTTGCAGGAGAGTGCCATTAACAAAAAAAAGAGCGACAAAATCATTTCCCTTTCTAAAAAGGGAATAAAATTATTGTGGGGTATAAAAATGCATATGGTGATCTAGATAGTAGGCAAGTCAAGACCTCTTGTTTTTACGATGGAGCATATAAAGACCTCTTGGTTTTTTTGGGTTTTGCTTGGTTAACTTCTGCTTTGATTGCCAATCAAAGCAGACTTTTCTCATTGACATATATATATATATATATCTCTGACTACACATATGGATGGATGAATAGAAGGATAGATACAATTAGGGAAAGTCTACTAAATTTGGTTTGGTTATTCAACAAGCCGTACTGGTCTGCAATCGGTTGAGAGAGCGTTTAATATTGAAAACGCGGTATTTTGATTGGATTGTCCCCCAAGATTTAAGGTCAGCTTTTCTAGCAGTAGTGGTAGTTGCTAAATTAAATGGACTAAAATTCATATTTTCATTGATTTCTAAGTAAGTCATTTTTCTCACATACGTCAACTAAAATACCATTTAACAGTAACAATTTAAATATTGTCATTAGCCTGAAGCAAAAAAAATATAGCGGAAACGCACCACCCTAAGTCAAGAGTTGGACGAGTGGATCAGCATGGCCACAAATGAGGGGTTTATTATCTTGATTTCACACGTTCGACTCTATTTGTCAACGAAAACTCTTGGAATTGGGGGATGGTGTTGTGCAGTGGTGTGCGCAGCATCGTGCTGCGCACCTCCGAGCCGTCGGATCATGCATTCGACAACTCGGATCTCATCTCGGCAATGAACGACTCTCGATTGTTGGTTGTCGAGATGAGATCCGAGCCGTCGGATGCACGATCTGATGGCTCGGAGGTGCGCAACACGGTGCTGTGCATCTCACTACACAGCACCAACCCGAAGTCCTCTTGGGACCTATGGATGTTTGCCGGTTGTTAACTTCAAGACCTTGAATTAGTCGGGGCGCATAGATTGGACAAGACTATAGCAAAAGGAAGAAGAAGCTTTTGCCTTGGCCTAACTTTTTGGGGCGTCTTTTTTGTTTTCTCTTAATTCTTGCCAAATTTGAGACAAATTTTTATGTCACATTATTGGTTTTGGTGAGAGCAATCGAAAAAAGTAGAAGAACATGGACTAAAGTTAAGAATAATTCATATAAGACAAAGAAAAATCCAAAACTCAGTCTAGATGAAAAGACAGACTTTTAATTTGGGTCTTTTTTAGCTGCTCTTGCTTTATGTAATTCTCTTCCTTATAGTTGGATTAGTAACCCCCCTAGATATAGGTTTTTTTGGAGACTTTTGTGCAGTCTTAATTTATATATGTTCAAGTCAAAGCCGCGGAATATAACTTGCAAATTCTATGAAGAAATAAATTGAATACAAATTAAAGGTAAGGTAACTAATTAATTAAATACTAGTGAAAATCGCTTACTGTAATAAATACTTGTGAAAATCCGTACTGTAGTTTCCAATTTTATTTTTTTTTACCCTTAGTAAATTGGAAAATTTTCAACCAAACAGGGTCAATCAGAGCGCGCCACCAGATCTTTCTTCTCAATTCTTTCTAGTCCTTAAATTGTTGGTGCAAAATTTGGAGTCTTTCGAACTAGAATACGTTGATTGATTAAATATGCTTCGAGTCATGTTACAATGTCGCTTTCTAAAAAATAGTATTCGCGGATACAACGAAGCCCGATAAATAGATCTTTTGCCTGCATTCGCAGAAACGAAGGACTGTTTATCTCGTTCTACAGATTAATGGAATAACAGTGCAAGGATCGAAGCAAGTAATTAGAGATGGGGAGGTTTTGGAATCTCTATGCGTTCTGAAGGGCGGCTTGAATTCGGGTTCTATTTATCAACACTAGACTCGCCCAATTGAATGTCTCTAGATCACACCTGTTAATCCCTGATCGTTAGATTAAATTCTACAGTTCAGATTGCACCTATTCGAACCAGTGCCGTAACCTCCCATACCCAATCATTTCACATGAACGGGTATGTGAACCGGCACCATCATGGACCATCAGATCTTGATCGAGGGATGCGATCACATCATCCTAACAAGCGCATCCCTTAGCGGGCTTCTAGAAGAACCTCTGTGATCCACCCGCCAGACGTATACCATGATTTTTTTTGAATGACAAAAAAATTTCATTAATCTTGAAATTGTTACAACACTAAAAGGAGCAAGGAAACAACATTATGTATCTTCTGCCCAATTCGAGACCAAAACCTACGATTGTCATGAAACCAATCGAGGACACCCATTTGGGCCGAAGCCCACCTAAAAAAGCCGAAGCCCAAACACCCTAAGCGAGTCTAACAAACTCAGATCGATACAAATAACACATAAAAAAGGCCTAAAAGCCCAAATCAGACAATCAACACCCGTCACCCGTCATCCAAGCAGCTGCCATAACGAGACACACCCATGCCACCACCAGAACCCGGGGAACCAGCCTCTGTTACTGCCCCATAGTGTCAAAGACGCCTCACCGCATCAGACCACCACAACATAAATATTGTCATTAGCCTGAAGGGAAAAAAAAAAAGGAAACGCACCATCCTAAGTTGAGAGTTCGACGAATGGATCATAATGGACACAAATAAGGGGTTTATTATCTTGAGTTCACACATTTGATCCTCTCCGTGAACAAAAATTCTTGGGACCTATGGATATTTGTTGGTCGTTAACTTCAAAAGACTACTAAATAAAAAGAAAAAGAAAGAGCTTTCTTCTTGGCCTAACTTTCTGGGGCGTCTTTTTTGAGTTCTCTTAATTCTTACCAAATTTTGGTCAAATTTTTATGTCACATCATTTGTCTTGAGAGCAATAGAAAAAAGTATAAGAACATGGACTAAAGTTAAAAATAATACATATAAGATGATGAAAAAATCCAAAAGTCAGTCTAGATAGAAAAACTGATATTTGGGTCTTTTTTCGTCTTATATGAACTCTTTTCAACTTTGGTTCATCTTTCTATACTTTTCGATTCCCCTTGTCGAGCTGAACAAAGTGATGTAAAAATGTGACCCTAATTTGAGAAGAATTAAGAGAAAATAATGAGAAAGACCGCACCGAAAAATCAGATAAAGTTAGGGCAAAGGGGTAGTAGTACTCTTGTTACGTGCTGATCTTGAAGTTGCCCGTAAATTGTGGATTTGCAATTGCTATTCTTCCCACATAACATTGACCAAGCTAGATAGAGGATTTTGGGAGACTTTTAATATCTTCAAGTCAAAGCCGCGGAATATAACTTGCAAGCCAAATTCTACTATGAAGGAAGAAAACAAATTATAGGTAAGGGGTAGAACAGTAGTATTTTCCACGAAATGTTTTCATGTGTCATTCGGTCGTCCTTGAGACTAATTGGCAACTCCAGAACCAAATGTCGCAATCAAATTGGCAAATTTTATTTTATTTTCTTTCTTTTCTTCTTCCTAGTAAATTGGCAAATTTTCAACCAAACAGCGTCAATCAGAGCGTGCCACCTGATCTCTCTTCTCGATTCATTCAAGTTCTTAAATTGTTGGTTCAAAATCTGGAGTCTTTCGTGGAACTAGAACACGTTGATTAAAGCATATTCTTCGAGTCATGTTACAATGTCGCTTTCCGAAAAATAGTATTCGTCCAGCGAATTTGTTTCGCAGATACAATGAAGCCCGATTAATAGATCTTCTACTTGCGTCCGCAGAAATGAAGGACAAACAAAATACTGAGTATAAGAGATCAAACGAACCAAGGGATTGTTTATCTCGTTTCTGCAGATTAACGGAATAACAATGCAAGGATCGAAGCATTAGAGATGGGAGTTTTTGGAATTTCTATGCATTCCGAATGGCTTGAATTTTCTATTTATCGACACTGACTTATTTGGTCTCGCAACAAATCTGGGAAGTACACGGTTAAAGCTGGTTATCATCTGGCCTTTTGTAGTTCGTAACTGGGTTGCTTGTAAAGCTAATTTGTTCAAGCGTAAATGTGTGCTCCTTCTCCTATCTGCCCCTTTTGTAATGCTAATCGAGCCTGAAACCATTGAGCATACCCTCTTTCGATGCCCTTGGACGAGAGCTGTGTAGTTCAGCAGTGGGAAATCTTTCTGGACTGTGGATCATGATATCACTTCGACCAGTAAGTGGATGGAAGACCTTCTCTGTGGTAATATATATGGCTAAAAAAACTACAATGGAAGACATGGCTGTCATCTTTCATGAGTGCTGGGCTATGTGGAAATCAAGGAATGCCTTCTTCTTTTCGGGCAAACCTCTGTATCCAAAGGAGACCATTGAAGCAGCTTCGGTGACTAACTGTGACTACCTGCTTGCTTTGTTCAAGGGTCCAAAACCTAGTAACACTCAACAGGTCAGGGATAATAGATGGATCCCTCCTCCATTTCTTGTCGTACGTTTAACATTGACGGAGCTTTTAAATCCTCCCGCAGCCTGACTGCCTTTGGCGTTATCACGAGAGATAGTGGTGGAGCAGCTCATTTTTGGCGTATGGGTAAAACGGTTGCAACTTTAGCCATTACCATTGAGGCATGGGCTCTCAGAATTGCTTGCAACATAGCGATGGAACTGGACATCTTTGAAGAAATTTTTGAGCCTGATTGTTTGGAACTTATCAAACTGCTTCAAGGATCCCAAGTCTTCTGGTCCTTGGGAGATTAGTGCACTGGTGGATGACATCAAGGAATGGGCTATCTCTAGGAAATGGTCTTTTGTTTGGTGTTGTAGGAAGAAAAACAAAATTGCGCATTGGCTTGTTGCAAATTGCCTTAGTAGAAATTGTGTTTTCTCTTCGGATTGTATTCCGCCCAATTTGTAATTTTTACTAGACTCTGATGTACCATGCTGATTTTGTGTTATATGATATTGACCTTTTTTAAAAAAAAAAAAAAAGCAATGAAAGAGCGGGTGAATTGCCAAACACATAATCAATGCATGCACTTGAGGAGTATATAGAATTGAATGGAATATTCATTGATAAAAACTAGTAATCAATGCATAATATCATGCAATTAGATCGGTAATATACAACAGGATAGTGAATGAAAAGTTCCCAACTCTCTAAATTAAGGAAGCAATCTATACATTTTGACCTAGTGTTACAAGAAAGAATTGAGCTTTCTAGCACAATTTTACATTAGAAAATCATTATCGTTCTTCGCTAGTTTCTACGATTTCTATAGTTTCATGAATTGGGGTATTGGTTTCCGTTGTAGCAAACCCTTCATCTGGAATAAAAATCCATTCTGCAAGCCGAGAAGGACTTTCTGGGCAATCAGAAGCCACTGCCATCCCTTCATTTGCTAGATTTGTTTTCTTGGATGCATCATATGTGTTCTCTTTTTCCTTGTCGAAGTTTTTTGTCATTGCAATTAGCTTTTGCCATAGTGATGAGTTGTTAGAAGCCAAGATCACCCTGTTGTCGTATAAGAAGATAGATAGAAATAGGATGAGAGCAAAACTCGAAGATGTGGCGGCAACTAGGAAAAGACCCTTAAAACTTTCGACGTTGAGGCTGCCAGATGTGACCTTGGCACCATCTTGCTCTGCACATTCAACTTCTTTTGGAAACAATTGGCGTTGAATTTGAGTGAATTTATCTCCGTCGGTTACATTTAAGATTGCTCTTGAAACGTCAGGTACAAGGGGAGATCCCTTTGGAAATGCCTGCAGGTAAAGATCCACATTAAACTTACACACTTTGTTACTGCTGAACTTGTGGTGGAAGAAAAAACATACGTTAATAAAGCTTCTCGAAAGTGTTTTTTTTAAAGTTGTTTTTTGGCGCGAGTAGAAGACACCAAATATGCCAAACTAATGCACACAACTTTCTAGACAAAAAAAGGTCATAAGTTGTTGCATTTAATTAAGCGTAGATCAAAAAAAAAAAATTGTTGCATTAAAGCCACAACAACCACCCCTATAGAGCTAGCAATCGAGTAATGCAAGAAACTACAGAGTTGATGCTATTAAAAATAATATATGAGTAGGATGCGTTCTTTCGTTTAAATCTTAATTTCCAATCATTGTATCTCACAATTTTAAAATCACTTGAGTGAAAAACTCTGTTTTGTGAATTATATTTTTTCCAACTCCATAGGGCATGCGAATATATTTCAAGATAATGCACGCGTGCACAGAGAGAGAGAGAGAGAGAGAGTTACAAATCCAAAGCCAACTGTCTTGAAGATTGGTCCAACCATAGTATACTTGGAACAATATAAGGGGTTGGCAAGGAAAAGCCTTATATAAGGGACCTCGTCAATAATTGCTGCAACACTTCTTGTGGACAGGGCTTCATCATACTCTTCAAAAGTGCTATAGTTCCTAAGCTTGGAGGGATCAAATCCCTCTCTCTTCAATAGCCCATTGACAAAAGTACCTGTTTGGGAGCCAACATATTCTTTATTCTTTTTGAGGTCCATAATATTTGTGACACTGGGTTGGAGCTTTTGTACTGTTAATATTGATGTTAAGCTCGCTGTATAACTCGATGTCAGTACCAGCACTACGAAAACCCACACGATCACCACAAATCTCGATAAGTTGCTGACCACCTTCTCCTCTGAGAAAACAAACAAAAAGCAAACCAGTTCCTGTTTTGTGAGAAACATTTTGTCACCAGATAATACTTTTTGTGGAGCTATTGTTCTATTCAATATGCATCTAGCCTATTAAATGACCACATTGAAATTACGGGGCGGTTCCGCGGACAACTAATTAGACACCTAAAAAAACACCTCATAGTTCCCGATTAAATTTTAATGATCCGAGCTGCTCAATGTGATCGGAACGTGATTTTAAGGGTACTCACGAGAAATCAGCAAAAAAAAAGACCGGGAAGGGCTTGATCTGAGCAGTTTTTAGCTTAGATTTGATGAACGATTCAGTTAAAAACTGCTCAAAACAAGCACTTTCCGATCATATTTTTTGCTAATTTCTCGAGGGCACCCTTAAAATCACATTCTGCACACATTGAACGGTTCGGATTATAAAAATTTGATCGGAAACTATGAGATTGAGATTTGGGGTGTTTTTTTAAGTGTTTAATTGGTTGTCCGCGGAACCGCCCCGTTGAAATTATTATTAAAAAGCTTAAAAATAACGGAAATAAACAGATGCTAGCTATCTTTACTAACTATGGAGCATGTGTAAAAGAACTACTGAGATAAGAGTGTATTACTATGGGCAAACACGAGTGTGGAGAAGGAGAACCAGAATATCATTCCGACTTGCTTGTGACATGGGCCTCGGAATTCTTTGTTTACGCGATGTTCTAGAACCCAAACCACAAAACCAGTGAAGATGAAAAATGCCCCAGTTGTTAACCACAAGTCCAATTTCAGGGGTTTCATGAAAATCCATGCATTCTTCCTCTCATCATCCTCCATTCGAACGACCATAGCAACACTAGACTCCATGAATGGCAATGTGAAATCCGCAAACCTCGCTCTGTTTGCTAGAATAGTTACATCACCCACAACTGCATCGTAGTTCTGAAGATAGACACAAACTTAGTTACTTGAACTTGACAAACAGAAAATGGGAAACATAGCAAATTCATACTGCAAATTTGATTACCCCAAGAAAGATCTGATGAACAAGATCATCGTAACTTCCAGCTCTATCGCTTTTGAAGGAAACAAAATCATAGGGGACAGCATATGGTAGTGAGTGTATGACTTCTTTGAACACATCTATGCAGAAACCAGTCGCATCCACGACATTAGTTTCAGAATCCGTTTCCACTTTGACCAATTTAGGAAAACCACTGTTGGCAGGAACTCCCACCCTCAATTTATATTCATCTGTTGGAATTTCCCAACCTTTGGGTACAAGATTAGATTCACCGGGCCAAATGACTCCAAGATCTTCTTTGTTAGTGGTGTAATTCCCATTCTTGGCCAATATAAGCTTCTTTGATATGCCAGATTCCCTAGTCCAGAATCCAATTTCCCTCTCTCCCTTTCCAATTACATTGACTATTTGAAAGGCCGATGGTTGCAACTGCCCATCCACTAGGTTAAATTCACCACTCAACCCCTGAAATCTAGTGTTCTTTATTGATTGAAGGAGCCTTGGTCCCATTTCGGAGGATCCAATTGCAGCTAAATCTGCCAAGGTGCTTGTAGTGACTGGTTTCTTGAATTTTGATCGAGAAATACCGGAACTATCAACTGCCATGGCTAACATCATGGCACTGTCATACGCCCATAGTCCAAGCATATTTAGTTCAAATCTATCTATGTTTGGATTCTCTTGACGAAATCTCTTTCTCCATCTTTCTGTGAAGTTTTGAAGCTCACTCGAGTTTGGAACATAAGGTTTCACACCTATGACTCCTTGCATCAAACCTATGATCTTAGGATCCACAGAATCTAAACGACTCGTAAGCCCATCTGTAATGATCCAGGCATATCCCTTGTTCATCATTCCAGCTTCTTGCGCCTTCAAGAAAAGGCGAGAAGCTAAAGATGGCAACATATGCACCACAAAAACCCTGGTCTGCCTTGTCTTTAGGTTGTAGAGTTCTTTTAGAATGTGATCGTCTGTGGCTGAAAGAGACATAATACTTCGATAACGTACTTGAGAACCAACCTCTAGCAAAGAATCAGCTAAATAAGGACCTATTCCCCGTCCATAATCGGTATCCTCATAAATTAGCACAACTTCTCTCCAACTGAAGGCCTTAACTATAGCGGCAAGGGATTGAACCTGAGAAGAGCCATTATGTGCCCCTCGAATGAAGTATGGGTTGTCCTTGGGTGACAGAGAAGGACTTGTCACCGAAGATACTATAGGAACTTGCGTTTTGTGCCCAATGTCAATCACAAAATCTGCTTGGGTACATGTTTGTAGACCTAGTATTGCCTGTACTTGGACATTTCTCATCAAGTCTATAGCTGCAAATAAAAGTTCAATACCTGTTAGACACTAATACATCAATTGCCAATAGCCTCAGACGTGTGCATAAGTAGCATATAAAATTGCATAAAAAATTAAAAACATATATAGTGTATTGAAATACGTAAAGTTTACATTACGATGCGCTAAATGTTATTGCATTGGGTCTGGCTAAACTTCAAGCCTGACCTGTCCTTCAATGATTTTTCAAAGCATGCAATTTTCCGTGGGAGGTTTAATCTTTATTCTTGGATCCAATAACCAAGGAGGCTTTTCAAACTCAAGCTTTATTTGAGACTTGATTTCCATAATGATTGCAAGTTTTGGTTTCCAACAAATTGTTTGCAGCGTTTTCTCAAACACCCTAGCATGAGATTACTGAGTGAAGCTATAAAATTCAACGGAAATTTTTTGGTCAGTGGCGAAAGGGGCAAACTATCTGGGACTTAAGGGTTTGCTCATTCCTAAGGTCTCAGGTTCGAAATTTCTTCGGTACTATCAATTCCTTTGGAGCCAATTTATTATATACGGACCTTGCTCCGACATTAATTGGGTTCTCTACAAGTGGTCGGTGGAGTTGGCCTCCGAATTAATCGAGATGCGAGTAAGCTGGCCCGGACATGGACATCTGAGTTATCAAAAGAACATAAACGACTTTCACCTTTTACATTAACAACTTGTACCTCAACCTCCGGCCAACAAACTTGCACATCCTACATAAAACTTGACTAACACCGTTATGGCTTTCACCATGTACATAAACGACTTGCATCTCCATAGCTGCTGCACACCAACTTGACCACTTGCACCTTCTATATGAGTAAATACCCAAGCCAAACGCCCACCTGACTGCCTCCATGGTTTTTGCCAACACCACCCACCCCATGACCGCCATGAAACGTTAACAATTCTCTCCCCCCATGGCCCATACTTAAATAAAATCTGGGTGTCTTGTTTTTCTTGTTTCTTGTTCTTATTATTCTTCGCGATTGTGTGTTTCATAATTTGGCCCGGTTCCCAGCAGAAGTCACCTTATTGGGTGTTTAGGAGTAAGCTTTGGGCAGAGAATTGTAGGCGGAATCGGAGAGTGGTGGTGGTGGTGGTGTTAGTTAGTGGGTCGTAGTATACATATGCATGAATTAGTATATATTTCCACAATTTCAAAAAAGAAAAAGAAAAAGAAAAAAGAAGAAGAAATAGTGTATGTTTCCACGTACGTCTCCTATAGTACTGAATTAACCTGATCAGAAATTAAAAAGGGTATACATGCCCTCATATTGTACCTCTAATATTATACGATTACTATATATATATATACCCGATGTACATCGGGGTGGTTCAAGGGACACCCAAATAAACACCTAAAAAAACACCCCAAATCTCAATCTCATAGTTTCCGATCAAATTTTTATGATCCGAACCGTTCAATGTGTTCAGAATGTGATTTTAAAGGTGCCCGTGAGAAATTAGAAAAAAAAATGACCGGGAAGTGCTTATTTTGAGCAGTTTTTAATTGAACCGTTCATTAAATCTAAGTTAAAAATTGCTCAGATCAAGCCTTTTCCGGTCATTTTTTTTGCTAATTTCTCCCGGGTATTCTTAAAATCATGTTCTGATCACATTGAGCGGTTCGGATCATCAAAATTTGATCGGAAACTATGAGGTGTTTTTAGCTGTTCAATGTGATCAGAACGTGATTTTAAGGGTACCGCAAGAAATTAGCAAAAAAAATGACCGGAAAAGGCTTGATCTGAGCAGTTTTTAACTTAGATTTAATGAACGGTTCAATTAAAAACTGCTCAAAATAAGCACTTCCCGGTCATATGTTTTGCTAATTTCTCACGGGCACCCTTAAAATCACATTCTGCACATATTGAACGGTTCGGATCATAAAAATTTGATCGGGAACTATGAGATTGAGATTTGGGGTGTTTTTTTAGGTGTTTATTTGAGTGTCCCTATATATATATATATATATATATATATATATATATATATATATATATATATATATCTGAAATTGTGATGCCACTTTCGTGCTATGAGACTCAGTGTGGTGGAGGGAGCTAGCCTAGGTCCAATGGAGTTCAGCCCCCCCAGTCATTCCTTTTTTTGTTTTTTTGAATTTTTCATTTTGTAAATTTATTTTTATGAATTATCTTCCAATGTATTATTCTAGATCTCTTTTTAATCTTTCGCATATATTTTTTTGTATATCATTCATTCTCAATTTTTCATGTCAAAATTAGAAAAATTCCACTATACTGGCGAAATGAGATATCTAATTAAGGCTAAAAACATATCACTTACGATGAAAGTTGAAATTCTCTAAAACATAATGCCCAAAATTTAAAAGCGGCTAAACTATGGGCAAGCTCTAAGCATATATTTAAGCAATTATTTATCATTTTTATGTTTCTTTTTCTCTGTCGATCTATAGAACCCACAACGCAATTCAAATTTGTTGGAATAAAATTTGAGAAAAAGATATTCTTTCCAATTGGAGCTAGATTGCTAAATATTGCGTTTTAGTTCTTGTGTATTGTGTTTTGTAAGTAACTTTCACAATAAATATGTTAGTTTTTTTTTTAGCATTGTAGCAATATTGCACATCATGATTATTTTTTTTTTGGTTGGAGTGTGTTAAAACGCCCCCCCACTAGCTCTGATTCCTGGCTATGGCGCCACTGATAACACTTGGTAATAATCGAATGAATTGGGAAAATTATCAAATACAAAATTGATGATAGAAGCAGGAAATATTGGAGAATTAGAGACATAGAAATAGATGTACCAGCAGAGGCCGCCTCCACAACATCATTTTTCGAATCTCTAGGGTGGAGAACAATCTTTGTGGTACGTGTTTGATTTGATGCATAGAAGTCTTCAAGCGCCATAGATGTGCATGTATGGCTCATCTTTCCCAGGATATCGTCCAAATCAAGAATTAGCCCGATATCAACCTCTATTATACCAGTACTAGTATCATTTTGAGCCCCTAATAATGGCACAATATTGTAATAGCAGCTCATCATCAACAATAGTAACCCATGCAACTGGGAATTTGAGTATCTCGATTGCTTCTGCATTCTGAGCAAGCGGTAGAGCGAGAACGAGAAGGAGAGAGAGAGAGATGAGAAGAAGAAGAATCGTTAAGCTTTGTTTATATTTCAGAATGTTTTGGAGCAAAAATGATTGGTTTTTGAAGCTTCATATTCAATGCTATATATATATATACACACACACACACCCCACAACAAAATATGCTGATAAGCATGCTAGTTTCACATTTCGACGAAATGGTGATTTCGTGGACTTAGTCAGTCTATACATTGGGTGGAGTACTATTCAACAATCAAACTATCTGACGCAGCGGAATTAACAAAGAGATTAGTTGCGTACTAATCGAACGAATGATAAACTCGAGTCCACGAGAGAAAAAGACAAAGTCTGAATATTATTGATAAAAAGCTGCATAAACATTAGGTTACAACCCTTTTATAGGAAAAAAGGCGTAACCCTAGCAAAACCCTAATTCAAAAACGAAAATTCCCAAAATTTGGGGAAAATAATAAAATTGGAAAAAGGGAAGAAAAACATGACTTTCCCAAAAAGAATCAACTTCTACGGAATTATACGCTAAAAGTTATTAACGAAACAAATATTTCCTAAAACGGCAAAAACGTCCAATTGAAGGCCTAAACGAAGGAATTAGGCCGAAAAGCAGTTCACATAATCAACCATGGGTTGATGACTATTGACCGGAGCGCGAAAATAAGTCAGCCCACCAAGTTTGGGCTTATTCCGAGCTAGTCCGAATGTTGCCAAATTGGGTAATCTGAAATTAAACACCGTTTGGGCTTCCGAGGCTTGGCTCGGTCCAGCTGATCATGGAATTGGGCCTCCACATGTTCTACATCACTATCACAAGATCGATAACGAGTAATTGACCTTCGGAAACATCAATTCTACTTGATTAATCAGAAAGTCTACCAGTGGGTACAAACCCCTTTCTCGGCCCATTTTGGGTCTCAAAAAAATAATCGGAGTCGCTCATTTTGTGTGAAATACTTTGCTTATGGTCCCTGCAAAAAATAAGCTCAATCTGGTATCGGTAAGAGCATTTACGAAACATCCAAACTTTACTCTAGAATTTAGGCTTGAATTCTGGGACAAAATTGGACATTTTGTAGGTGTCTTAATCAATATCGGATTGAGCTTATTTTTTGCAGGGACCATAAGCAAAGTATTTCAAACAAAATGAGCGACTCCGATCATTTTTTTGAGGCCCAAAATAGGCCGAGAAAGGGGTTTGTACCCACTGGTACAGATTTTTCATCTGTACCAGTAGCATCATTCTTGATTAATCTAAGCCGTGTAGTACAGTATACGTACTAGCAGTACTCTAGCTAGCACCATTCTTAGCATTCTAGAATTTCTTAAGCAATTATTATTCAACCACAAACATTTTATACACATTCACATCTTTTGGTGGGGTAGTGTGTGTGGGCCCAATGTGAATGTAAGTGAGTTTGAGTAAATAGTTGCGTAAATGTTTGTGGTTGTAGAATAATTGTTTCTTACGATGAAGTTTGTGACTTTTTGACCCAATACACCTCCAGTGTGTATGGACCCCAATATGAATGTGAGTGAGTTTGAGTAAATGGGATTAGCTATGCTCATAACTAATGGGTTCTAAATGGGTCAATAACTCATTAAAGACCCAACCCACCTACAACTTATCCAATTTGACCCAAACTCATCCGTTTGACACCGCTACATGAAATCAAGACCTCTTGTTTTTTTTGGTTTAGCTTGGTTAACTTCTGCCAATCAAAGCAGACTTTTCTCATTGCTGTCGGTCATATTATATGTAGAAGACAGATACATATATGGCTATATATGTCTCTATGACTATACATATGGATGGAAGAATAGAAGGACAGATAAAATTAGGGAAAGTCTACTAATTAATTCGGTTTTTGGTTATTCCACAAGCCGTATGCTATAGGGTGAGAGCGTTTAATATTGAAAACGCGGTATTTTGATTGGATTGTCCCCCAAGGTTTAAGGTCAGCTTTTCTAGCAGTAGTGGTAGTTCTAGGGGGTGTTTCCACTAATTTAAATGGACTAAAGTTCATATTTTCATAGATTTCTAAGTAAGCCATTTTTCTCACATACGTCAACTAAAATACTATTTAATAGTAACAATTTAAATATTGTCATTATTAGCCTGAAGCAAAAAAAATACTATAGCGGAAACGCACCACCCTGAGTCGAGAGTTTGATGAGTGGATCAGCATGGCCACAAATAAGAGGTTTATTATCTTGAGGTCACACTTTCGACTCTCTCTCCGTCAACGAAAATTCTTGTGACCTGTGGATGTTTGCCGGTCGTTAACTTCAAGAGACTGTTAAAAAAAAGAAGCAGCAACTTTCTTCTTGGCCTAACTTTTTGGGGCGTCTTTTTTGTTTTCTCTTTCTTACTAAATTTTGGTCAAATTTTTATGTCACATCATTTGTCTCGATGAGAGCAATAAAAAAACGTAGTAGAACATGGACTAAAGTTAAAAATAATTCATATAAGATGACGAAAAAATCCAAAAGTCAGTCTAGATGGAAACACTGACATTTGGGTATTTTTTTTGTCGTCTTATATGAACTCTTTTCAACTTTGGTTCATCTTTCTATACTTTTCGATTCCCCTCATCGAGCTGAACAAAGTGATGTAAAAATGTGACCCTAATTTTAGAAGAATTAGTAGAAAATAATGAAAAAGACAGCACCGAAAAATCAAATAAAGTTGGTCCAAAGGGGAAGTAGTACTCTTGTTACGTGCAGATCTTGAAGTTGCCCGTAAATTGTGGATTTGCAATTGCTATTCTTCCCACAAACATTGACCAAGCTATATAGAGGATTTTGGGAGACTTTTTAAGCCGCGGAATATAACTTGCAAGCCAAATTCTATGAAGGAAGAAAACAAATTATAGGTAAGGGGTAGTACAGTAGTATTTTCCACGAAATGTTTTCATCTGTCATTCGGTCGTCCTTGTGTTTGTTTCCAAATTAAAAAACAGGCCTGGGAACAGCGAGTAGGGCAGTTCTAGGCCTTGTGCGGGCGTGCCAGGACTGGATTGCAGTCCAATTTCGTGCTAAGGCCTGGATGCCTCAGATCTGACTTCTTCTAGAGCGATTGCGTACGACCTAGGGGTGAGGCCGTATGTGGTTCGTGGTTTTGCCTTGTCGGGATAAGGACTTAGAATTTCCTAATCGTGTAGAAAATGGAAAGGAAAGAAAACAAGGTGCGATGAAATTAAAAGAACTTCATTAACGGTTTAACGAAGTTGGTACAAGGAAATGAAAGGAAATAAAATCTAGGCTGGGCTAGATTGGACTAAAAGATAAAGACATTTGCTGGAAATGATAATTGAAAGATAAATTTGATAAACCGCTGGGATTGTTGGTCGGGGACCTTTGATAAGGCCTTCAAAACTGGTATTTATAGGCAGCAGTTCCAGGACTTGAGCTGCTTGAGCTGCTTCCACAGGCCTTCATGCATGGCTGCCAAGTGTCATCCTGGTAAAGGCTTAGGCTTGAGCTGCTTCTGAATGCTCCAATAGGAAGCTACCATTCGTCCAAGCCTTGCTCTCCACTCCAAGAAAATGGCTGCAGGTCTGAAAAACTTCATTTTTGCCTAAAAACCAGTCAAAGCAAAAGGAATTTGCAGCAACATAGCATCCCTAGACCCTTTGAGCTGCTTGTGAGCAGCTTGTATGCATGGATGCGTGTAAAAAAGAGATATTTGGGCCCACCAAGGCCAAAAACGCAGGCCTGGTTGAGCTGCTTGTGAGCAGCTTGTGTGATGTTAGAGAGAACCTTCTAGGCCTTTGAGCTGCTTGCAGCTGCTTGTGCAGGCCTAAGCTGCTTGTGAGCTGCTTGAGATGTCTCCATGCATGGCTGCCATGTGTCCCAAGCCTTGCTTCATGCTGAAGGATAGTGAGACTTAGGCCTTGAGCTGCTTGTAAGTAGCTTACCTAGATCTGCCCAGCAAGAACATTCTAGGTCTTTGAGCTGCTTGTGAGCAGCTTACCCAGATTTGTCAACCAAGAACATTCTAGGCCTTTGAGCTGCTTGTGAGCAGCTTACCCAGATCTGTCAACCAAGAACATTCTAGGCCTTTGAGTTGCTTGTGAGCAGCTTGCTTCCCAAACATGACTAAGCAGCTTATGGCCTCCTTGACTTGGTCAGTTTTAAGCCTGAATAAATCCGAAAACTGGGCACAGACCTGAAAAACGAATATTGGCCTTATTGGGCTAAATAGGCCTGAAAAACTAGTCTGAGCTTTGATTAGTTGGGCCAAGGCCTGAAAATGGGCCCAGATCTGAAAATCAATTTGGGCCTTGACTAATTAGGCCATGCTCCAAATATTAATGCGGCCTAATCAATTTTCAAACTCTCTCCTGCCCTTTCAAATTCAATTTGGTCTAATTGTGGCCACTTTAAATTCTCCCAAAAGCCCAATTCTGCAACTGACCGATTTATAAGGCTTCTCAAGGCCTAAAACTACCTCCAAGGCCATTCTTCTATCATTTTTCTAATTTTGGCCAAAAATGGGTGTAAACAATGCCCTCCCATGCCTTGATTCTTTACTTTTAGGATCAAGGCATGTATAAAAAGTAAAACCATTTTTGGCATCCAAACAAGCCTGATTCCTATTTTAGCATGTCTTCTTTTGTTTGCCTTGCCTATGGACTTATTAGGCATTAGGCATTTTCCATGCTTCATTCAGGCCTTTGACAAAATTCTCTGAATTCAGAGCTTAGAATGAGTCTATCAGTTATCTTTTTGTTAGACAGGCCTGTGAAAGGCCTCTCTTATAGATAAAAGGCCTTAATCTACATCCTCTAGGGCTGCTCAGAGCAATTGGATGATGATCATGCCTATATCAAAGTTGAATCTCAAGGCTCATAAGTATCGCCTCTTATTAGGCCTATTTACGCCAATAGAGGCTATGTTCGGGCCTAAAAATATGTTTGTCAGACCTGAACTCCCACTTAGAGTGTTCATAACAAAGATTCAGGCCTACTTAAAGAGCTCAAAGGGCCTTCGTTTCTGTGGAAAAGGCCTTTGGTCACCAATATGAGGCCTTTTTTTAGTCCCAATTGCAGAGAAGCTCCAAACCTATGAAAGGTTTGACAACAAGGCCTGAAAACACGTTGAAAGGCCTAAAAAGGTGGCTCAGGCCTAAAGAGAGAGCTTAAAGGGCCTCATCTCCTGCAAAAAGGCCTATTTATACCAGTATTAGGCCCGTGTTCAGGCCTAGACCATGAAAAAGTCTAGTAAGGACTGAAAATATATTGGCAAGCCTTCACCTCTGCGGAGAAGGCTTGCTCAATGAAATAAAAAGGCCTCCACCTCTGCGGAAAAGGCCTAGTAGAACTTTAATAAGGCCTACTCAATGATTGGCAGGCCTTGGCCGAACAATTTAGAGATGTTTGTTCGGCCTTTGAAGGACTTTCTCCACTTAGCCCTTCCCACAACCATGATGTTTTCGTGTAAGCCAAGTGAATAACACTCGCTTTTGATGTGCCCAAATCCAATGGGGCGCGATTCTATAGCTTTAAGGCCTACAGCTGGCCTATGCTTGAAATGCCTATTGGCAGGTCGTATAATGCCAAAAAGGCCTTCATTAACCGGGGGAGGAGGGGGATCTCCAATCACAAATGAATCATGGTCAAGCCCTGGAGTGTCATCATTTTCCTCCTCTTCATGTCGTTCCTCCTCTTCTAGAACGGCTGTCACATGTAATTCATGTCACGCCCTCGATTTTCAACATAAATAAACATAGCTTTTCATAAACAAATTCCTCACGTTTTCTTACATAATACCCCAAAAGAGTTCACCATGTTCTGGTCATTAAATTACAGATCCAACTCCAAGAGGTTGAATATATTACATCATAAAAAGAAATAGAGTTAAAGTTCTATTACATTCCCAAAACCATGTTTTATCAAAATGTCCATGAGTCTCCTTTACCACTTCTTTCGAAATATGCACTCGAATGCATGCACTTCACTCCATGCTACTGCTCCGGGTTCATACCTGAAAAATGATAGGTTGAGCTACACTAGCCCAGTAGAGAAATCTACACAACCATTATATGCAAATGGGATGACAGGTAGAATGAACAACAGAAAATAGGTACGGTATTTCAAGAGAGAAACAATACACGACAAGTAATTGACCCAACGTCGACGACATAAATGAAGTACTGTGACTACACTCCAAGACTCTAGATTAACTACGAGAACTTATTATCTATACGATTTTCTCATGACTACCACTGCCCCTCATCATATTTCAAATCACCAATCCGATATCTTGACTTATGAAACCGTCATAATCAAAGAACCGCAACGCCAATGTCTTCATATCACTCACACTTTCACAATGATAGCACATTTCCAACCACATCATGTCACAATTTCCTTTGCGTTCTGTGTCATGAGCAAAAGCTCCTGCCGGGCCATTTACGGAGTCCCGATACTCCCACTAGTACCTCTCTCACTGATGGAGCTAATTCAAGTCACACATCTTAGGTCATCGTACCCAAAATTTCTTCAATATACTTTACAACTCAACCGTTCATCTCAATCACATATAATGAATTCACAACGAAGACTCATTCACATAGAAGTAGTACGGATAATTTCACCTCAAACAACTCGCTATCATTACCTTATTAGTTTCTCATTACCATACGAGTACTCACATATCAAGAGGTATTCTCTTACAACGATTCATAGATTTCCGCCTTGCAACTCATAAAACCGTACAAGTTACGCAAGAGATGTACCACATATCAAGCATAAGGAAAATGTCTTATGTATCCACGCCTAGCGTTGTTTAACTCAAATGAATGTTGTACTTGTTCGTTTTTCACATCGCATGTCAACACATACAACCTTCGCCCACCTATATTCCTTATGTTCTCTAAACCCTCGTTTCGGTGTCAAAGGACTCATACGGAACTCAACGACCACTACAAAGCTTAGTATACCCCTAGCTTCGTCAAACCATTCAATTAAGTACTCAAGAGAACCTAGGAACATCCGTGTCTCCCCCAAATAATCCTAAGGAAAAAGGATTACTCCACGTTTTCGAACGAACCTTTCTTATTTTGGCTACCAAACCTTAATGGTTAAGAATTGGGAGATGAGACCACCACCATTGGAAAGTAGACCTCCGGTACATGAATTTCGATATAAAATTTGCCCAAAACGGAGTCCGGATGAAAAAGTTATGCTCGTTCGAAGTTTTTTCAAAAATGCTGATTTTTCAATACCTACCGGTAGAAGACCAAAATTTCACAAAAATGACAGATTTTTGAATACCTACCGGTAGGAGACCAGAATTTCACAAAAGTGACACTACTGGACAACGTTTCTATCGGTAGATCCAAAACTTCTACCGGTAGGACTTGGGTTCTCAGTGCACGATTTTCAAATTTTACTAGAACAATTCCAACAACGAAACCAACGATCTAGGGCACGATTTAAGTACCAAATCAACTCATAAACATATAATAGAGATGAGAAATTCCTACCGAATGGGTTTTGAGCAAAACCCCCAACTCCCAAGCAAGCCCTAGCTCCGAAAACCTTGAATCAACCGAATACTCCTCTCCGAGCTAAACCCAACGAAATACGAGCTCAATATCGCGTGCAAAAGGTGGAATGAAGGTTAATCTTCATGGGTTTTGAGTTCTTGGGTGAGATTTTGTGGGAGTGTGAGAGTGAGAGAGAGAGCCGGGCGAGAGAGAGAACCGAGAGAGAGACGTGAGTTGAGAGGATGAGAGAAGATGATTCTCTACACCACACACACACACCTATATATATTCCATACACTTGTAATTCACACTTGCACCCTTCCACTAACAATCTTACCACAATAACCCCAAATCACATAATCACATTATTGTTATTATTCACATAATTTGCAACTCAAGCTTTTATCAAGCATCAAAATTATTAAAATTTAATACGGGTCTCTACAATTCAGACCTGCCTATAGGGCTGATTGCAGGCCTGGATCATTCTTGACCTGCATCAATGATCTGCTCATCACCGAGGACTGAATCTGGATGTGGTAGCCCTTCAGAGACTTCAGAAAGCTCTTGAGAGGAGAAAATGGGCTGATCTTGCCTCATAATTGGACTTCCCATATTCTGGCTTATTCCAGGCCTGAGATCTTGCTCCCCTTGCGTCGAAACAGGCCTATCGTTTTGCTCCTTCAGACCTGGAAATAGCTTTCCATCTAGAAGTTTTTGAAAAACTCCTGAATGTTGGTTGTTGCGCTCAGGCCTAAAATCGTTGCCGTGATCATTCTGAGGTTTATCATCCAGGCCTTGTTGCTGTTCGGGAATGCTTGAAGGCCTGGACTGAGAATTTTGCCCCCCGAGTGCAGTTCCTTGGCCTCCTTGCCCCCCGAGTGTAGGGCTTTTGGGAGCTAAGGCTTGACAAAAACCTGGAGGCCTTGTGATCATGCCAGAGGTTTGTTTAGACACATTCAGGCCTGAAGTCGAGCCTAAAGCGTCAAACTGTGATACCGGTGATGGAGTAAGAGTTGACAACTTATCCTTGAGTTTAGCCATTGCTTTATCAATGGCCTTGTCGAAGTTGTCAATGGCCTTACTGCAGTTGATAGTGGCCTTGTTGCAGTTGATTAGACATTCCTCAATCTTAAGCAAAGATGCATCCAAGGGATGAGAAAACTCCTGCAAGCATTCTTCGTTGGATGCAACGGTACAGGTCTGAATGCCCATATTTTCTTCAACTTGGCCTCCAAAGGTCTGAGTATGAGGATCACCAAAGCCTCCATTTTGGAATTCAGGCTGTTCGGGCAGGCCTGAATGCATGATACTTGAATAGCCATGTGACTTAGCATTAAGGAGATAGGCTACCTCATCGCGTAGTTGGCGTTCCTCATCTTCAAGTCTGCCAACTTCGTCTTCAAGCCTTCTAATTGCATCGTTGTAGAAGTGTTGTGCGTCGAGAAACCAACCATCCGTAGGATTGAGTTGATATTTTTCTCTGTCGAGACGGTTGATTTCGTCTTCAAGCTCGTCGACCTTATCATATCGCCAACTAATTTCTTCTTCAAGACGCCGAATCTCAACATCCAATTCAACGTATTGAATCGGCGTGATCATACACCTTGAAACGATTAGGGTCCCACCGGGCATGCCAATGTTTGTTTCCAAAATTAAAAACAGGCCTGGGAACAGCGAGTAGGGCAGTTCTAGGCCTTGTGCGGGTGTGCCAGGACTGGATTGCAGTCCAATTTCGTGCTAAGGCCTGGATGCCTCAGATCTGACTTCTTCTAGAGCGATTGCGTACGACCTAGGGGTGAGGCCGTATATGGTTCGTGGTTTTGCCTTGTCAGGATAAGGACTTAGAATTTCCTAATCGTGTAGAAAATGGAAAGGAAAGAAAACAAGGTGCGATGAAATTAAAAGAACTTCATTAACGGTTTAACAAAGTTGGTACAAGGAAATGAAAGGAAATAAAATCTAGGCTGGGCTAGATTGGACTAAAAGATAAAGACATTTGCTGGAAATGATAATTGAAAGATAAATTTGATAAACCGCTGGGGTTGTTGGTCGGGGACCTTTGATAAGACCTTCAAAACTGGTATTTATAGGCAGCAATTCCAGGTCTTGAGCTACTTGAGCTGCTTCCACAGGCCTTCATGCATGGCTGCCAAGTGTCATCCTGGTAAAGGCTTAGGCTTGAGCTGCTTCTGAATGCTCCAATAGGAAGCTACCATTCGTCCAAGCCTTGCTCTACACTCCAAGAAAATGGCTGCAGGTCTGAAAAGCTTCATTTTTGCCTAAAAACCAGTCAAAGCAAAAGGAATTTGTAGCAACATAGCATCCCTAGGCCCTTTGAGCAGCTTGTATGCATGGATGCTTGTAAAAAAGGGATATTTGGGCCCACCAAGGCCAAAAACGCAGGCCTGGTTGAGCTGCTTGTGAGCAGCTTGTGTGATGTTAGAGAGAACCTTCTAGGCCTTTGAGCTGCTTGCAGCTGCTTGTGCAGGCCTAAGCTGCTTAGGATGTCTCCATGCATGGCTGCCATGTGTCCCAAGCCTTGCTTCATGCTGAAGGATAGTGAGACTTAGGCCTTGAGCTGCTTGTAAGTAGCTTACCTAGATCTGCCCAGCAAGAATATTCTAGGCCTTTGAGCTGCTTGTGAGCAGCTTACCCAGATCTGTCAACCAAGAACATTCTAGGCCTTTGAGTTGCTTGTGAGCAGCTTGCTTCCCAAACATGACTAAGCAGCTTATGGCCTCCTTGACTTGGTCAGTTTTAAGCCTGAATAAATCCGAAAACTGGGCACAGACCTGAAAAACAAAAACTAGTCTGAGCTTTGATTAGTTGGGCCAAGGCCTGAAAATGGGCCCAGATCTGAAAATCAATTTGGGCCTTGACTAATTAGGCCATGCTCCAAATATTAATGCGGCCTAATCAATTTTCAAACTCTCTCCTGCCCTTTCAAACTCAATTTGGCCTAATTGTGCCCACTTTAAATTCTCCCAAAAGCCTAATTCTGCAAGTGACCGATTTATAAGGCTTCTCAAGGCCTAAAACTACCTCCAAGGCCATTCTTCTATCCTTTTTCTAATTTTGGCCAAAAATGGGTGTAAACACCTTGAGACTAATTGGCAACTCCAGCACCAAATGTCGCAATCAAATTGGCAAATTTTCAACCATATAGTGTCAATCAGAGCGTGTCACCTGATCTCTCTTCTCTCAAGTTCTCAAATTGTTGGTGCAAAATCTGGAGTCTTTAGAACTAGAACACGTTGATTAAATAAATATGCTTCGATTCATGTTACAATGTCGCTTTCCGAAAAATAGTATTCGTCCAAAGAATTTGTTTTACGGATACAACAAAGCCCGATTAATACATCTTCTGCGTGCGTCTGTAGAAACGAAGGACAGATAGAATACCGAGTATAAGAGATCAAATGAACCAAGGGACTTGTCTCGTTTTTGTAGGTTAACGGAATAACAGTGCAAGGATCGAAGCAAGTAATTAGAGATGGAGAGTTTTTGGAATTTCTGTGCGTTCCGAATGGCTTGAATTCGGGTTCTATTTATCTATTTATCGACACTGACACATTCAATCGAATGTCTTTAGATCACACCCATTAATCCATGATCGTTAGATTAAATTCTAGAGTGCACCTATTCAAACCAATGCCGTAACCGTCCGGCATACCCAATCGTTTCACCCGAATGGGTATGTGAACCGGCACCGTCATGGACCATCAGATCGTGATTGAGGGATGCGATCACATCATCCTAACAAGCGCATCACTTAGCGGGCTTCTAGAAGAACTTGTGTGATTCACTCGCGACATGTCACTGCCAAGACGCAATAGGAAAGTAGGCGCGCTGACGTGCTAAGTGCGCCGACATTGCACCCATACAGCCCAGTGAGCCCACTGCATGTCCACGCTCACGCATGGGGTGTGTGGACTGTAGGTGCGTACGTATGTGTTTGGTAAGATTAAACGCCAACAACACAAGAAAATATAAAATAATTTTATCTCTGTTTATGTTATTATGGCAAATACAATGCTAAAATGGTATAAACACAAGGACGGATTAGGATTTCATATACGGAGGGTCCCACCATGAACAACAAAATTTTAAAATTTCAAGGTTCAGAATCTAAAATATTTAAGTGTCAAAATAATATCCAATACAAAAACATTATATCTAGGTGCTCTTAACGAACAAAAACCACTAATAAAATCGGGGACCATCATATGTAAAAAAATTTGTATTTAAAAAGAAAAGTACTAGGTAATTATTGAGATTTTCAAATTGGGAGTGGCCTTGCCTATCATGAGCCAATTACTGGTTCCGTCATTGAATCATTGTATGAACATGCCTTTTAATCTAACACAAGGGCGGAACCACGAATTGATTCTGCCCTGAGCTAATACCTATTTTTTTTTTCAATGAGCAAAACAGTGTATATAATATGCATACATGCAATCTCTAATAAATAAAGCTTGTAATCCATTCCATGCACCGCGCATATTGTGAATGACTAGATTGTAACAAGTGAGATCAGATATTTATTTCTTTAGAGTTTAATGCAATGATGTACATGCACAATATGAGGGAAAAAAAACGCTCCTGTGAGAATCCTTGGACATCAACAAATCTCAAAAAATGCTCCAAATTTTTGATGTTGTTCCATTACAATTTAAACCTAAAAGAGTAAGATTATAAAAGCCAATATTTTAAAATCGGAAGGAGGAGTGGACTTATGGGGGCCAAGGCCCCTTTGTAGTTTCTATTTTTTTTAAATTTTAATATTAATATTAATTGTTTTTTGTTTGTTAAAAGCACTTAGATATTTTGTTTTGTATTAGGTGTTATTTAGATATGTACAGTAAATGATTTAGACTGCGTTCGTTTAGATTTCTCTTTGTGCACGGTCTCAAAGAAGTTTTTTCTTCAATTATTACTCTTATTTCTCTTTCTATCTTCCTCCCCTCATTAATTCAAAAACCTCCCTCAAAATCCAAACCAAACAAACTATAAGATTCACCAACCTTGCAATTTTAAAATCTTGTTGTTCATAGTTCGGCCCCCGCGTTTACAAAATTCCGGTTCCGTCCCTGACACCAACCAATGCTTTGCATAACAAGGGAATACTAACGGATCTGAAGTCTCGTGATTCGACCTACTTGAGTGGTATTGAGTGGTATTTCTACACAAACATAAAAATAAATAAACTCGATGAGAGATTAAAGAAATTCCAATTTTTCTCATCAATGAGAGATTCAGGGATTTCAATAGTAGCATGTTTACCTTCTTTGAGATCAGGATAATGTTTCAGCTTCATTGAGAGTGGTGGACACTAGATGAAGAATTGAAGCCCAATTTTTTGGTTTATCGGAAACATGCCACTCCTTCGCCTGATTTGGAATAGCTTAATGAACCCATTTTGATCGACATCTTGACCAATTAGTAGCTTGAAGTCAATTGTTAGGGCTTTTCCTGTGGCATCCAAATTAGAAGATCGAGCACCCGAGGTTTTCATGAAATTCCTTCAGTCGATTTAATTAAGTTTTCAGCTTTGAACAATCAACAAGAACCCCAACTCTTGACGATAGTAGAGAAGGAGAGAATAAGAGAGAACGCAGTAAAGAAAGAACGTATGAGAGGGGAGAGAACGTCTATTAATAGTGAGGCTAAAGGGCTGGGCCAAAATGCGTTGGTGGGATGGGTTGGGCTAAAAGAAAAAATGAATTGGGCTAAACTTTTACATATAAAATCTTTTCTTTTCTTTTCTTTTCTTTCTTTTTTTTTTCTGTTTTTCTGAAAGTGGCTTGGGCTATAGCTCACCTTAGCCCACTTCCTCCCTTGATCTAACGTATCCTAGCCGTACCTATATTCATAGGTCATTTAGTATTTTCTTTTTCCTTTCACTATATTACATGAGCCTATACCATGCCGTTGCTTGGTGTTTGCATTGTTAAGTGATTAGGAATTCTTTTCATTTTCTGGTTGCAGGAGCATTTGAGTTTCTGTAATGTTGATTGCATCTATTGATCCAGAACCAAATACGTTCTTTGACTACTCACTCCCCTTTAGGAGCATTTGAGTTTGTGAAAGTTTTGAATATATGATTTCACCTGTTCATAATTCATTAACACCAGCTCCCAATCAACGTAACAAACATATAAGTAATAAATAACAAATACACCCATACAAACAATCCATAACCTCTCATATTTCTGAATGAAAAACACATTGTCCGCTATCAAACCACATACATCTCGTAATTACACCTTGAGAGTACACTACTCAACAAATAAAAAGATAAAGCTTTCCGAATTTTTCTTGAACTAACGAGGTCTTTCTGCTAGCGAACGTGGGCACCATTCTCATGACGTTATAGATACAAGAAAGCCAGGTCATGGACGGTCTTGGGGTTCAAGTGCCGCAATTTCTTTGACAACCTGAGCTTTGTCCGACTCGAATTGTTCATCCTCTGCACCATAACAAAGTACTTAGAGATTCAACCAAGAATTCTAATGAGAAAAGTGGCCACAAATGGAAATTTGCATAGTCATTCCAAACATTGATCCCAATATCATTGATCCCAATATTTCTTGACAAATGCATATTGAAGAAATTGAAATCAAAGAGAGACAAGATGCATATTGAATTCTACTCACACACACACACACAAAAAAAAAGGCCAAAGAGGCAAAAGACTTACCTTAATAGCTGGTTCAACAAGGTCTACAAGCTCGATATACAATTCAATCCAAAAACCATTGTTACCAGCAAAACATCATTATCAGCAAAAAAAAAATCTTCAACCATGGAACTATAGTATTGCTTCTACCACACTTTGCTGAGAGTCCCGGATACCCTAAGAATCATATACAAAAAAGAAATTAGTTTAAACTGAGAGAATCAACAAAGTAGTAACCAAGAGATATACAAGTGAAGGAAGAAAACTTTAAGCTTTTATTCTAACTTAACTTTTAAGTATAGTGCCCAGGATTTTCAAGTGAACTTACAGAAACAAAACTTTCAAACCAAAGACCATTGGCATTTTGATATCAATGAAGCAAATTAAAATGAAGGGACATTGGATGAGCATATGAAAACTAAAACAGTCGCAACTCCGAAAAGCTATTTGGTCCCCCACAGAGTAAGTATTTTGTTCCCAATTTTAAAAGAATGAAACCAGCACGATAAGAAGTTAGAAAAAGCAACAAAAAATCATTATTGTTAATTAGATGTACATCTTGACATTAGTAAAATCTCACCACGACCATTCCATAGATAATATTATGATCAATTATATTCACAACAAGATGAAAATAATCCCTCTGTTATGATTCTATGCACTATGCAGCCATTAGAAAGGAATAAAAGTAGAGTTTAATCAGCCAAAAAAACATATAAGTCAATAGATGTACAAGCGTATATCAAGGATTCAAGGTAGATTCAATCACTCAATATCTTTGATAGAAGGCCAACCTTTGGCTGCTTAAAATTGCTATCGGCATTATTTTTAGCCACAATACACTCCTCAGCCCAAAATATCAACCACTTGGCCTAAACAACAGTCTTGTTATCAGGAGCTTCACATACTTCCCTGATTTCCACTAGAAATACAAACCCAAGGCATAAGACAACGGCAAAGGTAAGTATTGGTACCCCCATCAAGCCGATGAGAGTACACCAGATAAAGCAATGGCAAAAAACCCCGCGGACCTCTGCCGACATGACAAAAAGAGCCCTAGCTCTATTATAAAAGAAATTACGCATGAGAGGGGCGTTTTCTGACAGAAAGAGCCCTAGTTTCAAGCAAGATCGTTAAGTATATATCCACAAAGCCACAATAGAAATTAGCATAATTTTGATTCTATTACAAAAAAGGCTGTATTTAATTTACACATTCAGAGAATATATTAAAATGGTCCAAAGCCTTTGATGATAGAAATGAATACACTCCACCAGGAAAAAGGGAACTCACAGTGTTTTCAGGTTGGCAATCTGCGTCAATGTTGAAGGGATAGGGCCAGTTAATTGATTGTTCTTCAAATTCCTGCATTAAAGTGCACATAAACCCTCGGTTGAGAGAGCTAAAAACTTTCCACGGTGATCAAATCAGACTGTACTTCAAGCGTTAACTCACAGTAGCTCAAGCTGCTTAAGCTTACATATTGAGAATGGAATGTCTCCATATAACAAATTAGTGGATAGTCCCTACATCATGCAAACACAACCTTTAAAAACACGCAACTCTCCATCGATTAAATAACACAAACTTCTCAAGATTACTAATCATTTCACCAGAAGATAACACATCACAATATCAATGAAGAAGAGACTAGAAAGTGCAGTATTACAGTAATATCAGGGAGACACAGTTGCCTATCTCATCTGAAATTTGACCAGTCAAGTTGTTTCCCTGAAGATTTCTGCAATGTTTCAATAGCATTCCGTTCCCTAAACATACGATATTTAGATTGACGAAGTACAAGCTAGTGTAGCGCGTAACGAAGGAAAATACATGAATTATTGAAACTAATCCAAACCAAACCAAACCAAACCAAACCAAACCAAACCAAACCGAGCCTTATGTCCCAATCACTTGGGGTCGGCTAATAACCTTTGAAAACTTCTGTAAAAACTAAAAAGATCAACAGATTGTGTAACTCCATCAACAAAGTAAGGGTTTATCATTTCCTACAAGCAAACCAAACTTTTCGTGCCCTAACCCAAATCCTCCTTCCCCACGACTCCCTCCTTCCCTCCCTGAATAGACTGCCCTAACTAGAAACCCAACTCCACCGGAGAAAATAAAGAGACAATGAGAGTGAAACACACACACATGCACACGCACAGAGACATACCAGCGGCGAGGGGAACGTCAAACCCCAGAGACAGAGAATGCTGATATGGACGGGAGATAGATTTAGAACCCTTTAGGTTGAGAGCACCAACAACCGGTTGGGCCGTCCTTTGCTTCCACACCTAGATCCGTTACAGCCATCAATGAACCTGCAACTCCTTCACTACCACATATCTGCCGAGAGAGAGAGAATACCAGTACAGATAGAACAGCCTTACACATGGTATGCCGATTCTGAAGTTTCTCTGCCCAAAACGAGATACAATCAGTCCAATCGTGATACAAATTCAAGCCAAAATGAGCGAGAGAGAAGAAAAAGTACCAGTAGAGTGAGATCGAGGAGGCCAGAGACCAGAGGAGTGTCAATCGAAGAGACAGAGAGAGAGGGAGAGCGGCGGGATCATTGGGGGTTAGGGTTTTCTCTGCCGATGCCAAGGGAAAATAAAAGAAGCGATGGGGAAATTGGAAAGCACCCACACGTTTTGTTTTAAAAATGGACCTTTACCGGGGTTTATTGGAAACGCTGGATAGGAAGTGAGGGGAATACCATTTTTTGTTGTAGTGCTTGAAACGTCATGTACAAGAGACGCCTGCAAGTAAATATCCACATGAAACATAAAGAATTTGTTGCTTTTGAATTTGTGATAAAATTGATTATTGATTAGTAGAAGTCAAAAAGAATGAAAATGTGTCTTCTCAAAAGTCGGCCTTTCAAAGTTGTTTTGGAGGTAAACAGAAAACAAAAACTATGCCAAATAAATCCGAACAGCTTTCAAGACAAAAAGAAAAAGAAAACAGTCATAAGCTTCAGCACTAGAGCCACAACATATACCCCTATTGAACAAGCCGTCGGGCAGGGCAATACAACAAAACTACAGGCTTAATGTTATTGGCATATTGCTATACAAACAGTACTTTGGACATAAGAGATGTGACGAATGATGTGTTTCTTCCATTTAAAAGTAAAACTCCAACCATAGAACCTCACAATTTCACAGTTGCGTTTGTGAAGAATTCTGTTTCGTGCACGACTTTCCCAACTCTGCAGGGTATGACATTGTGTTTGATGCTGAAGCTGCCCTAGACAAAACACACACACATATAGAGAGAGAACCAAACCGAGCCTTATGTCCCAATTATTTGGGGTCGGCTACATGAATCATTTTCCTCCATTGAGCTTTGTCAAGAGCCACTTGTTCATACAAACCCATTATACTCGTATCTTTGCGCATATCAGCATCTAATATCAATTTATGTAGATACCCGTATTTAAATTTTCATGTTAATTAATTTATTGCATATATTTGCTATAATAAGGACAGGGGTTCGTAGTGTAATTGCTTATAAATGATGGGAGTGGATGACATGTTTGGATATTTGAGGGTGTGTAGTGTAGCGGTGCTATATATAGGGGAAGTGGAGAGGATAATCTCACTTTCCTCCCTCTCTCAACTCACGTCTCTCTCTCACTCACTCCCTCCATCCGACTCTCTCTCTCTCTCCCACCTCAAGATCTTGCAATACACCTCGAATGCTCGAAGATACACCTCATTTCCATCGTATTGAAGTGTTCTTGAGCCGGAGATTGCGTGGGTAAAGCTTGGAAGAGGAGTTTTCGTGGTGGGTTTCAAGTTCAGAAGCTAGGGCTTGCTTGGGATTTAGGGGTTTTGCTCAAAAACCCATTCGGTAGGGATTTCTCACTCCTATTATGTGTTTATGTGTTGATTTGGAGCTTGAATCCGTGTTTGATCACCCCGTTCGGGCCTTAATGAGCTCTGTCAAAAATCTGAAAATCGCTGCTCGAAACCATTTGGTATCGATACCATTTTGGCATGATACCATTTTGGCATGGTATCGATACACTCGCGTCTGTATTCATGCTAGCCAATTGGTATCGATACCATTTTGTCATGGTATCGATACCCAGGGCCTTAAGATAGATTTTCTTATAACTTCAAATGGGCATAACTTTTTCATCTGAACACCATTTGAGGCAAATTATATATCAAAATTGATATACGGAAAGTCTACTTTCTAACGGTGGTAGTCTCATAGTCCCATTCCAAACCAATAAGATGTTATAGCCAAAATGAGACTGATTTGTTGTAAGGTTTCGTGTCAACTTTGGGAATTGTATTGTGTTTGAACCTCACATATGATTTGGTACACTTCTAGGCTATGTTACACGGACACGGGTACGCGAATCGGATTTGGGTACATATCTAAGGGTCAGACACGTCAAAGCTAAAAAAAGAGGATTCGGGGATATGTATCCGAATTTGGATACGGGTGCGGGGATCCGCCGAATATTTATATATGTATAAAAATATTTATATTTTCTATATAAATATACGAAAATTATCTCATAAAAAATATATTTTCTTTGCAAAAAAAAAAGTAATTTCCTCAAATTATAGGGTTAAATTGTATTATTCTTACAATTTAGGGGCCATACTGTATTATTATTAAAGTAGAAGGGTTATACTGTAATTACAGTTTATTTTTTATAATACGGTTTCTAAACCTAATCTCAAAAATCAGATCTTCTGCTGGTTGCTGCTGCTGCTGCCGCAGCTCTCTCTCTCTCTCTCATACGATGAAGACCAAGACAACGTCGGTACCCCTCTCTCTCTCTCTTCGTCTTCTTCTTCTTCTTCTTCTCCGTCTTCCTCCTCTTGTTCTTGTTGCAGCAGCTACTGCTACCACCGGCGACGACGACGATGCTCCTTCTCCGACGAGGCGACGACCACGAAGACGATCTTCTCCGTCTTTGTGAATCTCAGATCGACAGGTTCTCCCTCTCTCCCCTTCTTCTTCTTCTGGCTAACGTGTCCAGATTTTTTGGGCGAATCCGGTAAGGGATCCCGTACCCGTGTCCGTGTCGTGTCATGTCGACACGGGTACGTCGGCCAAAATCACGGATCCGTGTAACACAGCTTCTAGGTCTTCAAGGAAGACATGTTTGTATACGTAGGACATTCTGTTAAGCTTGACAATGCTCACGAGAGACATTTTCTTATGTTTGATGCGTAATATATCGCTTGCATAACTTGTAAGATGCAATGAGTTAAAAGGTAGAAATCTACGAATCGTTGAGAGTGATTTACCTTGATATGAGATGTGTGGATGCATGTATGATAGTATAAGATACTAATAGTGTGATGACATTGAGTTGATTGAAATGAGGTTATTTTACTACTTCTATGTGATTGAATCTTGTTTATGAATCTAATATTCGTGATTGAGATAAATGGCTAAGTTGTAAGGTATATTACGGGAAGGTGGTACGGTGATCTATGTTGTGTGACTTGAGTTAGCTCCACCAGCGAGAAGGGTACTTGTGACAAGAAACGGGACTCTATGAATAGCCGGTAAGAGCATTCGCTCACGACATGTGATGTTGGTTGCAATAGCGATATACAAATGAATGATGGGTTCGCGGAATAAATCTATGAGATGAATGTTTGGTTGTTCAGGTACGATGTTATAGAGATATTCTTGTTTTCTTTTAAGCATGTGTTATTATGTCTATGGTAAAGTCAAGATATCGGATAGGTTATGCGGAATAGGATAAGGAGTCAGGGTATTGGTGAGTAAGTCGTCTGATAGCAAATCCTCGTGGTTAGACTAAAATCTTAGAGCATGGTCATTGTACTTAAACTCCGTAATAGACGATGGAATCATCATGTTTTGTTTCACATTTGAGATACCGTGCCAACTTCCGTTATTCATTCTACCTTTCATTCTCATTTGCATATAATAATTATGTAGATTTCTCTACTGGGTTAGTGTAGTTCAACCCTTCATTTTCAGGTGTGATTCCAGAGCAGTAGCATGGAGTGGTGTGCATGCATCCAAGTGCATTCTTTTGAAAGCAGAAGAAGAGACGATACTTAGTTTTTCTTTGACAATCACTTTTTGGAAAGTGTAATGAAACTTCATTTTCATGCTTTTGACTATGTGGCATTGTAAACCTTCTTAAACCTTTTAACTCTTGTACTTATGGAAATATTGGGTCGTAGTGCCTCACGATGCAATATTTTTTTTAAACTCTTGGAGTTGGAACTGTAATGTAATGGACTAGAAATGGTAAACTCTTTTGGGTTCGATATATATCGTTGGGAGGATTTTTATTTAAGTAAAGTTATTTTATTTATGTTTAAAATCAAGGGCGTGACAATTTAGGTCTACCCCTCCCCATAGCATTGTTATTATCGTGTTACTTGGGTGTATTTACTAAGCCCTTGAAGAAGGGCTTCTTCCTTAGAAGACCAGGCGAGGAGGACTTCTGGGTGAAGTTCAGGTATGAACGTCTTTCGGATTTCTGCTATAGTTGTGGTAGAGTTGGCCATAATTTCAATGAATGCAAAATAAAGATGAATCTAAGGAGAATCCGATGTATGATGGGAATCTAAGGGCTGAGATCTCTTGGCTTGATACCATTAATTTTGGGGACAAGGAACCAACCAAGCTGGTTTACCCTGTTTCTAAAAAGGAGCCGCAGAGGCAGCGACGATGGTGGTGCGGCGTATTCTCCAGCCGGGGTGAGCCTCTCTGGCACCTTGGCTTTTTCTGATCGTGAAAAGGACAATCTGATTGGTTCAGGCCAGAATTGGACCAGGGTGGTGAAGGAGGCCTCGGAGGAGTCCTTTGGGTTACAGATGTCATCTTCTGACGTTGGCTCCGTTGGCAATAGGACAAAGGATGTTGGACTTTTGTCGGCTGACGTGGGCTCACCACAGGAGCTGATCCATCCCGATGCTATTCAAGTTTCCCTTTCTCCTAAGTCTGCGAGTGGGCTGGGCTCTCAAAGCCCAATGGGAACATAGACCTCGGGCCAGTTGGAGTATTTCGTGGAAGAGCCAGATAGCGCATCTAGTCTTCAACGGGCTTTGGTGGGTTTGGAGAGTGACAAGCCCATCTCCCCAAGGCTCCCCAACAATCCTCTTATGGGCTGAGGTAGGCCTCTCTAATATTTTCAATCGCTTTCTGAGTCTTAAACGAAAACATGGTGAAGAATCAAAGGAATCTCCGCCTCTGAAGAAGTCCAATCTTGCTATTAGGGATGTTGACTCTGCTCTTATCGCTCTTCCCCCTTCCACCCTTGTGATTTCTCCCCCTAACTTTTCTCCTGCAAAGCCGAATTCGTCCAAATCCTCCAAAGGCAGATATGTTAAGGGTGGGGAGGGCATTCGCCGTAGTCCTCGGAGGAAGGGGGTTCCTCTGTCGCGTCCGTCTCATCTTCGACGGGTGGAGGTGAATGTGGCTCAAGAAATTGATTATCCTAGTGATAGAGTGAATCGGGATATCGAGTGTGAGGAGGCTCTCTTTGATGATGACTCTCAGTCGGGAATTGTTTCTCGGGCTTCGGTGGCTGGCCCTAATCAGCCACGGGTCCAATGGTGATTATCAGCTGGAATGTCCAGGGGTTGGGGCGACCGTTGACGTTCCAGATCTTACGAGGGTTGTGCACAACCCATCGCCCCCTAGTGGTTTTTCTCATGGAGACTAAAAATAAGAGAGAAATCCTAGAAGGAATAAGGAGAAGACTCCACTTCTCGAACTGCTGTTACGTGGATCCTGTTGGTCTTTCTGGGGGTCTGGCTCTGTGGTGGAAAGACGAGGTGGATATCGATGTCAGGTTCAAGTCGAAGAACATCATGAGGTGCATAGTCACTTGGCCCAATCACCCTAACAGGTGGTTATGTTCTTTCATCTATGCACCTCCGGTAGTGCAACGTAGAAGGGAGTAGGATTATTTGCGATCCATTCATAGAGAAAGCAATTTTCCGTGGCTATGTGTAGGGGATTTCAATAAGGTAGGGTCTATTATGGAGAAACAAGGGGGAGTTTGTAGGCGCTCTAGAATTGAAGAATTTCAACAATTGCTATCGGATTGCGAATTGATGGACTTGGAATTCAAAGGCCCGCTTTATACGTGGACTAACAACCAAGGAGGAGGTGCAAATATAAGAGAGAGATTGGACAGAGCAGTAGCGAACGTGGATTGGAGAATCTTGTATCCTTATGCCCAAGTTTTTCATGATTTGTTATTGGGGTCTGACCATTGTCCTCTTACTTAAGCGTGTCCCTTACAAGTTTAAATTCGAGTCGATGTGGTGTACCAGTGATGAATGTGAAGGGGTTATCTCTGAGGCATGGGGGCCCAAAAATATCAACTTTGACTGAGTCTCTCTAGTCCAGAAGCTCAAAAGGTGTAGAGATTCTTTGAAGGGGTGGAGCAGGAGAACTTTTGGGAACAACAGGGACAGAATTCAAGGCCTAAGGAATAGTCTGGGTTGGGTCCAACAACAACCCTATTCGGAGTTTATCTTTAACAAAGAGAAAGCTTTAAAGGAGGAACTGGAACTGACTATGGCTAGAGAAGAGATGTATCTCCACCAACGATCGAGGCTTAACTGGATTTCTTATGGAGACAAAAATACTGCTTTCTTCCATGCAACAGTGACTCAGAGGCGCCAGAGAAACCAATTGTCCAAGATCAGAGTGGAGGGGGGCAGCTGGGTTTTGTTGGATGGTGAGATCAATGAACATTTACACGATTATTTCTCTTCTCTTTTCCTAGCTACTGGACCTAGAGATTTTGATTCAGTTTTGGGGCAATAGAGACTTCTGTTACTCGGAGCATGAGTATCTCTCTTACTCGCCCTTTCTCTGATGAGGAGATTAAGGAGGCCACTTTCCTGCTCGGATCTCTTAAATCCCCAGGCCCGGATGGCTTTCCTGGCATGTTCTATCAATGTTTCTGGAACCTGGTGGGTACGGATGTGTGTCTGGCTGTCAAGAGGTTTTTCAATGAAGGTGGTTTGCTTCAAGAAGTTAATGCCACTAATCTGGTCCTTATTCCGAAAACTCAATTCCCAGAAACTCTTTCCCAATTTCGCCCTATCAGTCTTTGTAATTTTTTCCTCAAGATTATTATGAAGGTTATGGCGAACAAACTAAAGGTGGTCTTGAAAACTTTGATCTCACCCAATCAGTCTGCCTTTGTCCCTGATAGAATGATCCAGGATAGCATCATAGTCGCTCATGAGGCTTTCCATTTCCTTCGCCGTAAAAACGAGGGAAGGAAGGTTTCATGGCTCTGAAGCTGGATTTCAACAAAGCCTACGACAGGGTGGAGTGGGACTTTCTGGAAGCTTTAATGAGGAAAATGGGATTTGATGAGAAATGGGTGAATTGGGTGAATTGGACAATGGAGTGTGTCTCTTCAGTGGATTTTGAGGTCCGGGCCAATGGAGAAGCTAGGACCAGGGTTTCCCCAGGTGTAGAGGACTGAGACAGGGGGATCCACTATCCCTCTATCTCTTTGTGCTAGTGAAGGATGTTCTGTCAAGACTTATTCAGCAGGAGATTGCCTCTGGTCTCTTATCAGGTATGAAAATCAATAGGAGCTGCCCTATTTTGTCTCACATTTTCTTTGCGGATGATGCTATTCTGTTCCTTAAGGCTGAGTTGCGTGAATGTGCTTTGATTAAAGAGAGATTAGAAAAGTATGGCCATGCTTCTGGGCAATTGATAAACTTTGAAAAATCTGGTATTTGTTTCTCTGCTAACCTTTGTGACATAGATAAACAACTCTTCTGCGACTTTTTTAATGTTAACCCTATTAAGGGGGACTCCAAAACCTTGGGGCTTCCTGCATTCTGGGGTAGATCGAAAGCCGAAGCTTATACATTTTTGGTGGAGAAGGCTATGAGGAAAATGCAGGATTGGAAAACACAGCTTATCTCTTTAGGGGGTAAAGAAACTTTGATCAAGTCAGTGGTTCAGGGGATTCCTTCTTATGCTATGGCGTGCTTTCTACTCCCGTTAAGTCTGTGTGATAAATTGAACTCTTTGTCTCACAACTTTTGGTGGAAGGGCAATCCGGAGGATAAGGGGATAAACTGGGTGGCTTGGGATAATCTGTCAGAAGCAAAGGAGCAAGGAGCCAAGGAGGAATGGGATTTCGGAACTATAGAGCCTTTAATGAGGCCATGTTGGCAAGACAAGGGTGGAGATTGGTGATGAACCCTCATTCCTACTGGGCTAGAGTTCTAAAAGGGATTTCCTTCCCTAATACTTCTTTTCTCCATGCAGTGAGGGGTAGTAGAGCGTCTTGGGCTTGGCTAAGCCTTCTTCATGGTAGAGAACTTCTGAATAAAGGTCTGAGGTGGCAGATTCAGAACGGGAGAAACATGGATTTTTGGGGGGATGCTTGGATTCCCTCTCTTCCAGGATTCAAGATTTTTTCTACCAAGTCTCCTAGCAGTACCATTGAGAAGGTGTCTGATGCTATTGATACGAGAAGAGGGACTTGGGATAAGCAGAAGCTGGCAGGGGAGGTTAGCCAGGAAGAGCTGGAAGCAATTCTCAACATTCCTCTTCCTGTGAGAGATAGGGAGGATCAGCTTGTATGGCATTTTAACTCCAATGGAATCTACTCTGTTAAATCAGGTTACCATATAGCACACAGTCAGATCCAGAGAAAATCAAAGGGTAATCCTGAATCTTCTTTCAAGCCTGCCAAAGAAGTGTGTAAGTGTTTGTGGAAAATGAAAGTTCCAAACAAGATAAAGTGTTTTTGGTGGCGTGCTTGCAGGAACAGTTTGGCAACGAGGGAGAATCTATTCAAACGCAAATGCTCCCCTACCAAATACTGCCCAATGTGTGATTCGGAGGTGGAATCAGTGGAACATCTATTATTCACCTGTCCATGGACAAGAGCTGTTTGGTTCGGTAGCAGTATTAAGCCGCTGGGTGATTTAGGGGGAAATGCCTCTACTCTCAAATGGACTGCAGAGATTGTGGAAAAATTAAGCAGTAAGGAGGCAACGGACCTCTTAGGTCAGGCTGCTATGATTGGGTGGAACATTTGGAAGGCCAGAAATGATTGCATTTTCAAGGGAAAGTTAGTTAACCCATTGGAAACGCTGGCGTCTATAAGATTCAGTAGCTTGGAGAATGCTTCGGTGTTAGAGATTTCCCAAGTCCACATGGATAACCCAGTAATCCAGGAAGGTTCACACCACTGGAGGGCTCCGGACTCTGGTTCATTCAAGATTAACTGTGATGCGGCTTTACAGAGGAATAAGAAAGAAGGTAGAATAGCAGGGATTATAAGGAACTGCAGGGGATTAGTTCTTGATGGTTTTGCTAGAACAGTGAAGATGTGCTCCAGCCTCCGTGGGGAACTCCTGGCGATTAGAGATGCATGATGGCCCTAAACTTGGGGTTGAAAGGAGTGGAGATCGAGTCGGACAACAAGCAGGCCATCCTTCTCAGCATCTCTGAGCTGGTTCCTCCGTGGGATTCCAGGGCGGTGGTGTTGGATATACAGCATCTTGCTGAAGAGGGTAGCTTTAGCTTTAACTGGGTTAGGAGGGCAGCCAACAAAGCCCCCCATATTTTAGCTGCTCTTGCTTTATGTAATTCTCTCCCTTGTAATTGGATTAGTAATCCTCCTTTAAACCTTGTATCTGTGTTGGAGTTAGATGTTAATGCAAGCCTGTGAGGCATCTTTAAGGATCAAAATAAAAATAAAAATGACACCAGGAGCGTAAGATATAATAAGAATTACCTCTCTGGAGAATTCATTATTTCATAGTAGAAGAGGAGATCTGTATTAGCAGAGGTAGAAGCAGCCTAACAAAGAACCAACAACAAGAACATTCATTTAATGAGAGTTCATGTTCACAAAGCTATGCCAATAGGAAGATCAGTGCACCAAAGACAATTTAAACATGCCTCATAGCCCTTCAATGACTGTTCAGCTGCTTCTTTCTTTTCCTGGTCAGACTTGAACTCAGCAATATACCGGTAGTAGTCCCCTTTCCTAAATTAGCCAGACACGAGAAAAGATGAAACACTATTTTAGACGGGCAACTTATCATGGGGAAAAAAATGTAAAACAAATTCAACACCACTCTCCGCTTCAACCAAATGGGAATAGAAAGAGAATATCAATTGGAAAGTTCACTTCCTCCTCATCACTTCACCACTTGTATAATGCAAGGAAGTAGAAAAAAAGAAAAGAGAGTATTAAACGTCTTGAATATCTATACTTGGATTCTTTCTTTCTTTTTTAAATTAGGTTCATCTTTTGGAAAAAGAGATAATTTTTGTTTCGCATGAAATTAAATAATACTAAACATTAGATTAAAGAAAAAGGAGACTGGAAACTTAAGTCACTTTCGCTCATCCATTCTCCATCACATTGTATGTGAGACTCAAGCACAAGGCAACGCCACTTGTACAGTATTGGAGTGAAAAGTGACCTCTGTTCATCATTTTGCTTGTAGGATATGTTCAATAAGATGGCTGGATATGATTTAAGTATATTGAATCAATGTCAGGCATATATCAAACAGTAAACTCAAAAAACGAGCACTATACCTAAAGATCTTTACAAGCTAAGGTGTCTTCCATTATTCATCTTGAGCAGTGGCGATGGCCAAGGGCCAGAAATAGAGTTATTCAGTTGACTGGTTGCCTGGTTTAAATGGTCAGTCTGCTTGGGAAACTGTCCGAAGTCGATTCCCTGTTCGACATTGGCCTAAAGTTGTGTGGTTTAAGAAGAATGTTCCTAGCTAGGCCTTTATCCAATGGTTGGCTTTCAAGAAGAGATTAAGTACTAAAGACCGGAATGTTAGCTGGGGGTTGAATGTGGATGAGACTTGTCCTTTATGTTCTCAGGCCAATGAATCTCACCAACATTTGTTCTTTGATTGCCCTTTTTCTAGATGCGTTTGGCTTAAAGTGGGGCAAATTATCTTCTGCAGTGGGTCTTTTGCAGCTCTCAGATGTGGTGGACTGGTTTACTCTTAATGTAAACAAGGATAATTTTCGAGGTAAAGCCATGAAAGGTTCTTTAGCTGCTACTGTTTATGCAATGTGGAGGGAAAGTAACTACAGAGTCTTCAGTAAAAGTCCTTGCCAGCAGACCATGTGGTCCAAACAACAATTAACTCTATTTCCTGAGTTCAACAAAAGGGGCTCGTTAGCTAGCAGGCTATTATGCGCTACCTGAGGCTTCTCTGAAATATCTATTCTCCTTTGATGGATCTGTTTTTTTTTTTTTTGGTAGTATGTGTGTAGTTGGGTGTGGAGTCTGCTCCTGTTATTTTGTTTTTATTGATGAGTTGCTGCAAGTCAGTTGTATAGCCAGCGCCTGCCATCTCCCTGGATTGGTTGGTGATTGGTTGACCTTAATAAAAGTAGTGTACTTATCAAAAAAGAAAAAGAAAAAAGAAATATAGCACTAGGGCAATAGGATTCACATCTTGTAGTAAAACACAGTCGCTTCTACTGACTTGGAAGAGGGGATGAGGTGCTTGTCAATTATGGTCAGAATGTCATTGCAAATCTTTGAGAGCTCCCATTGTGATCATTTCCCTGAGACTCTTCCTTCTGCTCAATTGAAGACATAATATGCCATGATGCTCTCCGGGCACCTATGACCTTGTACCCCACGGAAAGAAGGTTTCTTTCCTCCACAGTCATCTCCACATCAAGTTTTGCAACATTCTTCATACTCTCAACCATTTCTGCAATAACAAAAAAGGATAAAGTTTGAAAGCCACCCCATGAAAGTGGAATATAATTGGCCAATAATTTGGACCATAAAATTAGTTTACTCTTTCTATTGGGACGAAGTATTTGCAACTTATACACTATACACAGTCTCATTGTTTGACGGAAACGTTCTACCGTTTCAATGATCTTATATCACAAGCCCATAACTTAGCAATCAATGTTTTGCCGTAGTTTTCCCCTAGATCCCCCAATAACTCGCCGCTTTCAAATTTCATTTTGCTAGAAAAATCCCCCTTTGTACAATCCTCTAAGCATTCATGCAACTCTGTCTTCTTTCTTAAGCCACTGCTTACCTATTACCACCACTATGGTCCAACTTTTAGCTCCACCCCTCTTGGTATTTGAACGGATTATGCCTATTATTATCCTACTTGGTGTGTACAAATTAATGACTCTTCTCTCAAATATCAGACTCAATTAGGTGGAATAAGGGGTTGCCAATCCCTATGTTACCAGGAACACGGATCATTCCGGCACAATGACGGGATCATGGTATGCCACTTCACGTATTCTAGGCACATCAGGACGGACGTGTTCCCCGTTTTGTCACACATCACCATGAAGACCTCCGCGTGTCAGATACAAAAAATCAGACCATAGATCACATGGTATGCATTAATGATTGTCATCCCAATAAACAGTGCCTGCCACTTCACGTATTCAAGGCACATCATGATGTGTTCCTCGCATTGTCACACATCACCCTGAACTTCTACAAACTTGCCCAATAATCTTCTACAAACTTGCTATTCTTTCCCATGAGAAGTTTCTCAACAATGGCAGTACATGGGGCCACAGGGGAACAACAATCCAACAGCTTCGCCTAAAAGCCACCTACTATTGCATCACTAATTGAGCCCTCTAACACTGTCAGTCACTCTCTACTGAGTTTCGAGTAGAGACTCTTTCACGTCTTTCCTATCCTGCCCCCACTGTGCCGCTTTATCTCTCACGGTCTCACCCATTCTCACATAGTTTCCAAAGCCTCTGATGTGTTTCGTCATCTCTTCGCCGGACATTCTGTTGTCTCTAAACCACTTGTATGACGACATTCCATGCCACTAACAATGGAATAAACAAGATGAGCTTAAACACGAATTACGTCCAAAATAAGAGGAAGCGGAACCGATGCAACACACAGAGAGGGAGAGGGAATAACAGCAGCACTTTTGTCTCTTGACTCTCTTCTAATCCCATCACAGTCCAGACAAAACTATAAATATGACACACCAAATCCTAGAATATGGGCAAATAATCAAAGACCATGAACATTGTCACCTAAAAAGTACCTCGGCCGAACCAGCAGCGATTCCAATCAATACCAACCATTTTTCGGTAGGATCACATCGGTAGTTAATTATCTGATTATTGGCTAGATTAGCCGTTCTATCAAACATCTTCACAGGTTCAAATTCACCTACCCAAAAAAAAGGGGGAAAAAGTCCATATTAACATGGTGGACAAGAAAGAACAGACAACACAAAATTAAAGTGTGTTACCTTCAATGGACCAATGATATACAAATAACAACCTAAACGCAGAGCACGGAGTAAGCTAATGAAAATATTCAAATTCTGAAGTGCGGAGAGGCATTTCAAGGACAAAATAAACGTATCACCTGCTCAAGCATCTGATATGATTCCATTTTTGCTTTCAACTCAATGTTAAATATCTGCAAGTGATCCTGAATTGTTCCATGAGGTAAGATATCAAGAAGTAAACTTCTAAAAGTAGGGAAGACAAAAGCTGCAATAAATTATTTCAGGAAAAACTTAATTGAACCTCCAAACTATAGCAATTTTGAGATGCTACAGTCCCAATAGTTGGGAGTACATATACTGTCCACGATGTGAAATTATCTTAGTCTCCCACGTATCACATTCCAAACCTATGTCCAATTAAGCCGGAGCACCAATGTTTCCTGTGCACTGATAACTTCATAAATCTAGGCAATAATTTAAAGGGAGCAGTTAATGATGTGTCCAAAAAATTCCTGGCAGCAAATGTTAGTATCATAAACAGATGGAAAGTATTCAATAGCCAGAGGCACATCTTTCTCATTCCAAAAAAAACCCACAAGCAGAAAAGCAAATTGACATTGAAACCAATCATACTTGCATCCAATCAAAAATTCTGAAAACAGAATCAAAGACCACAATCAAATTAAACACACAGAACATTTACCCCGTCATCGTTTCAATTAAAAAAAAACTTTCTTAGTGTAAACCTAAATGTGTAAAACTTCAACGAAAAGTAACTCTTCATGAATAACAAATCATACTTTCCCAAAAATTTCCCAGCTAAATACATTAGAAGGATTCAGCGGCTTACAGCCAGGATTTGCGCGCATAGTGCTCTTGAGATCTGTCTGCCATAAGTTTCGATAGTTCTGACAAACTGCCGTTTTGTCCAGATGCGTCTGGGAGACCATTGAATTCTCCAATTGAGAGAGCCCAAAACCAAAATGGAACCCTAATTCGGCAGAAAGATAGCTTTTAGAGAGAGAGATATTGGAGTTTAGAGAAAGAGAGAGTAACTAGAGGCTAGAGCAATGTTAAATATCACTGGCCCAAACTCGTCCATTCTCTACAACCCATCCCATCAACGTCTGCGCACAACAGAGGAAACTATTGCACCCTCATTGACTACCCAATCGGTTTTACGAGAAACACCCCCACAGAAGACGATAGAAGGAAACGCAGAAACACATGCAAGGAGGACACAGAAAGAAAATGTGAATGTCTGGGAAGTCATAACGGTAATTGATGCAAATGCCAGGAAATGAAATGACGGAATTACCCCAAGCAAATGCCTGAAGGAGAACCAATTGAAGGGCTCAAATGGGAAAATCGTGTCAAAGATTTCCCGACACCAAATTGCTTTTCATGCTTCTTTACATAGGTTTGTGGATTGAGAAGAAAAAGGAAGAGTAAATGATAGCATCCCACCAAAAGGAAGTCAATAAATAGGCCTCCACATAATTACGAAATCCATACGTAGGAAAAGCAACCAAAAAATGACAACGGAGTTGCCAATTAAACACGCTAGTTGATAAACATGAGAACTAACCACAGAAGTACTATGAAATCAAATCTTTGTCAACGGCAAACTCTTAAGAAAAATAAAGCGCGATCTTCATTGGTAATGAGTAGCACCACACATAAGAAAGATATGAGAAAAAATTCAAGTGTACTACTCTAATGTTTTCTTTCCTATTTGCACATGTTGATATGCCTTTTCCCCTTGTGTATCACGGTAGACCTTTGTCCTTTTTGAATCATACCAAAATGGGAAGTCTGTTCATGGAGAAAGTTTTTGATGCACACTATATAGAAGCAACCTACGCCACGCGCTTAATAAAATGAGCACTACGTGCACAAACTTGGAACCATAACCCCAACCTACCTTCTTTTTAGTCCAAACATCATGGATAATATAACGAAAGCCGAGCTACTTTCAGATCTGGCTGAGTGGCGATTTTTGCCTTGAAAAAAAATAGAGTATAAAAACGGATAGTAGCAATGGTGCGTCAAGATAAATAACACAATTCTCTTTCTAAGTTTCTTCAATTTTTAACTGCGAAACATACAATGTCCATAACAACAATCAAATGAAGAGGAAAATAGAGAGAACTGAAGTAAGAAATCTGAAAGTTAAATTGCAACTCTTGGATTTTTATTAATTAGCATGTTCAAAACAATCATATAGGCTAAGTACCTCTTGCACCAATAACAATCTAAGTTACACCTCATCATTCAGCCAACCAGCAAAATCTTCCTCTTCAATAAAGGGGTATCTTCCTGCGCAATGGAGTACAACCAAAAAAGAACAAATATGATGAGCTCAAAACCACACAATGGGTAGGCTGAGTTGTTAGTACAAGACATAACTTAAAGGTAAGAAACTACACTTAAAAAAACTCTACGTTGAGCAAAAGAAAACTAAAGACAAACTGATCTCACTAACACTTCCGCTGAGTCTAACGAGGCTCAGGTGCGGAGCCTTCCACTGTGGACTGAGACTACGAAAAGGTATGTTTTGTAATGGTTTGAATCTACGGAGATGGTTTGGATCGGATGGGTTCAATGAAAATCACTGGTAGAGATGCAGTTCCGAGAGAGAGAGTCAGAATGTGGGTTATCTGTGGAAAGGGAAGAAATAGATGGGGCCTATTGAGAGCGTAAGAGAGAGTATGTAATAACTTACAATGAAAAAGAAGCTAGCTATGAAGGCACACCTAAAAATTATTTAACTAAGGAGATCAACACAAATGAACCATAGATGGTTAAAATGGGATTAGCCGTAGTAACATTATTAGAATAAAATTGGTTAGTCGAGGAAGCATACTCTGTGAATTGACATTGACAGTTTTATAAAGGAAACCATCCATGAACATCATGCCACTTATATTCCCAAAGTAATCGCCAGTCATTGGGTCACGTCTACGCTCCACCCATATATGGATTTCTCTGAAGATACAACAGAAAGCAATGCACACTAAAACTTACAGCAGAAACTAATGGAACTCCATCACAGGTCCAATTAGAGATGATAAAAGAAAGTCCACCTGGGTTCATCAACATTCATAAAAATGCCTTCTTTTTGGGACTTCCCTTCCTTCCTGAGACAGAAGAATTTGACTTGTAAGAGCCCACAATATACGTCAGGAATCTTTCCTTTTCTGTTTTTTTTTCTTTTCTTGATAAGTACTGTCCAGAATCCTTCTATTTTGCTCAGTCTAAGAAAAATCCTTGACTTAGAATTTTTTATTTCCTGGTAAAAATAAACCAAAACTAGTTCACATCACGTAAGGAAAACGGTACATATCCCTACGCTGAATGCAGAAAGTTCAACTTCTTCAAGTAAGAATCTCATCAGCGAGTGGGAACTTTACCATTTTATTTGCAAGGGCCTGTAAGTCAATCTGTGGGATTAATAAAAATGCGGTCCACTAGCAGGCGTGGGCGTGGGCATGTGGCATCTGAGTGCGGGCCGAAGCTCCGTTGGAACGGTCCCATAAAAGTTGATAGCGTCTAGAACATAGCGAACCTCAGACAAACCCCGCTTCTAATAAAGAACTGTATCCTTATCAAATTACATATTGAAGCATACTAAATCACCAATATTTCAAATGGAGTAAAACCCACTCACGCATGCACACAACAGATACATCGTAAAGCGATATCCACATGCACTGATTCAGAGCAAATCCTAATCCCTCTTGTCCCTACTTAAACCCTAAGATCCTGGATCATCAAAATAAACAAGAATACTATTTTTTTTATTCTACGCAAATAATTCCATAATGTCGGGCTTCTTTTGTGGTTCATTTGCATCTCCACAAGTACGTGGTGGATGTACTAGATGCTCCATGTAAAATACGAAAACACCCGTCTAAAATTACCAGCAAATTGCACAGAAAGATTAAAATGGTGTATGAAAACGGTGTATGTGGGATTTGGACCACATAGATGCAAATTACATATTTAAGATATCAAACTGAAAAAATTGGTATAGTGAGGAGAAAAAATGCTACATCTTTTACTCTCAAGAATAATCATAACAGTCCTTACCTTAGCGAGAAACGTTCCAATCTTCATTCTGACCCAAGTATCCCTGGGAAGATCAATTGTTTTGCTTTCCAAAGAGAGGACATCAGTCATTTCTTTGATCGGAACAAGTGTTATTTTAGTATTTGCAGAAATTACGCGCAGACCCTTGCAAGCCTGAATAAAGATGCTAATAAGATCAGTTTTGGTCACAGCACACAATGAATAAACATATGATACGTCGTTTATGCAGAGCTCGTCAAGCAACACAAACAACACATTGGTAGTTATGTACCTCCTTCACATGGGCTTCTTTGTCTGCCTCAACATATACTAGTACTAGTGCATGCCCGTGCCTTCAGGCACGGCTCGAACGACTAGTACACGCAAATAAAAACTTGACTCGCGTGCAATATATCAACCCTTGCCCAACGAATCTACTATGTGAAAAACAGTAAGCCAAGTATATTCATTGACATGTTTCCAATCTATGTGTCCCTTGTCACTCGATCATGGCTATTTTAATGCAGAAACAAAACAAAAAACATGTGCACGCACAGTGCAGTCACCCAGTTATATGGAAGCAAAAGCAAGAATAAGATTGTAAGAACCAAAGCCAACACATGTTGTGGCAAACGGTGAATTTAACACAAAACTAAAGAATGTGAAACACTAATCCTCCTCTAGTTGTAATTTAGAAACCATATCTAAAACATCAAATCCAATCACTTCAACTATATTTCCTCAAACCATTTGAGAACGACTTCTACCCAAATGGGATTTTTTCCACCATCCAAGCCACACCCAGCTGCCAATCAAAACTTCCATTACAACATTCCTTTTCAATGACTGCAATTCACCACAAACCCACAAATTACTTCACAACACTCTAAGCAGTTTACATAATTCGGCTCATTCCTCATTAGTCATTACTAATGGATGCACAATAATTGTATAAGTTTATACCTCAAATTCACCACCCATCAATTGGAGCTCCTCTTTTCCCAAGGGAAAGAATTCAGACCCTTGTTTTCTTCAATCATCATCACTCACTCCTCATTCAAGTCTTTGAAAAAATTTTGGTCTCTAGTCCCCTCGATTCTGCATAATCCGCATCAGAATCACTTCTTGAAGAGCTCCCAGATTCAGAATCTGCACACAATCCCTGATGATCACATAACCACTCCACGAAAAATTTCACCAACTATTTCCACAGAGGAAGAAAATATAGGAATTTTAGGAGATGTTACCACTTGATGAGGATGATGATGCAAACCCAAATCAAGGGATAGATTCATAAGAGAGATAAATCCCAAAATGGGATACAAGGAGCAAAAGCTCTCTATATTCTTTTATCAATACATCAAAAAAAACTACCTAACGAGCACTCTAGACTCCTATTTATAGACCCTCTACTACAAAGGACTCAAAAGACATACATACCCTTAAACCCACTGCATCAGACTCACCCTCTTAAAAAAAAACAACTTGTCCTCAAGTTGGACACAAGACTCAAGACAACTAAGTAAAGAAAACACAGAACTATAGAACTATTTATTATGCAGCTTCGATGTAGGCATGTGACTGCATTTCCTTAATTCACGTCACCCTTATGCAATAACCCATCTTCAATACGAGCTTTCGTTTGTGTACATCCACCGCGTCCTTGCTTATGTGCCAAGAAATCACCCATTTACCATGCCTCTTAAGGCTCAACACTTCCTCAACATAAGTGACTACACTTGGTTCCAAAACGTCACAAGAATTATCAACCTTCGCATAGAGAAGCTTCAACTTCACCACATGCCCAAGACTTTCTCGAGTGAACACCATTCCCAAAGGATCTTCAAGGTGTTCTAAATAGTCTCTACCCTCTTTTGGTAACTTTGTAGCTAGATGAGGTACCATCGCAACACACACTTGAACATCTTGAGCCATAGACAATTCAAGAGGCATCTCATAGAAGCAACTATCAAGCTTTGGCTCAATGAAATCTTCTAAAATGAGCAGACATCAAAAGCAACCTCTTCCAGCTTTGGTAACATACCAACTCCATTCTCTTCTTGTGCTTGTTTGCTATCGTCCCATTGCAAGAAGCGAGGTTCATTGCTAATAAGAAGGAGCATTTCTTGTTCTTCATTGGAGCTTCCAACATTCTCAAGTCCATCTTCATCACCATCAATAACCTCACTTGGATACTCATCATAGATGGGAACGTCTTCCACGTCAATATCCCTTTGAAGGCTCGTCAAACATGAGAACTCTTTCAAATTCACCTCCAACATTTTCATTTGGAGACTCATCAAAGATGGAGAAATCTCCAAACTCATCTTCAATCTCAAAGGCGCAATCATCTTGAAGAACACCTTCAAGGTCTTCACTAGGATATTGATCAAAGATAGGAAAATCATTGAAATAACCGAGTTCCATCCCCCCTTCAAACACATCCGAATTGAGGCTCACATCCTCCTCAATCTCGTTTGGATTAAACTTTCTATAAGATTCAACAAGGCCAACATCAATGTTGTTCTCCTCCTTGTAGTTAAAACTAGGCTTAAATTGACTATAAGAATTATCAATACCTCCACGAGGTAGTAAACGATGCACCTTCGTAATCAAGGTAGCAACTTGTCTTTTCAACATCAACAATTGCACCTTATCGTTTAAGGTAGCAATTTGTGTACTCAACTCTTCAATCTCATTCCTATAACAATTTTGGTTGCCAAAGTTATCAATTCCATCACCATTATTCACCACCAAGCCTCTACCTCTTCTACCTCTAGCCCGATAAGCCATTACAACACCAACAACCAACTCCAAACAAGCAAATCAACCCCAAATAATGAAAACCCAGTCAACTCAGTACACGAACACCCTCTAATCACAATCAATCGACACAAATAGTGACAACCCAGCAGCAAACCGCAAGAAATCGAAGCAAATAGCAACAAATGAGACAAACCCAGCTAAAATCAAGCCTAAATTTCAGATTCGAGTGCGAAATCACCTGTTTGAGGTCCGAAACAGGCAGATCTGGTTCCAAATCACTGTTTCGAGCTCGAAATCACTGTTTTCGAGCTCGAAATCACTGTAGCAGTGCTCGAAATCACTGTAGCAGTCCTCGAAATCACTGTAGCAGGCGTGATTGAGTGCAAAAATGCTCGAAAATCCAAAAACGAGTGCAGATCTGGTAAAAAATAGAGATTCGAATGCGTGAACAGTGCCGAAATGAAGATTCGAACACTGGGTCATGCATGAACAGTGCCGAAAATGGTCGTACAGTGCTCGAAATCACTGTAGCAACTCCGAAATCACTTTACCAGGCTGTAGCAGCTTCGAAATCACTGTAGCTGTGCTCGAAATCACTGTAGCAACTCCGAAATCACTGTACCGGGCTCGAAATCACTGTAGCAGTCTCCGAAATCACTGTAGCAGCTCCGAAATGGTCCGAAACAGGCAGATCTGGGTTTGAAACTTCGATTTGAGTTCCGAAATGACAGATTTAGGTTCGAACAGGTCAGATCTGAAGGTTTTTGGTTCGGTTCAGGGCTGAATAGGGTCGAAATCGAAGTATAAGGTGTTGGGTTGGATAGATCTGAGGATTTGGAATGATTTGGGGGCTCCGGCGAGATTTTCCGGCGAGGTTTAGATTTCCGGTGAAATCTCCGGCAAGATGAACGGTGGGGATCGAGCCTAGAAGCTCTGATACCAAACGATGCAAACCCAAATCAAGGAATAGATTCATAAGAGAGATAAATCCCAAAATGGGATACAAGGAGCAAAAGCTCTCTATATTCTTTTATCAATACATCAAAAAAAACTACCTAATGAGCACTTTAGACTCCTATTTATAGACCCTCTACTACAAAGGACTCAAAAGACATACATACCCTTAAACCCACTGCATCAGATGAATCATTGTTTGAGCTGCTGGAGCTGCTGGTTGCATGACCCTTATTATCATGACCACCGCCACCAGCTGCGGCGCCATCGTCCTTCTCAATCTCCACTGGTGGTAAGTGGGTCATTGGCATCTCATCGCCAATGTCAACATCTTCCTCGCAACATCAGTTTTTCCACTCCCATAAACTTCCTATTAACAACATAACAATTACAGCAAAACTTACCACATTGTGATTCTTCAAAACCCCTATATAAAATGCACATTACAATGTAGTCAACAATTGTAATGTTTTTTAGCATATTACCCGTGCTTGAAGACACTTCAAAATATACTTCATGAGCAAGACACACAACCCTGTGGCTTGACGGAAAGACATACTAAGAGTAATGGCATAGATAGTAGAGCCAAAGAATTACATATCCTCTTAGCAGAATTACATATCCTCTTAGCTTCTCCCATCATTAATTATTCTCTTAGTGTTTCGTTTGTCATTGCCTTTTCCTCCCACAATTATATGATTCAAAGACAGTTTATATGCAACTAATGTACTGTTACATATTAGGTTCTTCATCACGTTCATACATCTTTTTTTTTTTTTTTTGCTTCCATCATTTTTCTTTCATATCCATCTATCTAGTCAATGAATCACATATCAACTCAAGCCAAACATACATTAATCCAGACATTTGAAGTTTTCAAGAAGTTTCATTATAGAATCACTGTTTACCAAGTCTAAGGCCTTCCTGCAAAATGGAAAATCTCTTTCATACGACCATATATTCTGTGAAACTGAAAGGACGAAAGATATTCTTCATAACAGAGAATATCAGAAGTGACTTACTTCATTTTTACCGACTTGCCAAATAGTACTGTATAGTCACCTAGCTGTATGAAGATAAAATGGAAAACCTTGGATATTTCAATAAAGATAACAATATGCATCTGTTGGGATCACTTTATTCTAATAATCATATCCAATAAAATAAATAATGCTTCCTGCAAACCCATAGAACTATTATTCCTATCCTCAAAAACTTATTTGTCTTATCACACCATCTAATGCTTGTTTACATTTTCTTGGCAAGTGAAAATGAAAATTGCAATTCTTTTCGAATAATAGATTGGTATATACATGAAACTTTGGCCTATGTAGATAACACGAAATGGGTATTATTTTGACTTATCTAGATCAGTCACAAAAATAATCACTTGTAGCCAAAGAGAGATTTTCATAACTCCCTTAGCGGTTCTAACTTCAAATTGAGATGTAAAATTTCAAAGGTGGAGGGCACATTTTGAAACTAAGAGTATGGGGAAACCAACTGAGCCCATAGGATTCGGTATCAAAGAGACATTTCTACAAACATCTTATGCACACTACATTTAATATTTGAGGAAAGACAAAGAAATAGAAAATGCACAGTTATTAGATGTTACTTGTTAGAGTAAAATATGTAGGAATTCTAGGTTTGCTTTAAGGGGGGGGAGGGGGGGAGAGAGAAACAATAGAAACAGAGAGATTCCAATTCAAGAAATGAGGAAAAATATACCAATGCAAAAAGATCCGTAATGGATAGAAGAGAACTTACACAGTGTGAAAGTTTTCAAAGTGAGTTTCAAAAATGGGACCAAACTAAAACCATAGCCATTTTCGACCTCCATATTCGAACCTGCTGCCATAGCCATCTGCAAACATTGGCCTAAACCAACAGAAAAATCCCTAGATCAGAGCATAACCGAAACAAATCAACCAAACCAAGCATGGAGACAGAAAGACAGGAGAGGTGAGAGACGTAGATGGCTTACCGAAATTGACGATGCCTGCATTGCGTGGAGAGAGATTGTAGAGGGAAGGACTGTGTTGGAAGCATGGAGTGGTGTGATTTATTTCAAATTGATAAGGGACGGTCGCTTAGGGTTGGAGATTTGCGAGGTCGTTGTGGTTTGGCATGACGGTCGCTTAGGGTTGGAGATTTGGGAGGTCGTTGTGGTTTGGCATGCGAATCTGGTTCAGTTGTCCGTGAGGGGAAAGTATGGAGATCAACACAACACCGGAGGGCTTCTCAATCCTTCCACAGAGGGAGAGGAGGAGGTAAAAGGGGAGACGTGGGTTTGTGTCTTTGTGACAGGAGGACGTGGGAGATGAGGGAGTTACAACCGGCTGCTGGGTGGCAAATCTTTAGCAGTCGAAAACGATCTTGCCCTTAGTTTCAAGTGAATCCAAATCTAAGCCCTTGAATGTTGTGTGACAACTAATTTGAACCATTAATTTAGAGCACAATAATTCTAGACCATTAGATTTATGTTAGGATTCAAAAACCGATAGATTGATTGATTGATTCCATACACTTTCGAGTTTCTGTGAAGTTCTCAGCGGTGAGTTCGCACCAGCAAATAAAAATGGCGATCGAAACCCTATCCGAAGATTTGCTCATGGAGATTCTCTGGAGACTTCCTGTGAAATCCCTGCTTCAATCCAAATCGGTCTGCAAAAAATGGTACATCTCATCCAAAATCCTAGCTTCATTTCCCTCCACCACCATCACACCGTCTCTATCGCGGTCACCCAAAACACAGACTGCCTCCTCGTTAAGCGAAGAGCGTACAAGATATTGGTGATCCACAATGTACCACATACACCTAATCCAAATTGTAGATTCTCTCTCTCCTAATTAGATCATAAGCAATACCTTTATTTTCTTAAAGAGGTTGGGAATATTCTCATCATCAAAAGGAAGGGTGCCACAAAGAAGAGCGTACAAGATAACTCCACAACTCCAAACATCTATCTCAGGTGCAGCATATAGCTTACCAGAAAACGACCTGCACAAAAATCATGTGTTCCACTTCTTAAGTCAACGACTCTCTTCTTTTTTTTCTCTTATTCTGATAAGTAGTCTTATATAACATATTATAACCATTGTGAATCCCATAACATAAACAACTGAATGAAAGCTCAATTTAAACCTCAGAGGCGGCATAATTAGGGCCTCCACAAATTGTCTTCAGAAAATGAACATCCCGCATAAGTCATAACATTGCTCAAGCCAAAATCATCTATCTGCACGTTGCCTCTGGAATGTAGAAGAAGGTTCTCAGGCTTTAGGTCTCTATGAACCACCATGTTTATGTGGCAGTACTCCGCACCAGAAATAATCTTCCAGAGAGAGAATCGTACCATTATGAAGAACGTCAATTATGACAACCATCATTACCTAGAGATAACTGATCCAGTAGGGAGGAATCACACCCACAAAAAGAGGAGGAAAAAAAAAAAAGAATAACACCAAAAGAAACAAGGTATTTACCTGTTAGAAAAAGCTCCTAGCTTCATCCTCCTATAATCTTCTCTTCTCCACAATGTAATCAAATAGCTCTCCGGACTTAACATACTCCATAACCACGTATATGTCTGTCGATGTCTCGATCACCTCATGAAGTCGTATAATATGTGGATGCACAAATAACCTACATATTTTAATTTCTCTTCTCACTGCATCAGAGCAAGTATATTTTCTCAAAACAGTGATTTGCATCTCCCATGAATAAAAAACACAGAAGTGAAATTGAACAAACAATACAGAGAAGAGAATAGCCATAAACTCGTATAATCCTGGGTCATAATCTAGAAAATTGAGAAATATAACTTGATAAGTGAACTGAATCAACCAGATAAACATATAGTCATACGATTCATACCTTTCTCCTCCTTGTTATGGCTCTTCATTTTCCGACGGTTAAGAATTTTGATGGCCACTTTGTACCCTATCGGTCGATGCTCTGCGATTTTCACTTTCCCAAATAAACCATGGCCAAGTGTTTTTCCCATTGTGTAATTTTGCAAAGGCATTTCTGCACCAGTGCCTCTACCTGTTGGTCCATCCATATTCCTGTCAACAAAGATGAGTAACATCAAACACGGGCTTGAATATTCTATTTTGGCGGAAGTACTCAGGCATGCAGATGCATACTGAACTTCATTTAGGGTAGCCATATATCTTCCTTCAAAAAGAACAGTTCAAGTTGTATATGAATTGTCCAATCAAGGCAGATCATATTCTTCGTTCCTGCTCATTTTCTTTGTCAAACTCACTGTTCAATACACGTACCAATGAGTTCAAGACACGAACAAAAATCCCTTAGCGGGGTTATCAAGAGTTTCTGCACCATGTCCAGAGCAGATACACGAGCCTTTACCAACATATTTTGCAATTTTATACCGTGTATTTAGGGAACCGTAACAAGTACTTTAGAGGAGCGGCTGAACTGATATTAAGACTCTAGCAAACTATATTTAGGTATGTAAGTTTCAAAACATGGTACAACTACACTTGAAGGAAGAGAGCTCTGATTCAGTTAACTATGGAAGCCCTACCCTATTCAGTTCTATAAACTTTGGTTGTTTGTTATCAGGTGATTCAATGGAACTTTGGCTGCATTTAAATGCAGATTAAAATTTTGTGGTTTTGTGATGGAGGTTGAATATATTATTGTAACAACAATGATGTTACCTTGGAGACAGTGGTCAGCAACTGATGAACCTTGATGATGTTTCTTTTTGTGGCGTGAGGGAGCAAGGTGGTGTGCCTGCTATATTTGTGCCCGCAATTGGTAACTTGGAAGTTACATTGGAGTTTTCGATACACCTGCATTGAATAATGTGTATTAGTCTTTGTGGCCTTTTCTTATTTGTATTGTGATTGGATGTTCTTACCGATTGTGCAGTGCGTTAGCTTCAGGCATTGGCGGATTGAAGGTGAAAATGGAAGAACCTCTGGTTGAAAGTTTGATACCTGTTAATTTAGCAACAGAAGTTAACTCAAGCATAAACACTATAATGTTTTTTCCATTAAATATAATGAATACGTTACGTTTAAGTATTACTTCCATTGTTGTGCAAAGCACAGCTGGAAATGGTCCTTCAAGTCCAGCCAGTATTTTCCCCTCTCGTTCAGTGAATTGATCTCACAACAACAGTATAGTTGGTGCCATCCTCCACATTGGATTTTAGTTTTAAACTAAGGATAAAATCTAGAACCTAGAGTCAAGTATTGTAATTTTCAGAGAAGAATGCAATGATTATTCTATCTTATTCATAGGATCAGAGTAGTGTCATTACCCTTGATCAATTGCTGTCACGTGTCGTTTAGGACCAACATTGATCCCAGCAAAGAGCACATCTGTTACCGTGTTAGAATTTGTTACCCTTGCATCATAAATAGATGAAAATTTCAGGCTTCAAGCGTGAACCAAATCCTTGAGTATCCGTGCAGTAATCCTCCAATTTTATGAGCGGGACAAACTTATATTTGAGACTTCTAACAGTGAGTGTTGGCACAGAGATTCCCTCAATTGGTGTTCGTGCAGAAAGAGACCATTGCAACTCATTGTCTATGACACGATAATCGCCAGGAGTGGTATTGATATTGGTGATTGAATATGTGTGGAAGACTTTGAGAGTATCTTTCAGTACTTCCATATCACCACCAAAGATTGTGCATTGTATTTTTTTGCCCTGTATATAAGGTAAGGTGTGATGTTAGTGGTATATTTCAATAAATGTTGCATAGTAGCTAATTATGGTAAGACCATTGCAACTCATTGTCTATGCCACGATAATTGCCAGGAGTGGTATTGATATTGGTGATTGAATATGTGTGGAAGACTTTGAGAGTATCTTTCAGTACTTCCATATCACCACCAAAGATTGTGCATTATGTTTTTTTCCCTGTATATAAGGTAAGGTGTGATGTTAGTGGTATATTTCAATAAATGTCGCATAGTAGCTAATTATGGTAAGACCAAAGGGACCTCAGCATCCATGAGCACAACTTTTGGGTAAGCCTTTTCATTCGATGCAACCCTAGGAATACCCTCTTCAACCACCATTCCCAAAAGGCCTATCGAAAAAAAGAGAAAATTAAATTAACATTATAGAATAAAATCTGGGTAAATCCATCTTTGGGCAGCCGTGGCGTCAATCTTTACAAGGTTACGCCAGAGGAAATAGACTATGCAACCTAAGATTAAATGTATCAGTCCCTAACAATGTCTCCGTTCACCTTCCAAATGTCCACTTTGTAAGGTATCCAAAACAGAATCAAGTAACCGAAGAAAAGGAGAAAATAGTTTTGAAATCATGAGCAGCTCTGAGTAAAGCTCTTCCTTGGAAACCCTCCTTGCCCATTCTTCCTCACCAGCCACGCTATTCGTGCTATAAGAGCTGAGATGCCCAAGCACCGCCAATAACAACCAGGATCTTGGAGGCTATTTCTTTGACTATGTAAACTCTCCATTTTAAAGGGGACTATTGAGTCACTAATCGATAAGATAGTTTGTTCTCGATTACAAACAGAATAACCAAAACTAAAACAAGATTACATGAAAGCAGTGTATGGGCTTTCGATTAACTAAAAGAAGCAAGGTTCAAAATAGCATAGAATAATATGCTGTATGTACTCACAGCATGAGATTCGTAAAAATGTTACAAATGCAAGGACTATTCCGATAACGCAAGGGACAGCGAATTCACATCGAATTGACTATCAAAAGGAATAGAAAGATACCTTCAAAATCTTCAAAGAGCAACACATCACAACATCTAAGAGATTACAAAGTGTCTTAAAGGATCAATTCATTTCTTTCATTTCAGAAAGAGGTGTTAAAGAATAAAACAAGTTAACTGCATAAAATTAGAAGGCTAATAAAAATTGCTGAAAGTATGGTAGCTCTAAATATGCTAATGAGCGATAACCGAAAGCGAAGAGCAAACAGAGATCACTATCTACCCTGCAATTTCAGAATTTAGAAACAAAAGATGTACTGTATGTCAGTGAACCAAAATCTGAATGACAATTAGTTTGTCAAAGTGAAAAAATAGATTTTTTTGAAAGAATTGGTATCTGTTTTTCGGTCTGACTGCAATTCTCGAAGACCTGTTATGGTTATGTTCTCATTACAGACTTCGAAGTGAAGATTGCGGTTGTGATAAACAGATTCTACTGACAGGGTACAAAGTGATTCTAGCGTATTAGATCAAGCCATGCCCAAAACCTCCAATTTCCTTTTCAAGTATGCGCTAGCATTTGTACAGATGATGCAGACTGCCTTGATTTATATTACAGGAATTCTTATAGCCGTCCGATGTATGTGTACATGAAGACCTTTTAAGCGGTCAAACCTCAATTGTAATCTGAGCAAGACTAATAAATTTTTTAAATGATATTCTAATGAAGTTTGACACTAAATATTAATCTTAGGCATCATTCCAACTGGTTATTCCCTTCATGAATAATTGGTCATGTATTTGTTGATGGAATTTTCAGGATAAGCCTTTCAGAACCTCAAAGCTCCTTATGGGTTAGCTGGCCCCCAAAGGAGTTGATAAGAACCACCTCTTCTTAGGACTCGATTAAGAAAGACTTATCCTAAAAATTCCAAAGCAGAATGGGTAAAAGGAAAAACAAAAAGTAGCAGCACATTACAGGGAGGGTTGACCGCTTTGAAACTCGAGATAGATATCGGCTGCTTTTGAGGTTCTGAATCTCGTTAATTGAATCCCACTTAGGGTATTGTTTCCCGACGCGTGGTTAACTTGTGCTTTCTGTATCTAAATGGCTTAAAAAATGCATCACCTATACGACAATAGGCATTTTACGACAAATAAATTGCATTCATAAGTAAAGGGTAATCCCAACAATCAGGAGACTTATTAAAGAATGAACAAAGAAGAACACTGCATTCCAAGATAGTAAAATGTTAGGCCACGCACTCACAAGCAAGGGAATGTCGCCTGTGCCCTGATTAATTCACAATAAATATTTCTCTTTCCATTGTTGCTAAAACTCTTCAAAATAGCCACAAAAGAACAATTTTGTCAAACAGGTGGTGTTCATGCAAGTGAGAAAGCTTTGATATCCAAGTTTGTTGCTCCCATTCTTTTTATTTTTTGAATTTTTACATCAATTGTTCCATTGAGGCCTTTTGTCAAAAACAGGTGGTGTTCATTCAAATTGCAAGGCGACATTGAGGAAGAAAAAATTCCCAATAAAGAGTATAAGAACTGTATTGTTCCCCGCAACTGTGAGTTAGCAAACTCACCACGAATTGAAGACGAAGACACAAAGCTGCAGCAAGGCGACGACGAGGATGAAATCAAGCAGCATCTGGCTCCAAAACCCAGTCACCACATGCCCACGTTGAAGCACAGTAACAATCACATCCACCCTGCCAATCTCAGCAAACCAAAGTCCAAACAAGGCCAGCTTCGGAAGGGAACCAAAATCGGAGGAGAACATAGAGAGAGAGTTCCTGTAAAAACTTGAAAGTAAGCAAAAGAACAAGACTTCAAAGGAGTGAAAAAAAAATGAGAGAAAGAACAATCTTTATATGACCTATATTGGCTATTCTTGGTGCACAAGGAAGAAGTACACTATTTTAATCACTCTCATCAATTCTTAGTGCACAAGAAACAAGTTCACTATTCCAACCACTCTCAATCAACTTCTCACAGTATGGGATTGAAAGCAACCACTTGCTTGTCCCATGAGAAATTCCAGAGATACCCTCCTGCATGTAGATAAAACCAAAGACAAAAAAGGGACGTGGACGGAAAACCTCAAAAGTCTGGAAAGGCAGTAAGGTAATTATGCCAAACTTCCAGATGACCTTAATACCCCTCCAATTAGGGGACTCAATGGGAAGACAAACCACAAAACTTTATGCAACCAGGGGCATTGTTGGAAGTACAGGCCAAAAAGTGGATGAGTAAGCCACCGAATTCTCTTATTGTATAGCGTATAGATATAGATTTGAGAATAAATGCCAAACAAATGTGCCAACTGTATATATGCAGGACTTACAGGAACACACACAACACATAGTCAAGCATTTCAATTCGAATACTAAATAGCTACAATATGTCATGATAAAATCGGAATTATACCGTACACAAACACCGACTTTTGCATAATATTAGACATAATAACTAGAACTTTATGGATTCAATATTTTATCCAGTGCAATATTTTCCACGACAAATTTGCTCCAAGGTAATTAGAGTTTAGAACATATGGTTAAATTACCTGGACACCTCTCCAAGTATACCTCTTTTCTCGGTCACCCCCTCTACGAATTTCGCCTACGGCCAGACCCCTTCATACCCCCTCTGCGAGTTTCACCTACGGCCAGACCCCTTCATTAAAGTTTTCATTTGGAGGACCTAATTCCGTTGGATGGAAAGAATGAAAAGACCATCTTGGCCTTACGTATACATACCACAGCAAACCATCTCTCTCTAGTTACCCATCTCAATGTAACCACCAGCTCTTTCTCACCTCTTCCTCGTACTCTCTCCCTCACTCCCTCATCACAATCACCCTCCACCCATCCTCTTTCTACATTTCCATTCTCATATCGCAAACCGGCCTCGATTTCGTCAAAGACTTGCTCGTCACCAAAGCAATATCTTTCCTCACACCCCTCCACCTTCCACAGATCAAGAAAACCCTTAAAATCCCTCTCGAGGGCAACGCTTCTCTATCTCTCTCTCTTTCCTCACGCCCCTCCACCTCCCACAGATCAAGAAAACCCTTAAAATCCCGTTCGAGGGCAACTCTCTCTACCTCCCTCCCCCAACCCCCCCTTTCTCTCTCTCTCATAATCAACTAACATCAACTTCATCATATGGGCCTGGTCGTGTTGCGTAACTTCCCACTAGTTTCTGTTTATGTCTGAGAACGACCAATCTGACGGCATTGTTGTCGGCGGCCGTGATGGGTCTGGTCGGAGGGACGATTATCGAAATACGGAAGAGACACGAAAAGGGTTTGGATCGAAATTGGGAAATGAGAAGCGTGTTTCAAGATTTCGATTCAGTAAGAAAAAGAAGGGATCTTCTAATCCTTCTCCTTCGACTGTGCCGCGGAAACTAGTTCTTGTTCTTGGGGTTTTGAGGATTGGGAGGATGAAGAGGGTAGAGTGGGGCCGAAGACATCGGAGAAATCAAAGTCGACAGCGTGGGTGGTGGTCTCCAGCGTCGGTCTCCAACGTCGATGGTGGTCACTGGAAATGGTGTCTATGATGGTCGTGAATGGTTTTAGTGCAAAAGTGGGGCAAAGATTTAGGGGCAATATTGGAACATTTTACCATTTTTGACGAAATCTAGGTGTAAATTTGAACAGTTCACGGAACAATAAAACTTTAATGACGAGGTCAGTCCGTAGGCAAAATTCTTAGAGGGGGTGAGAGAGTTAAAGAGGTAGGTAATTAACCCTAGACCATATGCAATAGCCCATATGGTAAACTGGAATACATATGAGATGAACGTAAAGAATTAACAATTAGATAAAGAATTAACAATTAGATAAAGATTTAACAATTAGATAAAGAATTAACCCTAACTGTTTCTAACACCCATTACACAACACATGTGGGTCCAACAACACTTGGTCAATGCGCAACGAATTTGGGCACGGCCGATCAAATTACCTTTACATGTGTATATGCGCGCAAACATACAAAAGAATAAAAAATAGAATTGCTAGAATCATAAAATTAAGTCAAGCATACATATCATTTCCAACAGTGTTAAACCTATTCAATATATAGAACTAGGAATTGCCCATGCCTAAGGCACAGCGCAGTTTATTTTGATTTCAGTCCAAAAAAGTATCACTCCCTGATAATCATACTCACCCGCACGCCCAACTCCTCCCAAAGTCCACCTTTTTAGTGAAATGGCAATAGGGTCCATCTAATAAATTCCAGCAAGCGTATTAAAGAAAAATACAATAATATACACAAAATAAAACCAACGCAGTCCAATCCACCAAGGCATTTCATATAACAAATACATTACATTTAGCAAAAGCTCCCTAAAAGAACAATCTTGGTCGGTTGTTTCTTTACATAAGTACAATTAGGAGTCAAGATACATGCCCTGCAAGGGAGAGTCTACACCCTATTATGTAGTTAGTTGGCAACTGTCTTACTTTGTTGAAAGAACCTCGTTACATAATTTCTTAACGAAACAAAATTTAAGAACAACCTAAACTCTGACCCCTGCATACATCAACGGTCAACACATCCCCAGTGTGCACCCCTATCATTCTCCCTCTCGTATGACCATTGACTTGTGATGATTCCAAAGGATGCACACAAAAGTATAATCAACTTTCATAGCATGCCTTCATACTTATGCTCATAACAGTAAAAAAAAAAAATTCTAGAATTCAAGATTCCTAACTGAAGCAAATACAGATACAAATAGCAGCCTAATACAGAACAACAGAAAGACAGATAGACAGTCCAGCCCCCTAATTCAGATCAGCAAAGAGATGTTCGAAGCAAATACCTCAAAAGAACAGTGCAAAGTGGGGCTGGCTGGTGAGTGGGCTGCGATGAGGATGGCGGCAGCAGTCCAAATATTAATATCGATGCTCGAAAATATCCAAATTTTCATACCTATTGTTAAGGGAACTCAAAATGCAGGTACCAAGCTGCACCAAAGAAACTCGTGCAAGTGGTATAACTTACAAAATGTATTCTTACACCCACACATTGCACATGTAAAAGACTAAAAGTAATGAGGGACACCCTTCGTAGTGAAAGAAATTGCAACAACCCTCCCCCAAACAATCGACAATCTTTGACAAAAGGTAATACGATAACGTATAACTACTCGTTCTATATGCGTACAGGTTGATATAAAGCAAGATGTACATTTTATGACACACGACATTCATCTCTTGGATGAATTTAGTAAGAAGCAATGGTTAGACAAATGCAGTACATTAAGATCTGCCAGCCAACCAAATTAGAATTTAGAGTCTATCAGAGAGCAAGCGAGAGAGAGAGAGAGAGAGATCCAAAGCCAAATTAGATGCTGGAAACAACGGATTTCTCACATTTAGCCTATTTTTTTACCACCCCAAACTGAATTCACGAAGAAACTGAAATAGAAACACATAAAACTATGAAATATCGTTGACGAAGAATCCATTTCCGTACCTTAAACTGTCCAGTTGATAGTACACTTCAGAAAAGATGCCACAAATCGCAAATTTGTCGAAAAGAGATTACAGTCGAGGCAATTATTTTGCTTAGCTAAAAAAAAGCAGTTGCAAAATCCTAAATTTGTCGAAGAGAGATTATATTGTATATCCATACAATTCTTTGTTAGTAGAACAACGTAACGATGGGGATATTTTTGAAAAGTATTTATTCATTTTCTACCTGTTTTTCCTCTCTAAATCTCCTTTATCTAACCAAAATGGAGTATATACAAAGAAATAGTCCATGTATGTGAACAGTAAGAGAATTGGGTACATTATCTAAGTAAAAATGTACTGAAAGTAAATAAAAGAATAAAAGAGAATCGGTGCGGAGAATTTCACATGCAGATTCCACATCCATCAGCATCACAATGGTATTGGTTCTTTGAAACCTATATGCATAACCTTCTTTAATCAACCAGATTTACCGATTTTTTGAAGAACTAGTAAAGGTGCACGTGCTTTGCACGTGAAGTAGTAAAAAAGGATTTTCCTATGATGGGATTGAAATATGGATCTACATTTTTGGCCGTCAATATGATCAAAATGTCCTGAAATAATTCATTGGAAACATCTAATAACAGTGTCAAAGAGAATGAATATCCAATCTTTAGTACCTTATCATAGCCCGAGAACAAATTTAAAGATGAATTTCCAAGTACATTGATCTTAACAGGAAATTTGATTTGGGATCAAAAGTAACCAAATAAGAAGAGCCTTTTCGGCACACATATAGTAAATGCTAGATATACAGTTGTACAAGATGTTTATTATCATACTATAATTAGTCAACGAATAAATCCACCATGTCTCTGTAAATCAGTACACCATGACAGTTACAGTACAACTCACACCTATAGAAAATTTGAACCCCTCTAGTACAATGAGGGTAAGTTGCTGACTTCAAAAGTTCCCAGCCACCACATCCAAACTGAGCATTGTCCAAAACAACAGATTAGGATTCACAAGATTTTGCCAAAAGGAAGCACCAACCAAGTTATGACCTAATTGTAATTACCAACTCTTCAAAATAAAAATAAAAAATTGTACTTAATAGCAAGACAACAAATGATCCAAATATTCAATATTAATATAATATACTCCGGTGTATTAATCCAGACACATAGCAAGTTTAATTTCCATATAGAGATTAGTTACTGTTATTTCCTCAAAGTTAGTAACACTTGTCGAAGATCACAACTTACTTTAATACCAAAACGTCTATTAAAGAGCAGAAATAGAAGCTAAACTGGTTTTACTGAAGTATCAAAGGACTTGATTGAAATCCTTTCTTTGATCATGTTTCTCCTTGTGGCGAAAGACCAAGGAAGTTGCATCTTCCTATTTGAAAGAGATCTCCACTAAACCTTCTTGTGATGCATAAAACTACGACCGATAGATTGGATAAGTTGAGGGATGGGATAGGTCTGTTCTCCTGAAAGCAAATTCCATCTCCAACAGGATTGAGAACATTAATAGAACCCAATTATCAAAACTCACTCTAGGTACCTTCAAGAGCTTTTTTTTTCCCTTTTTTGACGAAAAAACTCATGAAACCTACATTATCTTACATAGAATCTTCAGTGGCTAAACCCAATATGTCTTGAATTCCAACAAAGTACCAGTCAATTTCAAGTATAACCACTGTCCATAATGGCCTTCAGGAGATAAGTATGTTCAAAAGCTAAAATAAAATTTGGGTAATCATTCTTCATGCCAATGCCATAACACAAAAGAAGGTTTCATAGACAGAAAATATTCACACGCAAACACCCTACCCATCATACAAGAAGCCTAGCACATATTCTCACACGAACACTTATATCTCCTTTCAAAAAAATAAATGTGTATATCTATGAACAAGAATAGATCAATCAAAAGGAAAATGATACTGAAATGAAACCACTTGTGCGTACACTTATTTTACGTGCGTAAATGAAAGTAGATGTTTGAATGAAAATTTATCCATTCTCCTAACTCAACAAATTAACTTGCCGCTAGCCAAGTATTCTGTTTTTACTAATGCTTATATATCGGAACCACAAGTATGGATCTTCAAATGTCAAGAAAGGAAAATGATATGGAAACAAAATTATCTTGTGCATGCACTTATTTTTGTATTTAAAATAAAATAGATGTTTCGATGACTATCCATTTATTTTCCAAACCCATCCATATTAATTTGCTTCTAATTTCCAGCCTTAGCATAATATTCTGTTTTTTTCCTTTTTAAAGATCTCCATCAAATGCTTCCCATCTCACTGTGCCAACTTCTTCAACCACTTAATAAGAACCCCTAGTGTTTTAGTTCATCACGAAACAACTGGGAGTGCAATTTTTTTCCTATTTCCTCAAGAATACCATTCATCGAGGAACCAAGATAAATAAGCTCAGCTAAGAAGTTAGGATATTTCAAAAAGGAGTGATGAACTTGGGGAGGATTCAACAGTGTTTCTATTCTTCAGCATTCATCAGGACCTAAAAATGACACAACATATATGTTTTATCTTTCACCTAGGCTGATCTTTTGATTCCTCAAACTGCATAATAAAAAAACAATGAAAACCCATGTTAACCAACAAATAAGGACAAAATTACAACAATTTCATGAAGAAATGTTGAGGAATGTCATTTAGAAAGCCAGAAGGTTGTGATAGGACACTATAAGCGCTATTTATCTCCCTCAATCTATGAATCGTAACACTTGTAAAGAGGAAACTATCAATCATTCTGTTCGAACATAAGTAGTAGTTGTTCATTTAAAGAGAGAAAATATTCATCAAATCTACTGCAAGTACACATAAAAAGGGCACTAAATCAAGAAGCTATATCGAAATGAGTGGGGAAACGGAGGCAGCAATATTCGAGTAAAGGCTTTCTTCCGTGATTCAATGCCTAGAAGACAAAAGTTGTAACAATGCCTAACATGCACACAAGGTGACATCACAGTGATTGTAACAGAAAAAATTGCTTCCAATAAAATACCTAACGGATAGCCTTTTTTCCTTTACGGACCTTCTCCTTCACAAAAATCCTGAGACAAATAACGAAAAGATAATCATACCTACTGACTTTTGTTTCGTCACATGGAAGATATAAGTTGCAAGCCCGAGCGGAACCACTTTCCTTATCGCCATAATGACTGCACTAACAACTCGAACAACTGCCGTCGGTTATATGGGTACGCTTCTTGCCCAGTGAGCACAGTTCTAGGAGTATAATATTAGAGACTATTGGGGTTGTGAAGCGATGTGCCCACAACAGAAACTTCTCGCTTTTCAGACCTACAAAGAGAGAGAAGAGAAAGAAACATCTCTTTTTTCATGAGATGGAAAAAGTGCGGAGAAAAAGGTGGGAATTTGGGGGGATTTGGATGGAATAAATCGTCGGTACCTATCGCCGTTGCAGAACTCGTGGAGGCGGCCGCGGCCGGAGAAGATGAAGAGGCCGATATCGACGTCGCAGAGGACAGAGAGTTCGCTGGCTTTCTTCATGAGACCGCTGCGTCGTTTAGAGAAGGAGACCTGAAGGCTGTTCTTGTCTTCGATTCGCTTCAACTCAGGAAAGGCCAGAAAAGTTGCGTATAACCAAAACCGTAACATCTTCTGGAAGATGATCCAAGATGTTGACACAGAGAGTGAGAGAGGGTACGGTGGCTCGAACCCAGGTCCCGTCAGGAACAGCCGTGAGGCTGCCGCGGCCGGAGAAGATGAAGAGGCCGATATCGATTTCGCAGAGGACAGAGAGTTCGCTGGCTTTCTTCATGAGACCGCTGCGTCGTTTGGAGAAGGAAACCTTACGTCTGTTCTTGTCTACGATTAAAGTTGCGTATAACCAAAACCCTAACATCTTCTGGAAGAGGATCCATTGGTGAATGTGGTTGAGCATGGAATGAGGGTGTCTAGGGTTTTTGATAGAGTGTCGTTGTTTGGCCTGGGGTTATTGGGGTTTGGAGGAGGGAGGGAGGGGTTTGGGGGAGCGCCATTGTCAGTTTGGAGAGAGAGAGAGAGAGAGAGAGAGAGAGAGAGAGCGCAATAAGAATGAAGCGGAATGCGTGAGGCGCGATTTATAGGTTGAGGACGGTGACGATATGCGGCTTGGATTGAGCTGCGGTCTGAGATCGGACGGCTGATGCCTGTTTTTTTAAAGGCGGTGCAACTAGCATGATTACGTCATCAACAAGGCGATAACGGTTGTTTTTTTTGAAATGCGACAGTTTTTTTTTTAATGGTTGTGTCAATATTTTGCAAATTATTGGTTTGTGGCATATTTGATTGTGTTAATATTTTGTAAATTATTGGTTTGTCTCGGGTAGGAGACCACATTATTTAAAACAAATTCTGGTCTAGCTTTTGCAAAATACTCCTTTCGTCCCGATTTGTTACGCATATACTGACTTTTTCAAAATTTAAGGGAACATTATAATTACATTGACTTTTTTGTCAATTTTACCCCTTTACAAAATATTATGATTTTGTAAAAAAATTAAAAAAGGCCTATTTTTTCTAATATTTTGCTCTAGTATTTTTTTCGGTATTATTTAATTTTAATAATTTTTTATTTAGTGTATTGTCGTAACTTTTGTGATTAATCATTTGTCTTGAGGGAATGAATCAGAAAAGTAAAAAAACGTAAATCGAAGAAGAAAAAAATCATGTAGGGCAACACTAACAAAGACATTTGTTTGGTATTTTTTATCTTTAGCGAAACTTTTTTTAAAACTCCCCTCCTCATAATAAATGACCTGTATAAAAAGCTTACCGCGAACCTAATAAGAGTAAAAATTAAAAAAATAAAATTAATTCCAAAACCAAAATATAGTAAGAACAAGGCCTTAGTACTAATGCTTGTATTGGATGACATTCAATAAACTGACATTTTGTTTTCTTCTTCTTTATTTTCTTATCACTAACATTTTTTTTTTTTGAAAAAGAAAATAGATTGAGAGAAAAGAAGGGAAAAAAGACTCAACAAAGTGTAAGTGAGTATGGGTGCATATATGGTGTTATATTGCAAGCCGAATAGAGGAAATGTAAGCCGAACATGCTTGAGGAACTATTGGAATTTAAGTGTAAGTGGGTATGGGTGCAAATATGGTGTTATATTGTACGGTAAGCCGTAGATAATCACAGAAAATATTGATAATATTCAGTACAAAGAATTAGAACAAATTGAATCAAAATAACCAATTATGAGGTTCCATCAAACCAATTGAGCTGCTATAGAATAGAAATAAATATATAAAAATGCAAAACAAATCTTCTACTAGTCCTTAAGTTGCACTAACATGTCACAACAAAAGACCAGACTTTAAAAAAAAAATTGGTCAAAATTAGTTTACCCCGAAAGGTAGACTCAGTTTTAGTCAATAATGAGCATCTCCGGCCGCGCCGGTACCCTTTATTGACTCAAAAACCAAAATCTTGGTAAAAACCACCTAAACCTCTTTCATGTCCTTGACTATTCCTCCCTCCCAAATATACAATTATATCATTGATGATGAACACTTTCACTCAAACTTTATACTAAGTTCACACCAAATTTACAATCATGCATTAACGAACGCTCTTAGTATGTGTTCGTGTGTGTTTATATATATATATACCTACGTACATATGAAATGAAGATCATACCTACCTATGAAATGAAGATATGTCCAGTGAGCAACAGAGTGATCTTTGGGGGGGGGTGTGTGTTTATATATACCTACGTACGTATGAAATGAAGATCATACCTACCTATGAAATGAAGATATGTCCAGTGAGCAACAGAGTGATCTTTGGGTGGGAGGAGGGGTGAAGTTTGCTTAGTTCTTTCATTGGCATTTAAAATGGACCTTAACGGCTGTTCATTTCATGTACAATAAAACACCACCTTTTTCCTTTTTTTATTGGCAACAAAATTTTACTAAAAACTCGACAAAGGGTACATCGAGAGAGAAGCCAAATACAACCCACAAAGGTTGAGGCAAAGTGTGAGGCCAAAAGAGAACAAAAAGAAAAAGAAAATAAACAAAAATTACATCGAACGAAAGATTGAAAGGACCCAAACAACAGGTTACAATCCTTAAACTCCTAAGCATTCCGATTGATCAAAAGTAGAGGCAGTTATCCCATAGCTTCAGATTCCAATAGTAGAAGAGAAATCCGGCATAAATAAGCAATAGAAGTCCAGTAGAGATAGCACTTTAAGGACAGATTCCAACAGCTTCATAGAATATCAAAACAGCTCCAGTTGATAATTATGAAATCACCCCAGTGGAAATAGACCACCCAAAGCATATGAGAGACAAAAAAAAAAAGTGTAGCAACAGAATCATTCAGCACCAGCACCAGATTTCCACCTTAGTGATGAGCGCATCATTCAACATAAGCTCAACACCACCAACGTGAAAAACAGGATTATTAAACAGAGTAGAAAGCATAGCAATGATAGCAGCAGGAAAAGAGGAATGAGATGACAGTATCTTCACCCAATTCGCACCATATATACAGCACCAGAAAAGTGCGACAAAGAACAGAAGAACACTCGAAATAGAAGCAAAGAATGTGATGATTGACAGCATCACATATTACATTTGAACACCAACTAGTGGGCACCCTTCCAGCAGCAGCAATAAACATAAAAGTAGACTGCAACAATCCGGCCCTTTTCGTCTTATTTTCTTGGGATGTGGTGTTCATACCAAATCATGTAGACCGCGGCAATCCCCTCAAGTCGATACATAGAACATTTTTTAGTTATCAATATTTAATTCAACTATCTTTTTAGTCATCTTTTTTCTGAATCTTTATTAGATTCCTATCAATTCTTTTGAATTAAATTAATGAAATTTTCTTCACCTTTAAAAAAAAACTGAATTAAATATTTGTCTACATGATGTCAAAGGCAAGAAATGGCATCAGCACATGTTGCAGGACATGGCACGACAATTATCCGATCAAGAGGACGGATCCCCTCTTATTGTTATGGACCAGTTTGATCTATATCTTATAGTTTGGTCAAGTGGGTACATTATGTTAAAACTAGACGAAACTAATTCGTAAAACTGTAAGGGAATCCCAAAATCATGTGTGCGTGCTAGTTTCATACTCAAATACCCTCCACCGATGCATGAATAGGCGGGTCGATCAAATGTTGGCATGGGGCAGCACCGACTTCATCATTATTCTTGCTCACTCGACCAATCTCATTGATCACATGAAAATTTGGGTAAAAGTTGGTAAATTCGACTTTCATTTATTGTGCTATAAACCAAAATCCTAAGAAGTGCTACAAAGTGTGTGACAAGAGAAAGAAGAGAAAAAAAGAACATTCGAACCAAGAACTGGTTGCATGACCCAAGGAAAAAAAGAGAAGAGAAATACAAGAGCTGAATTGGAAATACTCCATGTATTGGTGAATGGTGATAAGAATTCTACAGGAGAACATGAATCAACAGAATTGTTAGCAAATGTTCAACATAGAAAAACATATTAGGAACAAAAAATAGGAAGATCGACAAAATTCTCATCATATTCTGGCTATAAATGGCCTCAAAAAATCAACTCACCAAAAAATTTCATTACGGGAAAAAGTGGACTTTTGCATATTCTTGCCTTGTATTGCTCCTAGGTACCTCATCAATGTTGCACAAAGTCATAAAATTTAGACTTTCAATGTCAATATAAGCTAGATATGTGGTACTTCATTAAAGTGTAAGACGATAGTGACAAAATCAAGTGAGACACTAACCTTTGGTTCTGCTGCTTTTGGTTCTTCAGCTTTAATGTTGTCCTCGTCCCCTGCACAATTTATTTGCAATTAAGATTGTATTTTTGTTCTTCACAATAACTTTTCCGTGCCTGTGTAAGGTCGAAAACACTAGAAAAGAAATTCAAATTCTGGCCCCAAACTTGTATTCAGAGCATTATGAATAACATTTTTCGTGATTAGTCATTCATATGCACCTCACATTCTGTCTAATCCTTCACAAATTTGTTGATTGGAGTTTGTTGATGAAACAATACCAATTAATCTAGCTTGTGTGAGTGTGACATAGCACAACTACGGCTAGAACTTTAAAATATGTGATCTAAGTATTTTCCGTGAAATGTATAAAAACGAGCATTTTGTGTCGCACATAACTTGTCCAAGAAATGGATTTTGGATCTAAGCTAACGATATCAGAGCCAAGTCCAATGGCTCGAAATCCCTCATTCGAAAAGATCGATAATCTACTTTCTTTCCAGCCAAAGCATACCACCATCTTCAGGCAAATCGGAGGTCCAAAGTGTGAGATTATCTCTCAAAAGCTGCATAATCAGGGTGCTGTCTTTGTACGAATCCTCACTCAACGTATCCAACTCCACAATTGCTTCACCAAAAGCTTGTTTAGCCAAATTGCATGCTCTAAAAATTCAACCAATAAGAAAACATCAAATAAAAGAATGGGATGAGGATGTTACTGCAGAAAATAAAAACAAAGAAAATAAAAACCTTGAAACAATGACACCAGGTGCAGAAGATATAATAAGAATTACCTCTATGGAGAATTCATTATTTCATAGTACAAGACGGAAAAGTTGAGAGCAAGGCCGAGACGAATTGGGTGTGTTGAAGGGAGATCTGTATTAGCATAGGCAGAAGCTGCCTAACAAAGAACCAACAACAAGAACATTCATTTAATGAGAGTTAATATATGCAAAGCTATGTCAATAGGAAGATCAATGCACCAAAGACAATTTACACATGCCTCATAGACCTTCAATGACTGTTCAGCTGCTTCTTTCTTTTCCTGGTCAGACTTGAACTCAGCAATATACTGGTAGTAGTCCCCTTTTCTTAATTAACCAAGACACAAGAAAAGATTAAACACTATTTTAGACAGGCAACTTATCAAGAGGAAAAAAATGTAAAACAAATTCAACACCACCTCCCCGCTTCAACCAAATGGGAATATAAAGAATATCAATTTGGAAAGTTCACTTCCTCCTCATCATTTCACCACTTGTACAATGCAAGGAAGTAGAAAAAAAAAAAAAACAAAGAGAGTATTCAACGTGTCGAATGTATATACTTGGATTTTTTTTAAAAAAAATTTAGGTTTATCGGTTAGAAAGAGAGAATTTTCGTATTGCATGAAATTAAATATTACTAAAAATTAAATTAAAGAAAAAGGAGACTGGAAATTTAAGTCCCTTTCTCTCATCCATTCTCCATCACATTGTACGTGAGACTCAAGCACGAGGCAACGCCACTTGTACAGTATTGGAGTGAAAAGCGACCTCTGTTCATCACTTTGCTTGTGGGTCTATGACGACACCAAATGTATTCCAACACAAGACATTTTGGCCATATGTGGTCAACCTAGCATTATGGGTTTTAGTTATTGTGTAATCATTTAGATAAAAAAAAAAAGTTGGTGATAACGGGATGACAATGGGTCATTGGTTTGGGATCATCTATTCTATTTTATAATTTAGTTACATGAAGAGGGTGATGGAAATTGGTTTGGTTATGTTTTGTTGTCCAGAAATTCTCCTACAATGTTTCTTCGTACGAAGTAAAATACAGAATCTGCTAGGGCTAAATACAGGATTTACCTAACATAGCACAGTATGCAATAAAAAGTCCAAACTATAGAACACCAGAAACCTAGCAAATTGGGCATTGATCCACACTACATGACAAACAGATGGAATATGAACTGCAATTCACTTCACTGTAAAAGAACGTATGACGATCTTGGCACATAAGACTTTAGTTTTGAGAAATGAATAGGTTTCAGTTTGTGCCGACCAAGGGCAAGTGAAGAATGACAATGTTTGGGCTCTGATATATGCTTTGACTTAAAATCACTGATAGGAGAACCTGCCACCTGATAGTGTTTCTTACGAGGAAGTGGCAAAAAATATACTCCAAGCATACTTCAGCAACTAGACCATCACTCCATCCCAACTTGCATGTCGAAGAATACACACATGTACACTACATAAGCAAATGAAGCAAAACATTGAAGCAAAGAAACATAACTTAAAGTTGAAATTACCTACCCTTCTCAAACTCTCAATACAAAGCCCCATGCTGAACTTGTGAAAAGCTTCATGGTAGAGCTCAAACAGCAACGCTGCCAGATGTATATGGTTACTATCAGCACAAAAACACTAATTGACAAACCAAAATGCTACTGTGCCTTAATTATGAAAGCATTAAATTCTTTCTTGCAGCATTGAAAGAATACTCAACAATGAAAGTACATAATCAATGGCATTTTCGGTCCTGGGAGCTAAAGAGTAACCCTTCTTGCTAAGAGTGTAGCAGGCCGAAATAACGGCTCGTGTCTATGCCAAGCGTATATCGAACCTCCCATGAACGATTCGTGTCGGTCCGAACCTGGTCGATGGTTCGGCTCGGTCTGTACCGATGTTCGGCAGGACCTCCCCAGAAGTCAGAAAGGAGTCATCGGCCGAGCATGCCGACCCTTTGACTATCGGACTCCACGTTCAACCTTGAACAGACGTGGGGATCGTGCTGCTAGCTCGCCCATGTGGGAACGACCGCCTCAACCATGATGATGACTCTGACATCATCCAAGCGGTTACGTGCTTGGATAAGGATGAGGGCACGTGAAGGTGCCAGCTCACCCCATGAACGGTTACAAAACCCTAACGTGACGATGGGCTGACGTCAGCCGACGCATGACAAGCACATGTACAGTCTTGAAGGCCAAGCTAAGGAGAGCCCTATAAATACCCCATTATGCCAACCTTAGAGAGGTACATTCTCTTCCATACTCAAACCCTAGTCCTTGGCTTTCATCTCTCACCTCTCTCTACTTATCCTCGCACCGGAGGGCCATCCCGGATATCCTCCAGTGTGGTCTTTTAGTCGTGCTTCCTTGTGCAGGCTAAGTGGAAGCCAGGAGCCATACTCAACCCAACCATGGTCCAGGAACAAGCGAACCAAGTTCATTGGAGCCCCACAAAGAGAAAGGCAATTCATTACATATTACATAATTACCATGCAAAGAGAGAATAGCACACGACAATAATGGTGTAGCGATGATAACAGTCGATGCAAGATCGAACAAACATTTGCATAGTTTTTTCATATTTTACTTTCATGATTCCTAGCCAATGATACCTCCAAATGTAATGACTTATCCACAAAGCACTGAAAACCTAGGAGTCACCGTAAACATGTCGGACATCCCACTAATATTTGGGCGTTCCCGAATGCAAAGTTGACAGGGCACTTGTTCAAATAATGGAAGTTTGATCTGATAATTCTTAAACAAGGAGTATCGCTATGACTTTCATATAAAAATTATATTGCTTTCCAATCTACATACAATTACTAGGAAATACCCGTGCCTAAAGGCACGACACGTTAGGCAGGGCACAACGTAATACATGAATGCTCAGAAATCTCCTAGTTTCACGAAAAATTAGTGCACAAAAACAACAGACCAAATTTATACATGAATGCTCAGAAATCCTCTTTATCCAAAAGTATTGCATGACAAACAAATTTTACACATTAGTCATTACAAAACGAAACTATGTACTGGTGAAACTCCCCTCCGTCCTCTAATTCAAAAAAGCACTTGCAAACATAATAAAATTCAAACTCCATTAATCATAAACCATCTTACATCATAATTCCCTTTTAGTACTTACCAGAATCAAATCCACTATTCTAATCTCCCTCTAGCAATAGAGAAGACTTGGACCTCATGTACCATTCTGCTATGTCAAGTACCCAATAAGAAAGAAAACAAAGGCATACCCAACAACCACTTGTATAATAGTTGTGCTAAAGGGGGCCGTCACCACTTAATGTTGAACTACTCATTAAGATAAGTCAACTTTTCTTGTGCTACTAATATCTGCAAGAACATTAAGAGTACTCCATGTCACCAAAAAAATAGTCACTATATGCGTCGCAATAATACCACACTCGTTTAAGTAAACAAAAGTGAAACTAAGGGCAAAAGGGAGCAAAATTAGTGGATGAGTGTTTTCTAAAATGAACCAAAGGACATAGATTAATGGTTAGAGCATCTCCAAGACTGCAACTTCACTCAAATATTTCTGCAAATCCCAAATTTGAGTTGAAATCCATTAAAACTAATTGCAAATTTGCAACCCTTTACTCAAAAAAGTGGAATTCACATTAGAGGGATTGTGAAGGCGAAATTCACTATCCTTCATTCTAACTTTTCAGTCAACATCATTAGGCCTACAAATCAGAGGCAAATATCTAGTTTAATTCTGTTTGATATTTCATTTTCTTTTGAAGACTGATAATCCGTGGCATTGCCTTTTACATGATTAATGAAATGTAAACCGTGATGTGAATCTTCTATGTTGATCATACAGTTACAGATCTATCAAAAACTATGAAAAACACCAAAAACGTAACTCCATAGGATCAGTTTGTCCAAGGTCCATTCAACTTCTGCTCTTTTCTTTTTGCTCTTTTTCTTTCCCTTCTAAGGTTTTTACAACAGATTTGCTGTCCCCTTTTAAGGTTTTTACAATGAAATTCTTTTTCCTAGGTTTTTGAGACTTCACTGGATCATTTAAGCCTCTTTTTCAATATGCAAAGTTCATTTCAACATCAGAACAGTCGATCAAATCTTGAAATTGCAAGTTTACCTAATTAAAATGTCGAAAACCAGGGCAAAGATAGGACACCAGAGAGAAATTGTTAACATTATACCTTTGCTTGGGCTCCAAATAGGTCTAGTAACCCACACACAATTAGGGCTCCTCACGGTCACCAAATGATACCTGAGAAGAGGAGAGACAAAAAACAAATATAATGAGACATGACAATGCACCTAGTTTTGCCCATGACCAATTAAGAATACTAATAGAAAAAAAAGAACCAAATCAATAATCAAACAAATAAGAAATCAGGATGAGGATAGTTGAAAAACTGGTAGCAAGCAAGGCTATGTAGATTGTACAAAATTATTTATTAAGACGAGTAGTGTGTTAGCCATGAGTAGATCCTGTCGATTCAGTTGGTTCAGGAGATGAAGCAAGAAAACGGATAGGCGTTCCATTCTCCTAGGAGCTCTGAGAAAGGTTGGGTTGGTTGAATGACCGGGAAATCCTGATCGAAGTCCATCAGTACTTGATACCAATTTCTTTCATTCAGTATCTTGTACAAGGTTCTAAAAGACGTTAGGCGCTCCCAAGTCGGCCGGGTACCTCCTAGCACCTAGGCGGGGACTAATCGGCCGCCTAGCACCTAGGCGGGGACTAGTCGGCCGCTTAATCGCCTAGGCGTTGGAGCCCCACCTAGCGCCTAAGCGGGGACTAATCGGCCCTTGGCGGGGACTTTTAGAACACTGATCTTGTATACCAAAGTATTTCAAAGATATACATGGAAGTCACAAGCCTTGTCATAATCACTGCATAAGACATTAGAAGATGAGGGTTGCGCTTATATAATTTCAATAGACCTCTTAACAATCAAAAACCATAAAATGCAAAAAAAAATTCAACAAAAATAGATATCAACCTGGTACGTAGACTAGGATCAAATCAAATAGCAATGTAAAGGCAAACTGAAACGTGCAACAACCTCAAGAATATTATTTAACTGTTGGATCGTAAATGAACATGTCAAGGTTGAATCACCGAACACAAAAACCAGACACAACAAGCGAGCATCATGTATCCACAACAAGAGGGGGAAAGGTTTAATGCGACAGCAAGCGAGGATCATGTATCCACTCGATAACAAATTTATCAATAATAGCAAAAAGAAGCCATAAACAAATACATATGTTATTTTATACCGTATTTTCAGGAGCTAACTATATTGACATTGCTATACATTTCATGTTTTTTTCATATATTTTTGTCTTGTCCGTGTGTACCTTTTAGCGATCTATATTACCCCGATATCCCCTCGTCAAATCATGCAACCAACAGTGGAATTAAATATCTAAAAGGATAACAAATTAAACGCCACAACTCTTATTCCGTAACCAAACATGCCATATCGTGTACAACAAAAAATAGAGAGGGCAGAGTGTATGAATCGAAGAGTTAGGATAGACATCGCGTTGTGACCAGCAACGGTCTGGATAAAACGCAGAGAGAGGAGAGGGGCATTGTCGGATAGTTGAGGGCTCACCATAGTCGGATGGGTCCTCTGGCCGGAAGAGGAAAGACGTTGCTCTGTCGCAGCTACAACCCAGGCATACGCGCCCTGGCAAATCACGCCGTCGCGCATCAAATAGACAATGGTGTCGGCTAGGGTTCGAGCGCGGTTGTTGAACAATCTCCAGAGCCTCGGCGACCCTTTGCTTCCTCGCCATTGCGAGAGAGAGAGACGTGTACCGTGTAGTGAGAACCGATTTTTTTTTTAAGAGAGACAGAGACCTCGCGGTCTGGATAAAACGCAGAGAGAGGGGCATTGTGGGATACAACAACGAAGCACTGAGTCGAGGGCTTACCATAGTCGGACGGGTCCTCTGGCTGGAATAGGAAAGACATCGCTCCATCGCCGCTACAACCCAGGCATCCGCCGTCCGCCCCCCTTTGCAACGGCATGCCGCCGCCGACGGCGTCGGTGGTGGAATCAAAAAAATAATAGTGTGGGCTAGGGTTCTAGCGCGGCTGTTGAAGGTCTGGGACCCTTCCTTTCCTCGCCATTGAGAGAGAGAGAGAGAGGCGTCGAGCGTTCAAATTGAACATCTCGAAGGGCTTTTGCCGCTTTGATTCATTGACAGATAGTATTATATGGAGTACTAGAAAACGGAATTAACGCAGTTCAAAGGCTCTTTTACACTCTTCCCCCTCAATTGTTTTTAATTCCAAATGTGCACCTGTAATTTTTTGGTTCTTCTGTCCTCTCTACAATTCTTATCCCCTGCCCAAACATGCCACATCGTGTCCAACCAAAAAATTCCAAATGTGCACCTGCTCATATATATATATATATATATATATATATTTTTTAATTTACTGGGGTATCTCTTCCTTATTTTCTCCTTTTTTGTAAATGTTGAATGAAGAATTTTTTGTGTCTACATTTTTAAAATGACAACACGAGTTTAATAAAAGAAATTGTTGGGTATGTGATTTTATTTGATTGTATGGATTTATAATTGCATGGAGCAAGGATGGAGCCAATCGTAAGCGGAGGTACATTGTGGCTACGCTTCCCTGTAATTTTTTCCCTTTCCCTTACAAACTGTGGATTTTTTACTTTTTTTTTCGATCGGCATGGATTTTTTAATTTTAATGATAATGACTATTGCATGTGCTCGCATATGAAATTAGGAATTTTGGAATTCTTGAATATTGTTATTAAGGCTTTTCACTAATTTAAGATTGAAATTTTTTTTCATTCTAACTTCGGTCCCTCCCAAATCTAAATCCTAACTCCGCCATTAGATCCGAGAAAAGAGATGGTGGCCGTCATAACCCCAATAATTTTTAAAAATGCTCTTTATTCTACTTAAACTTTTCTATTCACTGCCAAACTATATAAGTCTGCCATATTTAGGTAATTCACTCAAGAAATCTAATAACACTTCAATATTGGTGGATTTCCAGCTATAAAATGCGGAGGTAGGTAAAAACCACAATAAGCTTATTGCACCTCATAAGTGGTTCAAAAAAAGAGGGGAGTGATTTTTGCACTTCCCAAATTCTTAACCGCACTCAAGGGAGTGCGAAATTCAATATGGAATTGGTTTTTGCACCCCCCAAATTGTTAACTTTGCGGTTGATTTTCGCTCTCTCCTTGAGAGTACTGCAGTTAACAATTTAGAGAATGCAAAAATCACTCCCCAAAAAAAAAACATGTCAATACATAGTCATTGTTTTTACAATCATTCTCAATCACACCCAAATATACACTCGTACTACATGGGTGTGGGGGCCCACACACCCATGTGAGTGAGGGTATGTATTTGGGTGTGTATATAGGTGTGGTTGTAGCATTTTTGTTGTTTTTACTCAGAAAGGTAACTACTAGCAAAAAATGTGGTAAGTTTGTGTCAAGAAGTAAAGAGGCCCAATTTTATGGTGCTAACGGTGAAGTTGTGTATCCGTAGCCTTATTCTATTATATATATATATATATATATATATATATGGTATTAGGCCATCCACAGTGGTATAATCAAAAGCTAATTGTTTTTAAAGTTAACAATGTTGCTGCAAAAAATGGCTCACAATGGTATAATCAAACTTAGCAACATCCTTAGAAATAATCAAATTTTGGGCTTTGGATAACCAAAACTAGCAACCTTTTTCAATAATCAAAATTTGTGGACTCCGCACCACATAAGTTAATTAGTTCCAAAATTTGTATACACGCGTGTTTCAATTGGTATTTTTTTCTTTTCTTCTTCACTTCACCCACAAACTATCTCTTTCTTTCCCTTAAAAAGTGAAGCTCATATCTCTCGATCATTTACAATTCAACTCATCATCGCCGGATTGAGGTATTTCACTCTTTTTCCCGTTTCTATTTTTTTTTCCCCAAAAAATTCATAATAGGAGGGAAGAAAATCACCGATTTTTCCCCAAAATTAAGAGAGGGAATCAGTATATTTTTGCCAAAAAAAAAACATAAATGGAGGGAAGTGAATGGCAGAAAACAGAGGGGAAGAGAGAGTGAAATTGTAGTATACCCTTATTTTGGTTATAGATTAGAAGTGACCATTGTGAAACTCAACATTGTTAAGCTTAACAACCTCTTAAGTGAATAATCAAAAGCTGATGTGTCAACTTTTGATTATCCTTTTTTGATTATACCACTGTGGATGGCCTTAGTGACTAAATTAGCTTGTCATTGAGATAACCACATATAATAACATAAATTATAGTAAGTAAGACCATAATTTATACAGTAAAAACTTAGTAACGAATCTCTTAAGGTCACACCTAACTAGTCTTTTGCTTCAATCGTATCCACAATTTCTATAGTTTCATGAATTGAGGTACTGTTTTCCGTCGTAGTAAACCCTTGATCATTATCAGTGAAATTCCATTCTGCAAGCTGAGAATTGTTCCTTGTTGGACTTTGTGGGCAATTAGCAGGCACTACCATCACTTCATTTGCACGGTTTGTTTTCTTGGATGCATCATATGAGTTCACCTCTTCCTCATCGAAGTTTTTAGCCATTGCTATTAGCTTTTGCCATATTGATGACTCGTTAGAAGCCAAGGTCACCCTATTGTCGTATAGGAAGGTAGACAGGGATATGATGAGGGCAGAAATCAAAGATGTGGCAGCAACTAGGAAAAGACCCTTAAAACTCACGAGGTCGAGGCTGTCGGAGGTGGTCTTGGCACCGTCTTGCTCTGCACATTCGGCTTCTTCCCCAAACCATTGTCGTTGGATTTGAGTCAATTTACCTCCCTCCTTTACATTTAAGATTGCTCTTGAAACGTCAGGTACAAGGGGAGATCCCTTTGGAAACGCCTGCAGGTAAAGATCCACATAAAACATACAAAATTTGTTGCTGCTGAACTTGTGATAGAAGATGATAATTGGTTAGTAGAAGCCAGAAAAAATGAAAATGTCGCTTCTCAAAAGTCGGCCTTTTAAAGTTGTTTTGGAGGTAAACAGAAAACAAAGCCTATGCCAAATAAATCCACACAGCTTTCAAGACAAAAAAAAAGTCTCATAAGCTTTAGCACTAGAGCCACAACAAACACCCCTATCGATTAAGCAGCCAGGCAATACAAGAAAACCACAAGCTTAATGCTACTGCTATACAAACAGTACTTTGGACAGAATACCTGTGACGAATGATGTGTTCTTTTGTGTTTCTTCCATTTAAAACTATAACTCCAACCATAGTACCTCACACAATTTCACAGTTGCTTTGTGTGAAGAATTCTGTTTCGTGAATGACTTTCCCAATTCTTCAGGGTATGACATCATGTTTGATGTTGAAGCTGCCCTAGACAACACAGGACACACGCGCGCGCGCACATATAGAGAGAGAGAGAGAGAGAGAGAGAGAGAGACTCACAAATCCAAAGCCTGCAGTCATGTAGATTGGTCCAACCATAGTGTACTTAGTACAGTATTTGGGGTTGGAAAGGAACAGCCTTACATAAGGGAGCTCGTGGATAATTGCAGCAACTCCTCCATTCTTACTTCCTCTTGAAAGGGCATCATCATACTGTTCGAAAGTGCTATAATTCCTAGACTTTGGGAGATTAAATTCTTCTCTTTTCAGTAGCCCTTTGAGAAAAGTACCATTGTGGTAGCCAACATATTCTCCATTCTTTCTGAGGTCCCTTATATCCGTGACACTGGGTTGTAGCTTTTGTACTGTTAACATTGATGTTAAGCTTGCTGTATAACTTGATGTCAGTACCAGCACCACGAAAACCCACACGATTACCACAAACCTTGATAAGTTGCTGATCAACTTCTCCTCTATGAAAACAAACAAACAATAAATGAGTTCCTTTTTGTGAGACTTTTTGCAGTGCTATTCAACATGCATTTGGCTTATTGAATCACCATATGTATGTGGTCATTTGCCAAAGAGATTCCTGAGCTTAAAAATTATTATCTACCTATAGAGCATGTGTGAAATAGGTATGGATAAGGGTCTTACTATGGGCGAAAACTAGTGTGGAGAAGGAGAACCAGAATATAATTCCAACTTGCTTGCTAGGTGGGCCTCGGAATTCTTTGTTTACACGATGCTCCAGAACCCAAACCACAAACCCAGTGAAGACAAAAAACACCACAATTGTTAGCCACAGATTCATTTTTAGGGGTTTCATGAAGATCCATGCATTCTTCCTCCCATCATCCTTTATTCGAACGATCATTGCCACACTAGACTCTGTGAATGGCAATGTAAAATCCACAAAATTCGATCTGTTTGCTAGAATGGTTACATCACCCACAACAGCATCGTATTTCTGGAGATAGACATAAACTTTAGTTACTAGAACTTGGCAAAGGGAAAATGAAAAATGTAGCAAATTCAGATTGCAAATTTGATTACCCCGAGATAGATCTGATAAACAAGGTCATTGTAATCACCGGCGGGTTCACCATCAGGAGTTTCAAAGGGAAAAAACTCATAGGGGACAGCATACGGCAAAGTGTGGTCCATGACCTCTTTGAACACAGCTATGCAGAATCCAGTGGCAATCACGGCATTTGTTTGGGGATGCCTTTCCACTTTGATGAATTCATCGATACCACTTTTGACAGGAACTCCCACCCTCAATTTACGTTCACCTGTTGGAATTTCCCAGCCTTTAGGTACAACATGGAGTCTACCGGGCCAAATGATGGCTTCGAGATCTTCTTTGTCATTGGTGTCATTCTTATTAAATGGCAATCTCTTATTCTTTGATATGCCATATTCCCGAGCCCAAAATCCAATTTCTGTCTCCCCTTTTCCAATTACATTGACTATTCGGAAGGTTGATTGTTGTAACTGCCCATCGACTAGATGGAATTCTCCGCTTAAGCCCTGGAACTTAGTTTTCTTGATTGCTTGAAGTAGCCCTGGTCCCATTTCTGAGTATCCAATTGCAACCAAATCTGTCGAGTTGTTTGTAGAGACTGGTTTTTTGAACTTCGGCCGACCGACACCGGATCTCTCAACTGCCATTGCTAACGCCGTGGCACTGTCATATGCCCACAGTCCAAGCACGTTTAGTTCAAATCTATCTATGTCTGGATTCTCTCGACGAAATCTCTTTCTCCATCTTTGTGTAAAGTTTTGAAGCTCGTTTGAGTTTGGAACATAAGGCTTCACACCAAGTACCCCTTCCATCGAATTTATAACCTTAGCATCCAGAGAATCCAAGAGAATAGTTAGCACATCGGTAATGATCCAGACATATCCCTTGCTCATCATTCCAACTTCTTTCACCTTCAAGAAAAAGCGAGAAGCAAGAGATGGTAACATATGCACCACAAAAACCCTGGTCTGCAATGTCTTTAGCTTGTTGAGTTCTTGAAGGATATGATCATCTGTAGCTGAAACAGACATAGCAATTCGAGACCGCACTTGAGTTCCAATCGCCAGAAAAGAATCAGTCAAATAAGGACCTATTCCCCTCCCAAAGTTGGTGTCTTCATAAATGAGCACTACCTCCCTCCAACCAAAGGCCTTAACCATAGCTGCAAGGGGTTCAACCTGAGAAGAGCCATTTTGTCCTCCTCGAATGAAGTATGGATTGTCTGATGGTGAGAGAGTAGGACTCGTTGCTTGAGAAATTATAGGAACTTGTGTTTTTTTCCCAATATCAATCACGAAATCTGCTTGTGTGGATTTTTGTGGACCTAGTATTGCCTGTACTTGGAAATTTTTCAACAAGTCTATAGCTGCAAATAAAAGATCAATAAAAATTAGATCCCAACCAATTCTTGAATTCATATACAGACTTTTGTGCATGGTTCTTAAGAACACAACCTCCACCCTGGTGTAGAATTTCTTCACCCAAGTACGGAAGAATTTGGAACCACAATAAACCATTTTGGGGCAAAAGTTCCCCATAAAAAACTGACTGTGGAAGAGGTAAAACTCACGATCAGAGAGTAGTACAGATGACGCTTTAACCATCGATGCAAATGGAGAGAAGAGTGAACATAACTTAACATTAAAGTAGCAAAATAAAGCCATTCAATGTTCACTACTACTTTTAGGCCCAGCAAAGTTGGTAGTCACTCTTGTTCGGTTGAGGATTGAGGATTTGGACTCAAAATTATTATCCTACTCCAACATCCACTCATTATCCCTATCTCCAACCACTACTTTCATTTTTATCTCTATCTCTCTCCAATCATTACCCCAATCATTACCCTATCTCCCTACCATAATCATTACAAATTCAAATCCAAAATTCAAAATCCAAATCCAAAAACCTTCAACCGAACAAGCTTAACAAAATAGCTTGCCCATTACCACCTCGTCTGGAGATTTACTCTTTATTCTTGAATCCTATACCAAAGATATCTTTTAAAATTCAAACTTCACTGAAACTGAGGCTTGTTTTTTCTAGTGATTGTTCGTCGAAGAGGGCTGCAGCCGCAGGGTTACCACAATTCGCTACAGTTGCTATGAACTGCGATCCAGATTGAACGATCCCAATCGCGGATCAATAAGGAACTGGAAAGAAGATTCCGGCGATCGGACAATTATAATGGAACACAGATGATAAGTACACTGTCATACAAGGTATAACGACAAAAGACCACAGAGATTAATCCCATTACTTATTTGATAAGGACATTCTCAACATAGATGCTACTAGTACTAGAACGACCCAAGAGAATGTTCCGCACTCTGGAACGAACTAATTTCGGTCCTTAACAAATGAGCCGAAGAAACCTACCCGACGTACCATGTTTTGAACGGCACCGCGATCCCGTTCCCGGCAGCGGTCCTCGCTTTGGGTTGCTGCGTTTTCTCAAACACCTGGTCTGCATTATGGAAAGTTGAGCTATGTACCCCCATGCATGGTTCTAAAAATGGCCCCCCAACACTACTTAACGCTATTACGTACAGGTATGGGTCACCCAAGGGTATCCATGGTCCGGATAAGTCCGGTTCCATAAGAATCGGGTAACACCCCTATGAATCTATCTGTAAATTAGGGTGAACAGAACACCCTTTTGAATTTTGATATGGATACAAAATTGAATCTGGTTGGAGTACAATTTACAGTACTGTACCGAAATTGCCCGTTTAGCTGTCATAGCATTCCAAAAAACGAGATGCCCTGCCTAGATAGATACAGTATAAAGCAAGGAAAAACTGACATGTCGAATTGCACGTGCATTTGAGTGTGCAATAGATGCATGCTAGTCAATAGTCACAATGGAGTAGTATATTAACAGGTCTTCAGACGTTTCACATCCCTGAGTTCTACAAATAAATTCTACTGAAGAACACGCACGTTAGGGACTCATCCGCCGAACACAAATCAAGCCACAGATTACGTACGTACTCGCATACAGGTATGCGGTTAATTGGATTTGCGTCTGCAGAATTGCTATCGTATTAAACCTTTCATGATTTTTCTGTGAAGCAGGGGCGGAGCAAAAAAAATTTACACGAAAACCCTCAAATAAAAATATACTCACGTCCCCCTTTTTAGAGTTCAGAATTCTATTTTGGGTTGTTTCTTAATAAGTGTCAATTTTATAGTGCATTTTCCATTTTGCACCTCAAAGTAGATTTCATATTGAAAAGTTAGTTGGTAAAAGTATAACAATGATGTCTCCATAGAGGATAAGTAGAGAAAGTTGAGGTAAAAATTGATGTGAAATGTGTAATGAAAATTTCTCCTTAATAACTTGGAGTTACGAAGTTGAACACTTAAAAATGGACGGAGGGAGTAGTATATAAAGTGAATTCAAAGTGTACTTTGTTAGAGTGTTCAAGTGTGTGATTTTGATAAATGCTTGAGCCACACACAGGAGTTCGAGCCTTGGCACCGTAATTTGTTTTCATTTTTTCCAAAAACTCCTCCCAGTTAGCGCGTGCTCTCTCTCTCTCTCTCTCTCTAAATTTTTGCATAAATTCAATTGAAGAGGAATGCGATCTATTTGGGTATTAAATTTTCTCTCACAAGTTTAGTATTTTTTTATGCTCGTTTTTTTACGGATTATGGTGCGTGTGAATAGGCATATAAAGTGAATTCGCAAACATGTCAATTTACCTAAAATAAGTTATGGATTAATCCTTTTTCTACACTTAGGGTGAAAGAGGGATACCATCTATATTGACTTCGGCATCCCAAGAAACTTGTTAATTTTATTTTTGTGGTGCTTGATAGGGGAGCTAGAAAGGCCAAAGAGATAGCTTTGCCTAATGGAGCTACTTGTCAATTTTATTATGTACATGATGGTGTTCACCAAGAGATAAAGCGGGATGCAACAACTACCCCCTTATAGATTTGATTTCATGTTGTCGGTAAAGGGAGAAAGCAAAATGTAGCGGTTTCCACGAATCCAATTGGTGCCACCCCCCTTAGCCAAATCTTGGTTCCGCCCGTAAAGTGAATTATGGACTTGGTGCTACGCATACGTTTCCACAACTAACAACTACATCGCAAATGAGGAATTCAAGATATATCAGTAGTTACGTACGAAGTCCAAAATTAATTATGGACAAAGAATAAAAATGTACGTACCAGCAGATGCTGCCTCCACAACATCACTCTTGGAATCTATAGTGTGAAGAACAATCCTGGTGGTATGATTTTGATCATGTAATGCATAGAAATCGTCAAGCGCCATATATATGCACGTCCGGCTCATCTTTCCCACGATATTGTCCAAATCAAGAATTAGCCCAACATCAACCTCTATCAAACCAGTTCTAGCATTTTGTGCCCCTAATAATTGCACAATATTGTAATAGCAGCAGCTCATCACCAACAGTAGTAGTAACCATTGCTTCTGCATGCCGAGAGAGAGAGAGAGAGAGAGAGTAGACTAGTCAGGCCGGGCGGCTGTACTTACTACTTAGGGGCTGGGAGATATTTGTGACCAATTATAATCAGTACGTAGTTAACTAGTTATTGACATAGTATATGAAAAGTCAAACCACTAGTCATTTCGAGTAACCATCATAATTAAGCTACTCCCTCCGTCCCAAAATAAATATTCAGTGCGCAAATTTAGGCATTTAAAATGAAGCATTTTTTCCATTAAGAAATTCAAATTTTTTTCACAGCTTAAAATATTTCATTGATATGTATTGATTAATGAAAAAATGCATCTTTTTAAATGATGAAGTTTGCGCGCCAAACATTTATTTCGGGATCGAAGGGTAGTAATTTCGAGTAAATTGACTTGCATGTGTCATGTACCATGCTAACTAACAGTGAGGATGGAGGCAGAGGGACAAGTGGCTGCTCCGCCACTGGGCACAAGGCTCTTATGCGACCCACACGGCCGGGGCAGGCACTCATGGCGAGCTCTGTGTGAGACCAAGACTACCGTCTCTCTCTCTCCGGCCCATAGCTAACCACGAACCACAGTCAAGAAAAGCTCACTCAATATGAATCACGGACGTAATTTGCATGATAAGCAGAGATCAAGGGATTCAAATCCCACCATTCACGGCCAGAGGCGGAATATTAATGAATGTACTAGTGGTCACTTTGCTTCAAATGAATATAAACTCTTTCCCTGTCTCGATCCTTAGAAATATGCTAGACATCTATCAAGTGGAAAAGAAAAAGAAAAAAAAAGAGAGAGAGCTCAAATCAAAGGCCAAGCATATTCCGGAATTTGGAGTTATTCTTTCGAATGTACATAATTTTTTTCCCAGAAAATAAAATAACATAAAATGTTAGAGTTTGGAATCTCTGGAGGGAAGAGAAACTACGGAGAAGTATCCCAGATTCCCAATGAAAAAGGGAATTCAATCAAACAATAGAAAAGTCTATTTCTCATAAGTCCAGCTGCGGAGTCAATGTAGGAGGTCCCCTGAGGGCAAGGCCCCCTCTCATTTCTTTTGATTTTTATAGTGTTAATTTTTCTTGAATCTGTTGGAATAATTGCTGTAAATAAGGAACGGGTTATCTCAGAATCTGTAATCGAAAACAGATTACCAATCAAAGAACAACGTCTGGGTTGAGTCGCAGACTAGGTCGCTCTCTTTAAGACGTTTCGCGGCTCTGCCCAGATTGTGCAAGCAGTTCGTTGAGTACCACGCCATCCCCAAGATAAAACAACCCAGAATTACACCACCTCTGCTCGGCCTTCTCTGCACAGAAGAAAACCGAAAACAAAACACAATTCTACCTACTGCTCGAACTCAACAGAAAGCATTTTTTTTTTGAGGAAGAGAGATGATTTTTTTCTGTATTGAAACCAATTCTGAAACGCTGAATTTATAGGTGCAGGAGGAGCGGGTTGGGCTTGTTTTTGGAAACAAAAAATCAAATCAAATAAGACGTTTTCAATGAACACGTTTTTCTTAATCGGCAAGAACTTTCCATTTCAAAAAAGATTTGATAGAATTTTAGCAAAAATCCCAGATGCGCACCCCCTGCGCGCGAATAACCCGTGACGCGCACCCAGGTTTTCCAAATTGCCTTGGGCCACGGCCCATTTTTCCAAGCGCGCGAGACCTCTCATTGGGTCCTCATTCACAAGTCCACTAGTATGCAAAATCATTTAAGATGGAAAAGAGTTTTGTAACTAGGCAACGTGAGACAAAGAGGCAAACACAATGTTTTATAAATACACACCAAAGTCCCAACAGAATCAAACAGTTATTGATATTTCTATAGTTTAGCAAACTCATACAAATACGCAATAGTTTTTGCAATGACTTAAAATAGGGTGAATTAATCTCTATATTACTTAGGAGCCATAATGAGTCCTACTGTACGTTGCAAGTGTGTGGTAGCTCAATGGTAGGCACTATCATGTAATCCTATGTGTTTAACTGAGTCACAACTTCACTAACTATAACTAACATTAGTGACTTTCGCCGAGAAAAAAAGAGGGAGGTCGTCCTAAATCTTCACCTTCTAAACATTTCTGGAAAAAAAAATATCAATTAGATATCTGCAAGTGATTAATCAAACTATCTAATTTTTGTTTAAATTTTGGACCAAGAATTAAAAGAAAGACACATGTTATTTGATCAAATACTTATCAAAATAAGAATGACTTGCTGAATTTTTTATTTTTTTTTTTACTATTGTTACATAAACAAGTCCCACAAAATAAATTTTTCCTGATCGTCGAAGTAAAAATATGTTGTGATCGAACTTTATGAGAAGTGAGTAATGTTCATCCAATATGAACAGTAGTGATGTTTATCTTTGTTCTTATCACCCAGTATAGACAGCGGTCGAACTTAATTAGGTGAATGCAGAAAATACAAAACCTAAAAACTCCCCTTCATTTCTCATGATGCATGTACGTAACACGTATGCCACCGTCGCATTGCCAACAACTACCAAGTCATAGGTCGTTGGGATGTTGCATATTCCTAACCACGCTATTGCTCGTGATTAGAACAACTGAATTACAGGGACACAAAATTGCTCTCTAGTCTAACCCTTATGACCACAAAACTTTGACAAAATTGGTTGAACATCATTGTCATTAATTTGACAAAGGATTAGAAATTGCTAGGTAAATGCAGTCGTACGTACGTTTTGTCACGAATTAAATACTGTACTAACAACTTCCCTGTATATAATAACCCTTATTGACCACAAAACTTTCTTGGTTTCCAGAGTCCAGCTTCAACGAATCAACATCATTGCCATTAATTTGACGAAGGAAGAGATATTGCTAGGAAAATGCAGTCGTACATAGTTAAGGTCTTGTTCGGGCTTTAGGGGCTTTCTGGCATTTCATCCTTATTTATTTATTTTTTGTGTTTGTTAGTTTTGCACCAGACGTTTGTAGATTATTTATTCGTCTAGACAAAAAGAATCGGAAAACCCAAGAATCAGAAGTTTCTAGACGTTTTTTTTTTTTTTGGTCACAATGATCGATAGCATTGGTATGTTATTGATTAGTAACCATACTAAGAGTAATTATTCAATAGTCCGGTAGTACCGCCACGTGGTGTTTCAGACCACTTTACAACCACACGTTCACGTAGGGTCTATACACTTAGTGGTAGACCCTGCAAAAATGTGTAGTTGTAAACTGGTCCGGAGTACCACGTGGCGGTATTCCCAGACTATTGTATAATTTCTCCCATACTATATAGACGTTGTACCATTAAACTCCAACTGGAAACTTTTCCACGTGCCCTTAAGGCCCCCGCCATGACCACTCGGGCAAGAAGGGGTCAAGCAAGGATGTATTTACGATAGCTGTTGATATAGATTTTAGTTTTAGATTCTGCTGCAGATTTTAGATTTTAAAAGCAAGGATGTATTTTTTTGAGAATTTGTGTTGCGTAATCGATCTCAAAAAGCTACCCAAACCGGATTTTGAGAATTTCATTTATTTTTTAGCTTTTTCAAATCTGTAGAATCCGTTATCTAGAATTTTTGACAAACACTCGAAACTGATTTTGGAAAGCTAGAATCTCAAAATCTGGAGGAAAAAAAAATTCTCACAACTCATGAGATATCTGAGTTAAAACCAAAAGAGACTGCTTGTACAGATCTACTACTCACTATTTGAATTTTTTTGCCCTCTGAGTCATCAAATTTATCGAGGTTACTATAATAATATATGATATTGCGAATACTCTATTGATTAGTTTATACAGTATATAGATTTCACAACGTTGACTCGAAACTGAGACAGATATTTACAAAGGATTGTTTCATCGCATGCATATCACAAGTAGAGTTCCGATCCATAAGTATTTGAGAGTACTATATATATCATTGTAGCCACCAATGTAAATAAGCAATACCTTCTTCGTGACATTACATAACCTCGATCAAGGTGTCGAGTCCGCTTGACCCGCATGATTGAGAGCAAGTTCAAGTTATCTCTCCCATAGCTAACCACCGAAAATCACATTGCTCGCTCAATATGAACCACACACCTGACGTAACAGACAGAGATTAAGGGATTCAAATTCCGACACACTGATAAATTAAGGTGGTGTTTCCACTAAACTAAATGGATCAAATGGTATTTTTTGACCTAAAAGGGGCCTTGTCAAAGAAAAATCAGAGGGAACAAAAATCTTTTGGATTAAAAAGTTCAGTGGTTAGTTTACTAAATGATGAAGTTGTAGACAAATAATATATAGTGGAAACACCACATAAGTAAATATAGTTGAGCCGGCCCATGGTCTTTCTTTCTATGCTCCATCAGTTCATACATTTGCTTCTTAATTACCAACCACCAACCATTTCAGCAGAAAAGTAGACCACTGGGGGAACCAACCAAACACATAAGTAACAGTCTTGTTCGTTTCTAAGTTTAGAAAAGTTTTAGTTTAGTTTTGTAATTATTATTTTATTTTTCTCTCCAATCATTACCCTATTTCTTCAATCATTATTCTCATTTCTCTCTCTATCTCTCTCCACTCATTACCCCTCTCTCCAATCATTACCCTATTTCTCTCTCCATCCACCACCAAAACTAAAATACTCAAAACTACCAAACGAACAAAGCCGTGCACGGCATTAACTACGAGAATAAAGTAGAATGAACTTTAGAACAAAGAATGGAAATTAATAAAGCACCCAACGACCCATTAGTCAACAACAATACAATTCAAAAGATGGACAAAAAAAAAAAAGAGAATAAAGAGAGTATGAAGTGTATCATATTGAGATTAAATCCCTTCCGCCGGAGCCATTATGGATCTCACCGTGCGTTTATTGATCATCTGAACCATTCATCTTGTAAGGCTCCTAAAGTAGTATATTTATCCAAAGAAATAGCTTGATCGGACGACGATAGGTGTGTTCAAATTTGAATTTTAGTTTATAAAATAGATGATCGTGGACATTTTAACTTTAAAAGTAATCAAAGAATCAAACCGACACATTTTAATTATAAACTAAAATTCAACTTTTGATGTATTTATCGATGTCCGATCAAACTGATTTCCATGCATGAATACTAATTAATAGACCCTATAAGATGAATAGTTCAAATTATTATTATACAAACGCAGGTAAACTATGTGTTTTCCTTCCTTCAAACGAACACTAACTCAGTCATCAGAGTGCGCTCCAGCCACTTTGACCGGTAGACACTAACCGGTTGCATCTCTTGCATCAACTAGGGGAAGAGGAAGGCTAGCTCAACCCATCTAAGCTCAGAGAGATCCAAAGAAGGGAGGTCCTACCCGAAGAATGAACACCATGCACACCCAACAGAGAAGTTGGAAATTAATGATAAAGTAACACCGGAGTATTGGCTGGAGAAAGACTACGGCCACCGAACGGAAAATGCGGTGGCCGGCCACCGCACGCCGTTTCGGGCCCACTCCGGGCTTTAAAAAAAAAAACCGAGTGGGTTTGTAAAAAATCAGCTTGATCCGATTTGTGTAGGTGCTCGGATCAAACTTCTAATATTTGGAAAATCGGAAAAAATGGAAAGATTGGTTTTCCGATTTTTCAAAGATGAAAAGCTTGATCCGAGCACCTACACATATCGGATCAAGCTGATTTTTCACGTACCCACTCGGTTTTTTTTTAAAAAATTATTGAACGGCTCGGATCATCCGTACGGATCCCGGAGTGGGCCCGAAACGGCGTGCGGTGGCCGGCCACCGCATTTTCCGTTCGGTGGCCGTAGACTTTCTGTATTGGCTAATATTGCCGGGTCTACATGTTTTATTATCCATGGGACCAAGGATGGAGACAGCACACCCAACAGAGGTTGGAAATTAATGATAAAGTAACACCGGAGTATTGGCTAATATTGCCGGGTCAACATGTTTTTTTTATCCATGGGACCAAGGATGGAGACAAAGGGGGTAAGTAGGGGCGGTCGCCCCCTACGATTCTAAAAAAATACTACTATTACATTGAAAAAAAAAATATTATCAAAATGTATAGTCTCACCCCTCTCCAGAAATATAGCTCGACTCTCCTGCGCGCCATGTCAATAACAGTGAATAAATACTCATTGCAAGATTTTTCAATGAGCCAAGTTCCACATTATACACTAAAATCGATGGAGACGGATACGAAATCACCAATAAATATCCACTACAAAGAGACGTTGCCAAGTCTGCATGGGCTGCTTTATGCATGGAGTCTGATTGCAAGATTTTTCCAACGAGTTCTATTCTATGATAATGACACTGAATTGGCTTTGACAAGTCTTTGCATGCTAGCTGTTGTACAAAGTGGTAAGGACATGACCATCAATCCCTAATAATAAAACATGAGGTTCTCAATCAATGCATGGTTGCAAGATTTTTCTAAAACAAAACAAAGATGGAAAGATGAGGAGATGCTATTCTTGTCTATTCTCTGATAATTACATATGTATTTTCCAAGTCTTTGCAGCTCTATGGAATCCAAAGAAATATGCCATGAGTGATCGTAAGATTTTTTGAACGAGTCAAGCTCACATTGTTATACAAACGGAACCAACACGGAAAGATGAGGAAAGACTCTTCTCATCAGTTCTATGATATAATGACATGTGACTTTGCCAAATTTTTGTTGCTTTATGGAGTTCTTGTAACATGGCCATTAGTGATTGAAAGATTTTTATAGCAGAGTCAAGACTCAAGACCCATCTAACAAACATGGACAGAGAAGTTAAGATTTCCACTACAACACGAAAGGGCTATAGCGAGGAAAATGAATTTCCTTGCTAAAAGTATATTATTTGCGAGGAAATTCAATTTCGTCGCCTTTTCTAGCGAGGAAAATAGTTTTTCTCGCCAAATGTAACTTTTTGATGAGAAAATATTTCGTTACCTTTTTTGGATTCATTCTTTTTTTATACATAAGTTATTATTAATTATATTCCTATGTATTTTGTAATATCACGATGGTATGACATAATAAACTATACCATTATAAAATTTATTAAAATAAAAAAGTGTTAAAAGGGAACAAATAGTTTTCATCACCAATCGCAAAATACACTATTTAAAATATCTCAATATTGGTTCATCACAATTCTATTTTCAGAACATCTACATAAAAATGCACTATATCATAAAAAATGCACTATTTCATATGTATTGTGCATTCATGCTGTAATTTTTTTTTCCCGTAAACAGTTTGTTGATTTTTATTTAAACCAACTTAGGTGATTCTAATGGCATTCCTTTATAACCAGATAAATATGTTAAGTATTAATTTCAAATGCAATTTTGTAAGTATCATGGATACTTTTATTTATACATATACATATTGTGTGTGTGTGAGAGAGAGAGAGAGAGAGAGAGAGAGAGAGAGAGGGCAGTTTAAAATTTTAAAAAATTTGTTAAAGATTAAAAAATTTAAAAAGTATTGTCTTTAGTGCTTTTAGGATGATCTTATATGAATATTTATAAATTTTGTTCATATTATTATAATGATGATGAAAAAAACTACAAGTCTATATTACCCTTTGTATTTGGCAAAAAAGAGAGAGGTCAAACTCACTTTTAAAATTAGAAAATGGGGGTGATGCCTCTTGTTATTCATAATCTGATATTAAAATATTAGTACTAGGTACAAAGAAAACTTACCCAGAAAAAAACAATTAGCGGTTGAGATTCACTTTGATATATAGGGTCCCACACGTCAAACTGAATCTCAACCACTAGTTGCTCTTTTCGGGGCACTCTGAGGTAAATTTTCTTTGTCCCTAACTTTTTCGTTGAAATATATCTCAAGTTTATGACCAAAAAAATCTCATTCCATAAAAGCTAGGATTATCCCATCAAAAAATGAGAATAATAACACATATTATTAGTCCTTCAAAAGTTGTTAGTTAGATAAAATTGTTGTGCTAGCAAAAAATTAACTTGTTCAAATAAAGTTCAGACAATATAAGACTACAAAAATTAGAAAGGCCAAAATTAATGTCGAAAAAATTAATTTGGAGTGGTGAAAGAGATACAGTAATATATAAATAAAGTTTCACCAATTTCAAAGAAAGTACAATGTAGTGTGGTTGGTAGTTGCTTCGCGTCTTATGGGAGAGGACCAAGGTTCGATTACCAGGAGTTGCAAAAAACGCGGAGAGATAACTTCTGTTTTGGGATTCTTTTTGTTTAGCGAGGAAAAAATTTCCTCGCCTTTTGTTTGTAGTAATAAATTCGTAGCCTATTTGACGACAAATGGTATTTGCGAGGAAAACATTTAGCGAGGAATTTAAACATTTAGCGAGGAAAAAATTCCTCGCAACACGTCAAAATAGGCGAGGAATTTTTTTTCCTTGCTAATACTTTTTGCGACAAGGTTTTAGCAACAAAAACTGGCGACGAAAATTTTCCTCGCTAATACATTTTGAGAGGAAATCAGGTGCTTTTGCGAGGAAACTAAATCCTCGCTATAGCCCTTTCGTGTTGTAGTGTTCTATCGAAATTGATAACTCTGGCGTGCTACCTTGCTAAGTTATTGTCACGTCGTTTTTGATCCCCCACGACAAGAATTTTAGAAAATGCAATTATTATATGTAAAAAAAAGTTATCCCCAACTTATATAGGCTCGTCACCACTAAATTTTTTGAAGAAAGGAGATCCAAAATAGTATTTCAAAACTATATTAGTCTTTTTCGTACTCTATGTGCAAACAACAAACATCATTTACTTAGTTTTATTATGTTATTTTAATTTTTCCTAGAGTCGATGACTATTCATATTGCAATGCATGTTTATATATACATTTAATTTGTGGACTCGGGATACTGCCAACCGGGGGTACTTGGCAACGGTGTCGAGCGGCCAATCCGGCTGTTTATGTACTTGGATTAGATCCGAGCAGTCCGTGCCGAGATGAACGGCCAGATCAGCCGCTCGGCACCGCTGCCAAGCACCCTCGCTTGGCAGCATCCCCCAATCCTTCGCATTTTGCCACTGCTAGGGTAAAATCTTGGCTCCATCCCTGCATGGGACAAGGAAATGAATTATATATACGTATTTACCGGTACAGGTTAGGATAAGGTCTAAAGTTAACAAAAAAGCTCCCAGCTCGCCCAACTAAGGGACCTAAATTCCCTTTATACATTTTGACCAAGTGTTACGAGAAAGAATTGAGCTTTCTACAAGAAAATCATTATCGTTCTTTGCTAGTTTCTTCAATTTCTATAGTTTCATGAATTCGGGTATTGGTTTTCGTAATTGTAGGCTTGTAGCAAACCCTTCATCTGGAATAAAAATCCATTTTGCAAGCTGAGAATTGCTGGTTATTGGACTTTGTGGGCGATTATCATCCACTGCCATCCCTTCATTTGATAGGTTTGTTTTCTTGGATGGATCAGATGTGTTCGCTTTTTCCTCGTCCAAGTTTTTAGCCATAGCAATTAGCTTTTGCCATAATGACGAGTTGGTAGAAGCCACCCTGTTATCGTTTAGGAAGATAGACAGGAATATTACGAGAGCAAAACTCGAAGATGTGCCGGCAATTCTAGGAAAAGACCCTAATTAAAACTTTCGACATTGAGGCTGCTAGATGTGACCCTGGCACCGTCTTGCTCTACACATTTAGCTTCTTCCTCAAACCATTGGCATTGGATTTGAGTCAATCTACCTCCCTCCGTTACATTTAAGATTGCTCTTGAAACGTCAAGTACAAGGGGAGATCGATCTCTTCAGAAACGCCTGCAAGATCCACATAAAACAAATGAACTTTGTTGCTGCTGATCGAACTTGTATTAGAAGCCAAAACATACGTTAATAATGAAGCTTCTCAAAAGTCTTTTTTTAAAGTTGTTTCTAGGCGCGAGTAGAAAACAACAAATATGCCAAACAAATGCACACAACTTTCTAAACAAAAAAAGGGTCATAAGCTGTTGCATTTAATTAGCATAGATCAAAAAAAGAAAACATTAAAGCCACAACAAACACCCCTACAGAGCTAGCTAGCTAGCAATCGGGCAATGCAAGAAACTACAGAGTTGATGCTAACATAATACAGTACCTCTTTAGAATGATGTGTTCTTTTGTTTAACTCTAAAATTCCAATCATTAATTGTATCTCACAAAAGTGTACTAATGAGGATGGAAAAAATTGTCCGAAAAACTCAAACGATTAAAATTGCCACTATCTTATGAAACTATAATTAATCACCATGCAACAAGCATCTATTTAGATTTTAATTAACTGGAATCAATTTTTTCAAAGAAAATTTCAAACTTCAATTTTCCTGCAATCAACGTAGTACATGTAGGGAGTTAAATGATTGGTACCACTTCTATTGCTTAACCATGGTTACTTATGGAATTTCGGTGCTTTATTTAAAGAAGTTTTTAATCTCTAACTTGTTTTTTTGGGTATAAATAATCTCTAACTTGTTTTTATGGGATTGCTCAAGTTTCTTTCCTATTCTCCTAGGGTGCTGCGCACAAAGTGATTGGCTGGTCATTAGAAACTTGTTCACGGGCTAGCCGTAAATAAGTTGTTCTCATAAATAAATCCCAAAAAGCGAGTATTTTTCCATCCTTTTTCCGTTGTTCTGTTTTCTTTTCTCCACTGAGAATAACGTGCGGATGGCTAATTGGGCAGAGATCCCACAAGATCTTCTCATTCTCATTGCTTAAAGAGCAGAATTTTTCGAAGATTTTGCTGTTTTCGGTAGAGTTTGCATATCGTGGCGATCGGTAGCAGTGAAGGAGAATTTCAAAGGCTCCCAACAAATTCCATGGCTTATGCTCACGGAATAGGAAGAGGAAGAAGGAGGAGGAGGCGGGGACAAAAACAATAGCTCCGCCAAACGTCGTTTTGTTAGCGTGAAAGAGGGAGACGTGATTGGCAAATTGATGCTGCTAGAAGCAAAGGGAAAACGGTGCTTGGAGACGCTAGGCTGGCTCGTAACCGTATCCGAAACCGGGGAGATGAATCTACTCCATCCTATATCACGGCTTCAAATATGTCTCCCACCTATCACTACTTTCAAGCATTACGAAGAAGGTAGCATGTGGAACAATTTTATTCATGATATACAGAAGGCAGTTTTGTCTTCGACTCCTTCTGGGTCACCAAAAGACGACTACATACTCATGATTATTTATGAAGGCAGTGGGTATCTGGGTTTTTGCAGATGCGGCGATAAGGCCTGGACCACCATCGAAACCCGCCAAGGTGCCTTCTTTGATATCACCTATTACAAGGGTCAGTTTTACGCCGTTAATGCTCGTGGTAGGATTTTTGTTTGCGACATCGGGGTCGTGATCCTAGCTACCGGGGCATGTGCTGTTGGAGGAATACCAAGATCAATCGCCCAAAACATCGAGAGCCAGACCTACATTGTCGAATCAGAAATCAATCGCCCAAAACATCGAGAGCCGGACCTACATTGTCGAATCAGAAGGAGACCTACTGATAGTTGTTCGAGATGGGATTTTTTTGGATTTTCCTAAAGACTATATCGCTAAGGAGGAGGAAGATGGTTATTTTGTTGATGAGTCTAGGGCTGTCTATGGGGCTAAAGTATTTCGGGTTTTTAAGGTTGATTTAAGCAATTCGGGATGTGTGGTGTGGTCCGTGTGGAGTTACAGAGCTTACGAGACAATGCCCTGTTCTTGGGCGATAATGCTTCTACATCTGTTCGGGCCTCTGCGTCTTTAGGAATTAGGCCTAATTGCATCTACTATACCGACGATTGTTGACAATCTTACACATGTTTCAGGCGAGGAGGTGACAAAGACATGGGTATCTTCAACTTGGAAGATGGAAGCCAGACTTGTTACTATAAAGGGGAGTGTTTTAGCCGTATATACTTGCCCTCCTATATGGGTCAGACCATATTTCTGATGTGCTGGATTAATACTTATGCTTGTTTTGGACTTCGGTTTTCTAAGTTATTTCCCTAGTGTTCGGTTTTCTAGTTGTTATGGACCTTCACTGTTTTAAGTTTTTTTGTAACTTAGTTTTGATTTTCTATGTGCTTTATTGTTTAAAGTCATCTTTTAGTTCTTCAAATCAAATCCTACTAATTTATGAAAAAAAAATTGTCGCAAGTTGTATATTCTTGTCTTCTCTTTACAAGTTTTCAGGTGCAAGGTAAGCTATATATATGAGAAAAACTTCTCTACGGAGCAACTCGTAAATAAAGTTTACGGCGCTCAATCGTGCGCGTTCAAAAGTATTTTGGACGGTCCGGATTAAAAACTAATTTTGACCGGTAAAAATTAGTTGATACCAGTCAAAATTGAAAAGCAGATCTCAATCACTGATTGCTGAAATGGACAGCCGAAACTGTGCAGAGCCGTGAATAAGTTTCTCTCAAGCTACATATGCACGAGTAAGTTCTCGTCTGTTATAGTGCAGATGCTCTTATGAAACTAACGGTTGTGATGTGAAGTTCTTAGTTAATTTTGTGATTTTCTTTGTCCTGTGTGACTTCACTGAATGTTTAATTCCATTGTTATTACTTTGGTTGATAAGTGATATACGTGCTGTTTGATAAAACTGAAAGTTGAAAATTTAAGTACTGAAAGCTGAATGCTGAATTTTTTAAGCTGAAAAGATGTTTGATAAATATATTAAGCACTGAATTAAAAGAATTATAAATTAATTTTGTTCCAATTCTCTCTTAATTTACTCATAGTCACAATATATTTATGATAATGGTGGAGTGGTGGCGGAGGTGGTGGTGATGTGGTGATGGTAGTGGTGGTGGGAGGAGTGGTGGTGGTGGTGTAGTGATGGTACTGGTGGTGGAGTTGTGGTGATGGTGGAGTGGTGGAGTTGCTGGTGGTGGAGTGGTGGAGCTGCTGGTGGAAGTGGTGGTGGTGGTGGTGGTGGTGGTGGAGTAGTGGTGGTGGCGGTGGTGGAGTTGATGATGGTAATGCGGTGGTGGAGTGGTGGAGCTGGAGTGGTGGTGGTGGTGGTGGCGGTGGTGGAGTGGTGGCGGTGGAGGGTGGTGGAGTGGTGGTAGAAGTGGAGGTGGTGGTGGAGTGGTGGAGTTGGTGGTGGTGATGTGGTGGTGGAGTGGTGGAGCTAGAGTGGTGGTGGTGGAGGTGGTAGTGGTGGTGGTGATGTGGTGGTGGTGGAGCTGGTGGCGGAAGTGGTGGTGGTGGTGGTGGTGTAGTGATGGTAGTGGTGGTGGTAGTGGAGTGGTGGAAGTGGAAGTGGAGGTGGTGGTAGTGGTGGTGGTGGAGTAGTGGAAGTGTTGGTGGGAGTGGTTGTGGTGGAGGTGTTGGTAGGAGTGGTTGTGGTGGTGGTATAATGGTTGAATGCAAGTACACAAAATTCAGCCCTAATTAATTAGCTCAAAGCTATTTAATTTTTTTCAACTTTTTAGCTTACATTTTAAGTGACACTTAAATTGTTAAGCACTATAAAATATGGTTATCAAACCTACTTAATCACTTACTCCGTATTACTTAATTGATTCAATTTTAAGTGTTGAATTTAGGTTATCAAACAACCCGTAGATTGTTGTATAGAAAGTGCATCAAGGGAATTTCACTTGTATACAAAGTTGCAAGAATTGTTAATTAAATGAATTTTTAATTAATTTTGGTCTTTTTAGCATAGAAAATAGAAACATATACTGATTATGAAATTCAATTTTTAGTTGGCTTTGATCTTGGAAAAAAAACGATAATGGGTTTTTATATTAATATTATGCATGTCTTGCTTTTCCATATATAATTACATTGATATTTATTTTCCTACACAATTGGTCCAAGCATGATTTTGAAAGATCAAATCTTTAACTGATTAGGAAATTCAAAAGAATCAATACTCCTACTATTTAAGGAACCACAAGGTCCACAAGTATGGGGTATGGATTGGCATCGCCAGCATCGTTTCGCGTCATGTTTTTATTGAGTTACGCTAGTCTAATACGTATTTATCCTATTTAATTTTCGTGTTGGCAAGTCGTGTCATAGTTATAATCGTATCAAAAAGCGATTGACCCAAACCTCTAACTCCGTGTTGTATTTGTGGGTCGTGTCTGGAGTTCACATCCCAATTAGTAACTATCAACCAAATTAACAAGAACATGACTTTGGAATCCTCCACATCTTCCTTTATTTTACTTGGTAAAATGAGAGACTATGGGTTCCCAATAATGTTAGGAACACAAGACTCCATCATAACACATGCCTGCATGACACTGTATGATTGGTAATGGGATATAATCACTTTAAAATTATTTTGCAACCACCAATCATGCCGTACCACGTGTTCGATGTTGTGTTCACAAACATAGCTTTATACGGAGTATGTGTCCACTCTCCGAGAGGATTAACCTAAGCCAATAAATTAAGTATTTGAATATAATTTTGGCCTTGGGCCTCATCATGACTTATAAGGGGTTGTGTTGTGTTTGGAAAGTATACAAATGCATAGTAAATCATTAAATGAATTTGCAAAAAAGTGGAAATCCCAAAACCCATGAGATATATATATATATATATGCTATAAATATATGGCTTTTGGAGTATGCGAATCCATACGGTGCAGGAGTAAACTTTATTCACTCCAAAATCAAACAAGTTTATTACTACTACCAACTACTCAAAAAAACCTACGCAACCTAATGGAGAAGAGTGCTATTTTCTCTGTGTTCTTGCTTTGCTTGCTTTTACTCAATGTTGTCTCAGGTCTCTCTCTCTCTCTCTCTCTCTCTCTCTCTCTCTCTCTCTCTCTCTCTCTCTCTCTCTCTCTCTCTCTCTCTCTCTCTCTCTCTCTCTCTCTCTCTCTCTCTCACTTTTTTGTCTAGTACTCTTTTTAGTATTATTTATTTTTTCCTAATTGTTTGTTTAGGTTTTCGTTGTAATTTTTAGGATTAATCATTAATTTGTCTCGATAAGGCGAATTTGAAAAGTATAAAAATATGGTTCGATGTTGAGAAAAGTTCATGTAAAACGACACTTTAGACAACAAAAACTGTTCATTATTTTTTTCTTCGTTTATAGTAATTTTTTTTATCATAGTTTTTACTTTTTAGATTTCTCTTATCGACCTACCGATCAACCAAAAAAAAAAAAAAGACTCCTCTTATCAAGATAGATGATTAATTCAACAAATACGATGTGAATTTAACAAAAATTCAGAAAAGACGAGTAATGTTACAAAACACACAATACGAAAAGAAAAGAAGTTAGGGAGAATGGGTCCTAATTATTCACCTATATATCCAAAATTAAACCACAAAAATAGTTAAAAACTGAAATATGTGGATTGTGGAACGACATTCACTCGAATCCACAGTACTCCAAGTTTGAGTTTCAATTTTCTAAAAATTTTCTAATTGCTCGGCTTCATTTTTTTTCTTTTTCGATTCTTCTGTAGACGCAAGGGCGAGAATGGGGCTGGAAGAGGTGGTGCCGAAGATTTGCAACAAGAGCATAAAACTGAAGGGGTGCACCAAAAAAGTGTGTTTCCCTTTGTGTTTGAAAACGTTTAAGAACGCCAGAGGCGGGGATTGCCTCCCTCCTGATTCCGAAGCCAGCTCCGTCGACTACTTCATCGCCGGAGAAGACAACTGCTATTGTTTCCTTGATGATTGTTAAAAGAGTTGCTCAGATTTTGTGTGCTGCTAATTGGTACTCCTATATTTCCATTAGATTGCTTTGATCAACAAGAATAAAATCCAGCTCCACAGATTTTCCATCAAATCTCTCTCTCTCTCTCTCTCTCTCTCTCTCTCGAACTTAAATAGGGTTCCTTCCCCATATACGGAGAAAATACTTATGTAATCAAATTTTGGAGGTTAATAAAATTATAGCAAGAATGAATAGATAATCACAATTTCTTTAAATCACATTTTGTGTTTTGAAATGGACAAATCAAAATCAACTTTTATTTGAGTAACTACAAACGTGAATTGGACCATAAAGCCCAAGGGTTACCGATATCAGATTGTGCTAAATTTTTTCAGGAACCCATAAAAAAAAAAAGGAATAACTTGTAATTTAAATTATCTCTATAGGACCCGTAATGGGCTCCACAAAAATCAAAACTAAGGGGTTGTTTGATAACCTGAATTCAGTACTTAAAACTGAATCAATTAAGTAATAAGTGATTCAGTAGGTTTGATAACCATATTTTACATTACTTAACAAATTAAGTGCTACTTAAAATGTAGGCTAAAAAGTTGAAAAAAATTAAGTAGCTCTGAGCTACTTAATTATGGCTGAATTTTTGTGTACTTGCATTCAACCACCATGCCACCACCACAACCATTCCCACCACCACCACTCCTACAACTCCTCCACTACCACCACCACCTCCACTCCACCACCACTTCACCACCATCATCCACCACCACCACCACAACTCCACCACTCCAGCCCACCACCACACCGCCACCACCACTACCACGCCGCCGCCGCCACCATTACAACGCCACCATTGCACAACCACCACTCCACTGCCACCATTACACCACCATCACTCCACCGCCACCCCACCATTACACCACCACCACCACCACTCTCACTCCATCCCCACCCTCACCACTCCACCACCACCACCACCACTCTCGCTCCATCACCACCACCACAATCAGCAGTCCAATATTACCGTAAGTATATTGTGACTATTAGTAAATTAAGAGAGAATCAGAACTAAAATTAATTCAACATTTTTTAATTTAGTACTTAATATATTTATCAAACAGCTTTTCAGCTTAAAAAATTCAGCATTCAGCTTTCAGTACTTAATTTTTCAGCCTTCAGTTTTCAGTTTTATCAAACAGCCCCTAAGTATACAATATAGGCTTTTTTGTGGAATGGCCAAACACATGCTTAGGGGTAGGTTGGAAACTTGGAATTGGGGAAGGGAAACGACAGCGTTTTGGGGGATGCTGTAGCGCTATGCCGAAGGAGTCCGGGTTTAAGTTGAAAAATTGGAATTTGAGGAAACCTTAGGGTTATTTTCGTAATTTTCCCTTCTGTCGAGCGATGCCTATATATACCCTTCGAGATCAGCTTATAATGAAACGGATACGGACAGCAGCGCGGAATCGATGAAGAGAGAGAGTGGCTAGAATGGAAATTGAAACCTACGGAACGGAGGTTGGCGAAGAATTCGATTACGACGACGAGGACGACGTTGAATCGGTTAGATTTTGATAACTCGCTGATTTCATCTCTCTTAATCTCCTCATGTACCCGTCCCAAAAAAATCTCCTCACGTCGGGAGAGAGAGAGAGAGAGTTCGTGTTCCCGTTAGGGTTTGTCAGTTCATCGTTTTATATTGAGTCGGTTATATTTTGTTCACATTTTTTATGGCCAAATATTGTTATCTGAGTTGAATCGGTTTTAGATTTTGTTCACAATCTATATCTAGATCTCCGTTGTATTCGGAATTCCTAATAGCCTTGAGAAGAAGAACATGAGGCTGGATGAGCTTATTGACGAAATTGTTGTTGGGGTACACCCTAGTGTGGTGGGTGTGAGTGTAGGGGATCACTCCCCCTTGTATAAGAGTGCACTGTGTGTGTGGGTGGGCTGAGACAGAGAGAGGGTGATGGAGAGTGTGAGCCGGTTGAGGCTCCCCCAACGGGGGGGAGTTGGGGGAGCGGGGCTCCTCGGAGATGTTCGGAGAGACTGTCGGAGAGCCACCGGAGTGAGGGAGAGAGAGAGAGGAGTGATGGCAGCCGGGTTGTGGCGTGCCAGATAGGTTTTTTCATGTAAATTGTATTTGTTTTGTGAATAATTAATACAATTACGGAGTTTTTCCTCGGATATCTCTCGTTTTGTGCTTGGTTTGGTTGCGTGCTTGTGCTTCGGGTGCGGATTTGGGGGTCGGGGTCTTGACCCAACAGTGGTATCAAAGTCGGAGTTGCTAGTTCGGGGTACGCCGGAGAAGCACATCACTGTTCGGAAGAAGCACGGAGCATTACTCTTGCTGGGTTTTCGGTTGAGCCGTATGAAAACTCAATTGGACTAGTAAGGGTTGTGCACCTCACTGAGACGAGTCCATAGGAGGTGTCGGCGGCGGGTTTCGATATCGAAGGAGGGCTCGGAGCCGTTTGAACGACAGAGTGGCGGCGAGTGCATTTTTTGAAAAGCCCGAGGGTGAGGTTGCTCGGATTGAAGTTTGGAGCACAGGGTCAAATGGGGCTTGAAGAGACGATAACAACGGTGGTCGAAACGCCGCCGAAGGAGGCCGGAGGAAGCCACACGCTTGGCCAGAAGGGGCGGCGCGTGGATGCGAGTCAGATCTACTCACTCGCGTGGGTTGCACGCGTCAGACACACGGGAGACACACGGGAGGCGTGTGCCGTCAACACCAGTCAACCGTTCAACACTGACTGGGACGCCACGAAGGAGCCACGTTAGATGCCACGTGGTGGACATGTCATCGCCACGTGGCAGTGCCACGTCAGCAAAAAAGGGTCCCATGAAGTGCCACGTCATTGCCACATCGGATGGTCAAAGGCCACGTCAGCCGGTCAACGCTGACGTGGCGGTACAGTGGTGGCAGATTGGGCCGGTTCAAGCGGTACACAGAGGGTTTTGGCCGGTTCATCCCGGTTCGGGTCAGTTACGAAATGGGTTCGACGTTCCGGACGCAACCGCGCGCTTCGTTTTCGGATTGGAGGCTCCTAGGCTGGTGCGAGTGCCTAGTGGAGTAAGGAAACACGTGTTTGGAGGCGGTTTGGGTTGCGTGGAGGCTTGTTTGAGCAGCATGGATGTTTAATGGTGATCTGTTATGAGCTAGCAAATAAGGAGACTTTACATTCGAGCGGGTTTGCTCGTCTGGTAACTGACACAGGCGCTTGCTATTAGTAATAGATCGGTTTGGAGATGCTGGGAAGCCAGGAACGGAATGAGGATGGAGGAATGGCAAAGAGGAGACCCGGGGAGAGCTGACGAGAGTGCAGGGAGATGACGAAGAGTGGCAGGAGGGTCAGGGAATTGGCGGAAATGGAAGATTGACGGAACAGACTTGCAGGGATCGGAGGTTGATCGGGGCAGACATGCGCGGAGCTAGTGATCAAGGAGACACTCACTCGAGTATTGTATCCCGGTTGGGGATGCGGATGAGCTCGGGTTGGCAATGACACAGACGCTCACTATAGCGATGGTTTGCGGAGATGATTGACAGTGATCAGAGGCAATCTGGTTCAATCGGAAGACCTATCATCGGGAGTTGCAGTTGTGATTTGGGATGCACGAGGAGGATGATAGGGTCACGGATTGTGTTTTGTGATTGGGCACGAGCGTTCGAGATCAGACACGACTACCGAGCACAGCAAGGATACATTCAGAGGAATGACACAGGAGCTGTGAACGGATGGTGGTGACAGTGGAAGCGGTGCCAGTTCTATGATTGATCCGGTGAATAGGTAAGTCGCTGATGACTAGACGTTCACGTGGTGAGGGGGTGCGAGGCACTCCGGTTGAGGGGGTGCAGGTTCAAACACGGCAGATCTAGTCTTGCAGGGAGACACTCGGTTAGGCACGGACACTCCGGTGTGAGGTGTTGAGGAGTCTGACTTTGGTAATGACACAGGCGCTTGGCTAGAGTGGTTGAACGGATCGACGATTACCCCAATGTAGGGGGTGATTATTGGGGTACACCCTAATAAGGTGGGTGTGAGTGTAGGGGATCACTCCCCCTTGTATAAGAGTGCAATGTGTGTGTGGGTGGGCTGAGACAGAGAGAGGGTAGGGGAGAGTGTGAGCCGGTTGAGGCTCCCCCAACGGGGAGAGCAAGGCTCCTCGGATATGCCCGGAGAGACTGTCGGAGAGCCACTGGAGTGAGGGAGAGAGAGAGAGGAGTGATGGCAGCCGAGTTGTGGCGTCCCGGAGAGGTTTTTTCATGTAAATTGTATTTGTTTTGTGAATAATACAATTACGGAGTTTTTCCTCGGATATCTCTCGTTTTGTGCTTGGTTTGGTTGCGTGCTTGTGCTTGGGGTGCGGATTTGGGGGTCGGGGTCTTGACCCAACAATTGTTTCGTGTTTTTTTCTTTCAAAACTTGTTGTATCGAGCTAAAATTTGCTGTTTGTGTTCCTAACAGGAGGATTTGGCAGCTTTGCATAAAAAACTCGCAGAAGGGGACCAAGAGGTGGCGAGGTTGAATCGAGAGAATGAGAAGGTGGTGGAAGAGCTGGCGGGGTTAGAAAGGGAAAAAAAGGTAGAATATTCTCATTCTTTTTTCTTTTTTTTAAGCAAACTGTTATTCTACTCTACTAAGATTACACGATTCTCGTGTGCTTCACTTATAAGATCAACATGGGTCATCCTATCTTGTTAAAATCAATCACTAATAGCTTCTTATATGAAGTATCGGTATCGACGTATGATTATTTCTTTCTAAGATTATAACAACGAAATTTAACTTCATAATTATCTGCATCATTAGGTTGACATGTGGTATCTTTGCATATCAAAAACGACAATCTCATCAACTACCATCATTAGTTGGTCATATTTTGAAAAATTTTTTGCGTAACAATCTGTCATTGTTTTTGCACTATTTTGTTGATCAGCAAAACAATCTTCTCTAATTAATATTATTGGCTTCAAGTCTTCAACCATATTGGTCATCTATTTCTTTTGTCCAATAACCTAAGAGAAAAACCGCATTAGGAATCATCGATTCGCTTGGTGAATTTTAGAATCGTATGAATGGAGCAATTTGGGGGGGAAAAATCTCGAGATACATGGTTGGTTTGGGCGACAGTATTCTATTTTACGCTGAATAAATGGTTGAAATCCTCATCTACCGCCCCTATAATGTTGATACATCTCTCTCTCTCTCTCAATCAAATTGTATCTCCCGTAATCTCGTGTGTCTGTATTGCGTGTGTTTAGGTTTGTGTATTGAATCTACGATTTTGAATTGGTTAGGTTTTTCTCACAATTTATGGGGTTAGGTTTTGTTCAAAATTGAATATGGGGTGCCTGCGTGTTGGCCGATAGGGCCGTCTATGCTCGGCAATGGACGGCTTAGATTTCATCTCAACTGAGAACGGATGGACGACTGAGATCTGTTCGGCACCCCAGTTTTGCAAAAAGAGCAGATCTACCCCAAATTTTGAACAGAACCCAATGGCTACTACTTTTTCCTTGTGTTTTACTTGGGCGATGATTTTCAGCTTTTGAGATGGAAATAGAAGGGGAGGGGAGAGAAATTGGAGGGATGGGGTGGCGCATAGCTAGCGTCCTTTCTTATCTCGCATGCTTTCTTTCTTTCTTCCCTTCACAAAGAACATAAAAAGTCTGAAATTTTGCTGTTAAAACACTTTCTTATCTTGTTACTTGACTTGGTAAGTAAATTAAGTGCACTTTTTTTTTTTTTTTTTTTATCATCATAGCAACTCTCTCATCTCCCCTCTTTTTGGATTGATGATGAAGACGAGGAGATGGGACTGGGGAGCTTATTAAAGAAACTGTTAATTTTGCCCTTTTAAAACTTCTTGTACTGATCTTATTATCTGTTTGCCTAACAGGAGCTTACGGAATTGATTTTGAGGAATGACGAAACAATTGCGAGGCTCAAGACAGAAAATTCAAGGACTAGGTGTGGGATAGGGTACCTCTCGGTAAGATGTCCTTCGTTGTTTTTTCTGAAGCTTGTGTGTGCATCTATGTGTATACGTAACCACACATAAAAGGGATGGTGTTGGCTAGATCTGCTCTTTTCGCATTTCGTAAAGGCTCTGAGAACGCTAGGGGAGGAGGGGAGAGAAGTGGAGCTGGAGCGACTAGGTGGCACAGACTTATCCCATTAAGTCTCAAGTTTGAGGCAATTTGCATGCATCTCGCATCCTCTGTTTCGTTCTTTCCTTCAATAAGAAATAGAAATTAACTAAAATTTTGCAGTTAAAAGTTAGTAAAACACTTTCTCATGTGGTTGCTTGACTTGGTGAGTAACTTTAAGTGCTCTCTCATAGAAACTCTACCAAGAAGATAAGACGGGGCCATGGGGAGCTTATTATATAAATTGTTGTTTTTGTCCTTTTAAAGCTAGCCGTACTGAACTTATTATGCCGTTGCCTAACGGGAGGATATGGCAAGGAAAGACGAAGAGCATGCGAGGCTCAAGGCAGCAATTGCAAGGCATAGGACCAAGTTAGGGTTCCTCCCAGTAAGAGTTATGACTGTGTCTCCATCTGTGTATGAGTTATAAGTATATACTGTATATGTAGCCACGCATGAAGGGAATGTGTTATCTTAACAACCTCTAACCAATTTAATTAGTTTTGGTCAATCACTAGGTTTACTGAACATTTAAAATAGTGTAAAAAGCTATATATTTTAATTTACTGCGTTTCTTGTTTCTCTTGTGCATTCAATTGTTAGAGCATGTACACCAGTTGTGAGCAAAAATGACTATGAACAGTAGATTTTTTTTACTTTACCTACCCATCTTGTCCTCTCAAACTGCAGCAGTCTCTCTACTGCAGAGAAGAACGAGAGAGAATGAGGTAGTGGAAGGGAGGAGAGAGAGGAAGAATTATTATTTTTTTTTGGTAATTAAGAGGAAGAAGAAGAATTATTATACTAATGGTTTGGTGATGAATAGTTGCTCGGTAGTTTTGGAGAGGATTTTTGGGAAAGGAAAAATAGCTTTGTGTTTGCCGAGGCTGCTGTGAGCTCTTTTGGTGTCTTTGAATAGGTAAAATGACTATAAAGGATGTTTTTGCTAGTCTGGTGTACATGCCCTTAGATACACAGAATAGGAGTTTTTATGCAAATTTGGTAGTCTGGTGTTGATTAGAAAAATTTTCAGTTTCCGACTTATTATGTTTATATGCTTTTGGCTGAGAACGAAGGGTATGTGAGGCTTAATGATGAGAAACAGAGGCTTAGGATGAGTTAAAAATGTCTCAAAGATGTCAAATGTCTCGAAGATGTTAGATATTTTGTTCTTTGTTTTTTCCAACTTGTCCATAACTGCTGCATGCACAATGAAAATCTAGGGTATTTGTTTGTGCATACCGAGAAAAGCTGAACTCATCTTCGCTAATTGGTGTTCCATATTCCAGTGTGCCACCACTTGACTGAAATAGGATGCATATGGACAGATTTGAGATGCATTTTTAGAAGCATGTTTCATTTGGATTATAATTTTATATTTCTAGCCTGTCCAATTCTCTCACTGACATCAATTTTCTACATCCGAGTATTGGCGGTAAATAACCAGAAAGGAAAACGACTGTTGGAAATTCCTCATCTGAAGCATTTTGATGACAACTGTGACAATATATCCACATATTCACATGGCTATACTAGATGATTTCTGAAACTAAAGGTCTAAGAATCTGTGTACTGGATAGTTTGTTATTCCTAGGTGAAATACAGTGTAAAATTGGATAGGAATATTTTGGAAAAATGGGTGGGACTGGGGGATACCTTTGTGGCTGGATGTTTAAGAATTTGAAATTAGTGGCTCTCGAGTCTCAACTCTTCTAATTCAAATGGACTGCGCTGCATGTTTATCCGATTTTGTTTTCTCTTTTTATATTTCCTGCTTCAATGTAATGACTCTCAAGAGTAAGTATTGAGATGCAGCGTCACCGCGAGTAACATTGCTACTGTGGGGAGTATTTTCTATTTAGAGAGAAATTGAATGAGATTCTTGCATATAGGCCTCCAAGTAACATTGCCATGAACATTGTGTGAGATGTGGTGTGCTTGCTGATTGCCAAAAGCATTCGGTTGAGAGCGAACCGTTCAGGCACTTTGGTTTTATGTTCGAGTGGCGTGACTGCATGCGTCGATGTAGGAAGGCGTGTTGTTGCTGATCTCTAATCAGTTACTAGTGGCTGCGACTTATTTACCTATTTACCACATCTGTGGAACAAAGTGGTTCACATCTGTTGTATAAAGTGGAATTTAGGCCTTTTAAAGTTATTTTGTAGCATGACAGCTGCATATGGGAACGTTCTTTATTGCTCCCTCCGTCCCACAACGTTGGTCCTTTTTGGGGATTCCAACCTTTTAAGGAGACAAGCATTAAATGCACGTCTCCTTTGAAATTGACCATTGATTTCCACTTCTACCCTTTGAATCCCACTTTTAAAGTTATATTTAATTATTTATGAAGGGTAAATGGTTGAAATCCACACATTTTTTACTTCACTTTTCAAAGAGGAGTAATAGTTTGGGACATCCCAAAATGAAATATAGGACCATCAATATGGGACGCGGGAGTATATGGGTGTAAAGGAAAGGGATGGCTCGAGCATAACAGACTCCAAACAACTTAAACCGGGTGGCAATCACCTATTTTCTTTCAGATGTATCCAGGTGAGAAGGAAGTGATGGTCAGGAGAGCAATCGAAGAATATGTTCTTCGGAAGCGACAGGTGAGTAACACCCATGTAGATCCATTATAGTTCAGTACATTACTTTTTATGTTTCTGATTACCAAATTTTGGGTGAATTGCAGGAATTGGAAGCAGGGAAGAGCGAGAAGGAAATGCCTGCTGCTACACCGAATCTGAGTCATCTGAAAATTTAAATATGCGAAGGCAATGGGCAATGTTTCTTGTTTAGACATACACCTATGTTTGTTGCTTTCTCTTCTTCATAACAGCCTTTCCTTCATGGGAAAATTAGCCATAATGACGGTAAAATATTTTTCATTTAGGGGAAAGACGCCAGCAAAATAGTTTTCAGTGAAGGTCCTTCAACTTTTTGAGTTTTTTAGCCATAAGGCCAAAACATGTTTAGGCACTTTTATATGGTTTTAGGGTGCACTTTTCTATTATAGGGTTTTAGTGGTTTAGGCACTTTCATAGAGTGCCCTAGAATTTTAGGCACTTTTTAGGGTATTCTAGAATTTTAGTCACTTTCATATATAGGGTACCTTAGGGTTTAGGCATTTTCATAGGCACATTACAAAATGTGCTTGTCATTGAGCTCAAAAGATATAAATATGAGGAAATTTTTTGCTAAGTATCCGCTTCATTCATGGAGCTTACTACTATAGTACTATTTCTTATCTGTGAATGCTTCTAATTTAGTATCCTTATCTAAGGAGATGCTTGTTAGTAATTTATTTTAATCAACGGGTATTTATAATCTTTACGTGGAGAAATAAATAAGTATTTAATATCATGGAGCTCATAATATAATTGAGATAAGGACGGGAGTGCAATTATAGTTCTGTAGTGGGATGAATTATAATTAGTGAAATAAGAAATAGAATCCTGGTGGGATTAGAGTTTCTTATTTACACTGAGAGCCCGGACTTATCACTCCTTAGGTCTCTATCGTAGCCCTATATATACACGTTATGCTCTCTAGGTCAGTTGGAGGTTTTCTATTATTCACGAAATAGAGACAGACTTAGAGAGAGCAAACAGATCACGAAAGAGTCCATGCTCGGTTCGTGTTCTAGACGTGCAGGGAATGCGATAGAAGATCATAAGGTGCAATCGAGCAGTATACATGGCTTATAGCAAGACGTGCTATAACAAATTCAACCAGTGTTCGTGTCGCAGGGAGTTGGGGTGAAACCCTAATTCCGCCTTGTAAGGTTTTGCGGATTTTTTTATTGTCTAATCTGTACGCGTCATTACTGGGTTTTGGGAATCGTTTCCTAACAATGCTCTCTCTCCTTCTCTCCCTCTCTCTCTCTCCCTCTCTCTCAAGATAGTAGAGTTTAAGTACTCCTGAACATCCTTCTAAGAATTACCTGAGCCACTACTGAGGTGGAGGTGACTTGGAGTTGGGGGTGGGGTGTTTTTTGTTTTTATGTAATTCTGTTAAAATAAACACAGTTGTGAATTTATTTTTTTTCATTTTGTCTATCAGTTTCTGCGTTGTAGTTGGTTCCTTGGAGTTAAGCTAGCTCCAGGGCCGGCCCCAGAGTAAGCCCCGCAAGCCCTCGGTCTTGGGCAACCCCTTGACTGGGGGCAATCCACAAAAAAAATTAAAAATCTAATTTATATATAAATTCAAAAAAGTTTCCCATCACAACCCTTTTCTTGGTGCAGTCGTCTAAAGGGCATATTGTCAAAAGAGGTGCTTGGTTCAATTCCGCGCGCGCTTTCTTTTTCTTTTTTCTCCATTTTTTTTTACGTCTTTTTGTTTGCCTGGAATCCACAAATTTTATTCTACCTCTCTTTGTTTTCCTCCCAATAATAATCTATAAGTGATCTGTTCTTACATTTGATGAAAAAAAAGTCATAGTTAAAATAAATCGGGCAAGCTAACACGGTTTTTATTTTTATCTTTGAACTACCATTTCGCAAAAGAAATTAAAGAGAATAGCTATGATATCAATTGAAAATGAGGCGCAATTCTACTAAGAGTATTTTTGAGCATTTGAGACTTTTTTAACTTCTTATGTTTTTCAAACATATACTCTATCAACTAAAAAGCCCAAACAAATAAAAGTTAGCGGAACGAGCCCTGAATTCCTGGATAAGTAAAATACAATGACTCAATTGAGAAATTTGCTTCAAAAAATGCTAGGAGAAGTTGTTTTCTTTAATTCGGATTGTGCTAATCATAAAGTATTATAAACGAGGTTTACATTTTGATGTTGATTTTTTTTTTATGTTATTAAAGCTAAAAAACAATGTAATTTTGATTTTTTTTTTTTTGTACTTGTATTTTTTTTTTTGGTATGATTTAATAGTAAGTGGGTAACAAAGCATGAGGTTGGGTTAGGGCAACCTAAATGTCGGGGCCGGCACTAGCTAGCTCAGATCACCATCTAGTTGCATGAGGTGTTTTCCATGCACGCATTAATATCTAATTATCTACCTATGGTACTTGTCCCTTGATTGGTTATTGGTCAATTTTTATAAGAAGACCCGTCAATGGCGGAACCACAGTGGTAGCTCGACATCGATATTTTGAATGCAGCATATATCATGCCGTTTTATCCGGGCCCGGCCCTGAGATTTCCAAGGCCCTAGGCGGGATTTAAAAATGGGGCCTCTTATTTTTTACTCCCTCCGTCCCATAAAGTTTGGTACTTTCACTATTCCAGCCCTATGAAAAAATTAACTATATCTTTTAATCCGTAATGTTTTTTATAAGCAATATGGATCTTATTTGATAGATTTTAATTTGTTCTATTAAACAAAGTTCAAAAAATCGCCTAAAATATTATGGATTAAAAGATATATGCAATTTAAAAATGACACGCATTCCTAAAAATGCCAAACTTTATGGGACAGATGGAGTAGTATATTTATTAGTTGTTCAATGTAGAGAACAATCTAGCCTTTTGGTTCGGTGGCAAAGTGGTTGAACTGCCTTTAAGTTCCGAAGGGTCATGGGTTCGAGACTCCAGAGTAGTTTCAGCATTAAGTTTGGCTCGCTTACTAAACGAGCCTGAAATTGGAACCCAAATTCGAATTCGGCTCGATTATTAAATGAGTTCGCAAATAACAAGGTTCGTTTGCGGCCTTGGCAGGGTATGTTGCTAGTGTGGATGTTTTGCAAATATATTTGGACTGTATTGGGCTCATTTTAAGGCCGTGTACCCAACACAATGGGGAAAATGGCGACCAAAGACGTGTTTTAATAAATAATATCCGTCAAGAACATGTTGAAAATATTTGTTAAGACTGAAAATGTCCTGACCGTCATTTTCCCAAAACAATGTTTCAAAATGAAGACTACATACGTACCACCATCAGGTGCAAAGTTCTCCGGCACTCCACGTGTTCGGGTTATGATCGCATAACCTCCGCCAATCCCCACCGTCGAATAATTTCCTCAGTCAAAACAATTACGATAATTACATCCTAACCGTCGGTTTTACTCGCACCGGAGCTCTCTACCGTGGACCCTCGGACTATCGGAAATATTATCCTCCTCTTCCTCAAATCAAATCCCCCATCTGAGAATCATCGCCGAAACCTTCAGAGCTCGATCAGTCTTCCAAATTCGTGCTGTTATGGTACGCAATCTCTCTCTCTCTCTCTCTCTCTCTCTGTGTAGGTGTAGGTGTAGGTATACGAGTTTATACCTCCATCGCATTTTCGAGTGACTTAAACAGAATCTGTGGATTTAACAGATCTAATGAGGTAATTGTGATGTTAGGGTTAGGTTATAATCAATGGAACCCATCGGTACCCCCGTCTGAATCGATTCGATGAACTGTTTCAACTAATGTTCTTAACTAATGGGTTCGCCTTATTCTTTTCCCTTAATTTTTTATTGGGAAATGTGAGGAAAAGAGGAAACTTTATGCTTCGTGTAGTTGCATAAAAAATGAGGATTTTTGTGTTTTAGGGCATCGATTCGTATACATCAACTCCTCTTCCAATGTGCTAATCTAACTGTTCTAACATACTGACTTTCGCCGGAAGAAAAAATATAAACTCACATTGTCACATGACATGGGTTCTGGGAAAGAATGATTGATTTCTTGAAAGGTTTTTTTTTTTTTGTTGCATTTGAATTCCTTTTGATTTTAGGGATCTGTGTAGATATACTGGAGTGGTGTTTTAATCATTCTCTGTGCCTTATAGAGAACTTGCGAACCATAAGGCAAGCACAGTGACAAAATTGGGCTTTGAGGACTCATGGCAGATGAAAATATTACCACTGTAGTGTTTTTTGGTAAATAGCTACCACTATGGTTGTATTCAAGATGATTGAGGATATAAACTCCAGACACTCTATTGCCACTACAGAATGAAGAGTTGAATTGGGTGTTATTTCAAAGTAAACTTCTGTGTCATTTGTGTTCTCCTTCCTATCTTAGTTCTAAAAGTCACTAGGCGCTAGTCGGGCGGAAGAGGAACGCCTAGTGTCTAGGCCGACTAGTCAGCCGATTAACTCTCTAGATGGCCGACTAGTCGACGCCTAAGCGCTAGGCGGGGGTCCAACGGTCTATTTTTATCTAGGCGTTTAACCCCCGCCTAGCGCTTAGGCGCCGGCTAGACCGATTTGTAGCACAGAGAACTTAGTAGCTTTTCCAAATGCAATGAAGAGAACTAAACTTGTTCTACATTGACTGTTCTAGATTAGGGCAACATAATATTTTAACCAGGAATGATATAGTTTCAGTAGTCACGGGAGTATGTTCTAACTAAGGAAGTTATTTCCCTCAAGTGGAGTGGAGTTCTGATACAACTTCATGTAAGTGAGCTAAATGCTTGAGAGAAGTTTTTGTTACGTTCAGTTATTGAAGTTCATTAGTAATCAGTGTTCTAAAAGGCGGCTGCCTAGGCCGATTAGTCCCCGCCTAGGCGCTAGGATGTGGTCCGACGCCTAGATTAGACAGCCGACTAGTCGGGTGCCTAGGTGCTAGGCGGCTGCGCCCCTTTTCCGCCCGACTAGCACCTAGCGATTTTTAGAACATTGTTAGTAATACAGTCATACAGATGATGGGTGACTCATGATTGTGTGTTCTGGGTTCTCAAATAAATTTATCTTAGAAAGATTGATGAAGTTTCTTGATTGCATTAAGTACATGCTTACTTGTTTTGTCTGATCTATTAAGTTGGCTTTGCCTACATCTGCAGATTCTTGAAAATTATGACTTGTTGCATTTTATCTCTATACTGTTTGATCTGTTTATCTTGAACCCTTGGCCGCTGCTATAGCCACCAACATGACTCATATCTGTTATCACTCTAAACCTTCCATCCAGTTTTTCATCTGTTAGAATGTCCACAATTTGGATGTGTGAACAGTCTTATTTGCTACTTATCCTTGCTGTTAAATCTGATCATGTTCCTATTCTCTTAGTCTAGTGTCAGTTTGGGCTTACTTTACTTCTCTTATCACCCTCCTTAGTGGGGAGGTATACCTGGCATTTCAGAGTCTTACAGAGCCTCTAGAAAATGAGTAAAAGATAAATGGTTAGGTTTATTACATTTGCTTTTCTATTATGTTTTATCTAGTCTTATTTACTTTCTATTTTTTAGTTCTCTTTTACACTTACTTGGGGTTGTGTGTTATATTTTCGGTCAAGTAGAAGTTATGTTCATGACATTGTAGATTTATACCTGAATTAAAGTTGGACAAGATGGGAAAATATGATATTTTGGTTTCCTTTGATGTCATTCTGTGACTTTTTTGATAGGCACCCCGTAAGGGCATTCTTACTCTTCATAGGATGGCTTTGGTTCAGCGTCTCAGCGAGAGCTGGGTGCCAGGCAGCAGATTATTTAGCACCCAAGGTGCAACAACTGCTAGCACCCCGCAGCCTCCCCCACCTCCTGAGAAAACCCATTTTGGTGGCCTGAAGGATGAAGACCGCATTTTCACAAATGTGTATGGTTTGCATGATCCTTTTCTTAAAGGGGCCATGAAACGGGGTGACTGGTATAGAACCAAAGACCTAGTACTCAAGGGTGCCGATTGGATCGTTAATGAAATGAAGAAGTCTGGCTTACGTGGACGCGGTGGTGCTGGTTTTCCATCTGGTCTCAAATGGTCCTTCATGCCAAAAGTATCTGACGGACGCCCTTCTTATCTTGTTGTTAATGCTGATGAAAGTGAACCCGGAACTTGTAAAGATAGGGAAATAATGCGTCATGATCCACACAAACTACTAGAAGGATGCCTAATAGCCGGTGTGGGAATGAGGGCTACTGCTGCTTATATCTACATCAGGGGCGAGTATGTTAATGAACGCAAGAACCTCGAGAAGGCCCTGAAAGAAGCTTATGAATCAGGACTGTTGGGAAAAAATGCATGTGGGTCTGGTTATGATTTTGACGTGCATATCCACTATGGTGCTGGCGCCTATATCTGTGGTGAAGAGACTGCACTTTTGGAAAGCCTTGAGGGGAAACAAGGGAAGCCCAGATTGAAGCCTCCTTTCCCAGCAAACGCAGGGCTATACGGTTGTCCCACAACCGTTACAAATGTCGAAACGGTTGCTGTTTCTCCTACCATTTTAAGGCGTGGGCCAGAGTGGTTTGCTAGTTTTGGCAGAAAGAACAACTCAGGTACAAAGCTATTTTGTGTATCGGGTCATGTGAACAAACCGTGCACAGTTGAAGAGGAGATGAGTATTCCGTTGAAAGAGCTGATAGATAGGCACTGTGGGGGTGTTAGAGGTGGATGGGACAATTTACTTGCAGTAATCCCGGGGGGTTCATCTGTGCCGTTGCTTCCTAAGGACATATGTGATGATGTGATGATGGACTACGATGCGCTCAAGGCTGTCCAATCAGGATTAGGGACTGCGGCTGTGATCGTGATGGATAAGTCAACCGATGTTGTGGATGCAATCTCAAGGCTCTCCTATTTTTACAAGCATGAGAGCTGTGGTCAGTGTACGCCCTGTAGGGAAGGTACAGGGTGGCTTTGGATGATTATGGAGAGGTTGAAAGTTGGAAACGCTAAGTTGGAGGAGATTGACATGCTTCAGGAGGTGACAAAACAGATTGAAGGGCATACCATATGTGCGCTGGGTGATGCTGCTGCTTGGCCTGTTCAGGGTCTTATTAGGCATTTCAGGCCAGAGCTTGAGAGGAGGATTAGGGAGCGTGCAGAGAGAGAGTTACTGGAGGCTGCTGCTTGAGTCCTGAATTCAGGTTTGTTTGTGCACCCTTTTTGGCTTTTAGTTTTTGCATTGTGAGTATTTGCTACCACTCCCAAGGATCTAGCCACGTGCACCGTTCTCGAGAAGTGAACCAAACTAAGTCTTGTGTCCCAATCAATGGGAGTCAGCTATAGGAATCGTTTTTTCGCCATTCTGCTTTGTCAAGGGCCTTATAATCAATTAGACCTACTGCCTTAATTTCCTTTCCTACAATGCATCCTGGGTTAATTTAGGCCTCCCTGCTAGCGTTGGGTAGCATTTCCGCTAGCTCTAATGAAAGCTCTTATTGTTTAATGACTTTCCCTTATAACAGTCTTCTACGAATATATGGTGGAACTTGCCCCTGTGGTATTTGGAGGACTTGTTTCAACATGTATAACTGCAGTGTCATTGAAACTAGTTAATTTCGCAGTAACATATACAAACATCCAAGTCTTTGAGGGTAGATTACCCTTATTTATGAAGATTCTGTCTTTTTCAATCACCAATGTCTTTCTTAATTGCACCCTTGCATTCTAGTCACATGGAAGTGCAGTGTATGTTTTGGCATTGGAAAATTTAAAGCTGAATTGAACTGGAAAACCAATTTTCTTGAAAATTAACATGGATTAAACGAGCCTGTGTGACAAGACTGAGCGAAAACTGAAAACAATGCTTATAGTTTTCCAGAGTAGATATAGTTTGTTGCCCAACTAAGAGCATTGTGCATTGGCAAAATGGCAACAGCCTTTGGAGGTGTAAGTTGTAACGTGTCTCGCGCACATGCGCGCGCACACACACACACATCCACTAGTCTAAGAATTGCATAGGAGTACCATGTTTATTTCTTCATCCAATGGACGTCAACAATCTACCCGTTCCTGATTTACGGCAATTCTCGGTCTGTTTTCTGGTATGTAGGGAAACACCTTTGGTGCTGGATTGTAGAATAAAGAACGGGAAAGGGAAGTACTCCAAACAATAGAATTGACTCAGGGGAGCTGGCTGTCCTAGTGAGTGGCATGTTTATTTTTATGATTTTGTATCCGTAATGATTGCACCAGAGATGCTGTAACTCCTCCCCATTTTGTGTGGGTCTTGAATTTTTATTGTCAATTCTTCTATTGGGTAAAATATATGCTTGCCCCTTAAAATTGAACACTCTTGCCCCTTCAACTACCAAACCATTACACACTAAGGACAATCCGTCTCTCCCATTCAAATCATGGACGGAAAATTTAACACCTCTCCCTAAGTGGGTTAGTTGAAGGCTATTAATATGTCTTTGAAGACTACACATGAACACAAACCAGCATTTTGCAGATGATGGAACCTAGTTGTTGATTGAGCGTGGCTAGATACTAAAATGCTCGCAACCATCTGACACCTATCACCACAAAACCCGCTACATCACAATTCTTCAAACATCCCTCAGACTCCCCCAACTCCCTCATCTCTCACCCCAATTCCACTCACCAGATCTTTCTCCTTTATCTAATACCTCACCCATCCCACCCCACCCCACCAGATTATTTCTCGCTCCCATATCCCACCCCCACTTCGTCACCCATGCATCCCCGTATCCCACACCCAAAACGACTGACTGATTCACCCTTGCTCATATGGCAGAACCCACCCACCTCAATTAAGAGACACAATCACACTCACACACCCATTGAGAATCCCCTATTTACTCCTTTCCCAGGCTCCTAATGATCCAAGACATGCACTTTATGGTTGCCTATGTAAGAACACCCCTCCAGAAGCTTTAGAACTTTAGCAGCAATTAGAGCTGACATGAGCCACAGAGAGAGACGATACTAACCCACTTAGGGAGAGGTGTTAAATTTTCCGTCCATGATTTGGATGGGAGGGGATGGATTGTCTTTAGTGTGTAAGAGTTTGATAGTTGAAGGGGGAAATAAAAAATTTCGGGATAGTTTAACGGGCATGTACATATTATACCCTTCTTCTATTTGAGACTTGAGGACATGTTATTGACAATTTGAAGAAACCTGCTTTAAGTATCTCTATTTCTTCAATAAAACAAAAAATGCCACGTTGCATGTTTGAGATTGAATTTGAAGGAAACGATTTAACTAGGCAAGGGAAAAACAAAGAACATCCAACTCCATCATAATCAGAAATTGTTGAAGAGCAACAATTGGTTTATTAGATCTTCTGTAGTGAAACGGAGGGATGTGTGAGTTGTTCACCTTACAAATTTTGAAAAAGTCCACCACATGTTCCGAAAATCCCTGTATGGCTGCCAACTTCCAACCCTTCTAATTGCACGATGTGACATTGTGGTTGTTAGAATGTGGTAATAAGGGATAGGGTATTAGATCTTCTGTGGAACGATAATCGTCTTCTTTGATGTATTACTATGCTCTCTCTTTTTTTTATGAATGAAAGTTTCTTACCTGACCAAAAAAAAAATCACTGAGGTACAAGAAATGGCACCAAAATACTGCCTGCCCGTGGAAGTGATTTGAAGATTAGATCTGCATCAACATGAGCCCAAATTCGCAGTCAGTCGTCGCCACTGCGACTATAACCCATCACAGATTGGCAGCGCTAGAAAATAATGATCTTATTTAACCATTGTACATCGCTAAAATCAGGGAATGGAATAATTGAGAATCTCGAATAACTGCCAATCCGCTAAAGTTGCTAAAGTAGTGATAAATTCCAAAACAGAGGGAAGAATAGGTGCTCTGTCCTAAAGAGAGAAGAGATTCAACCGTGTCACAACCAACAAAAGGAGGGTGTACGGATGGCGATGGGATGAGTTGGAGTTGGATTTATAGTCCCCGTCCCACCATGTTCCTTATCTGGGGCGGAGTCAGAGAAGGAAAATCAAAGAGATGGTAGAGTCGGGGATTATTGGGTCCTCATTCACCGTTGTAAGGAATTAATTAGGTATGTTTGTGCATCCAATTGCTCTGGTATTGTATTAGCGTGGCAAACCCGAGAGGCGTGAGCTGTGTGTGCATGGCAGAAAGAGAGAGAACCAGAGGCGGGAGTAGAGTCGAGTCACTGTTGGTGTGCTCCTCCTCCAGTAGAGTTTTTGTAATATATTGTGACAGAGAGCAAATTTTCGACAGTGTGCTCCTCCTCCAGGAGAGTTTTTGTAATATATTGTGACAGAGAGCAAATTTTCTTCCAATCTAGCGTGTGCGCGTTCGGTTTTGATTGCAGTTGAGCATAACATTTACTATAACTTAAGGATGTCTATTGAATAGAATACCGAGTTGAAAAGATTAACCTTCAGATCTAGTACGTCATACGTTATTCAAAGCACTCTCTTAATTGAAAGAAAAATGGTACAAGGACAGATATTGTTTCTGGCCAGTTGGTTATTCTTTTTAATTTTTTTAATAGTAAAATGAAAATGATTAATCATATCTTCCCAAAGGTTCGATTTCTTATTTTTATCAAACCTAACCATTCTTCCATTTAATAGGACTCTGTAAACATACGGTAGTGACACGTCATGTGGTATCTAAAATAGGATCGCCAGAAATGGTCACAAAAGTATTAGCGTATCACCAATTCACCCATTATCTTTCTATGATAATCAAGATATTTTTAGAATTGGTTATTGTTAAATAACTATAACAAAATCTTATTGGTGCTCATTCAAACATAATAAAAGTACAATGAAAATTATTTATATAGTAATTATTGACTACCTACCACATTCGAAGACAAGGATATATGATCAAATCAAATTTTATTGAAGGAAAATTAATTAGTTCCATATATACAGCCCTTCATAATTACTCAATTACATCCCTCTTTTAACATGTAATTTGATATCGGCTCAAAACTAGTTTTTTTTTGTCAATATTGTATACATTAGCAGGAGTTAGTAGGAGGAGTTGGTGAGTTTTAGTCCACAGGGGTCCCTGAACTCATAAACCACCCACAACGGAGCTTGAACCCTGGTTTCCCACAAGGGAGAGCCAAGAGTTACCAATTGGGCTACAAGCCCATTGGTCCAAATCTAGTTTCATACCGCACAGTCACGCAATTACTTTCCTTTTTCTTTGAGTTTATAGGACGGGAACGAACTTCCGCATTTATTTTGAATCAATTATCCATTTTGACTTCTGTAAGTATTTTTGCTTTTTACTTCGGCATCTGTTTAGCCTTTCATAAAAAATAAAAATAAAAAATTAGTGTAATCATTTGTCTCGATGAAAGGAATAAAAATTAATTAATTAATTAAAATTGACCAAGGTAGAAAAAAGTTTCAGACGACATCCTAGACAATAAAGTTAGCCTTTCAATACTACTTCCTCCATCCCTAAATAAATCTCCGTACCGAAAATCCAGGCATTTAAAATTATACATTTTTTTGGTTCAAAAAATTTGAAAAAAATACCTTCGGGGCGAAGGCATTTTTTTGAATGAAAATAATGCATCTATTTAAAAGCCTTGCAGACAATTATTTAGGGACGGAGGTAGTTTTCTTTAGATTCTTATCGTCGAAACAAATCTTTATTCAAAATACTTGTACCCTCTCCATACCCACTCTAAACCCGGTTATACATATTACATGAATCTTGAGTATTACTAGTTACATATGTAAGTAAATACTACCTTCATCCCAAAATGTTTGTCCGGTCCGCAAAACGAGAACTAAAAAATAATGCACTTCAATTAAGAAAAAATTCAAAATTTTTTCATAAATTAAAAGAACTCATCAATATCTAGCTAGTGAATTGTTGAAAAAAATTTAAAATTTTCTTGCAAAAATTGTACTACTATTATTTTTTCGTTCTCGTTTTACAGACCGGACAAACATTATGGGACGGAGGGAGTACCTGTTTAACAAATCCTATCAATTAGATATTATAGACTACTTAATAGAGATTCTCTTTCTAAAAAGAAAAGAAATCCCAAAAATTGTTGCTGCTGCTATGTTGTTGGCTCCTGCAAATGCTGCTGCTATGTTTTGTTCTTTCATAGTAGTAGGAGTATTATTTTTCGTAATCTGTTGGTTTGTCGCTTTATGAAAATTAAAAATTGATGTTTGCTTAGATTGGCTTTTCATGAGACTACTATTTTTTTCCCTACTTTAGTCGTCAAAGAACATAATTGAAGTTTTTTATTTTTATTTTTATTTTTTTGTTGGTTTGAATCAGTTTAATTTCATTCTTGACTTTCTATATTTTTTTGGCTTGGATATGGGTATATTTGGAGAAACCCGAAACCGATATCCTCACCGGGAGGCGGGTTTGGTTATTTATCTAATACGGAGTATCTCTAGTGGCGATTGGGGCGGGGATTGTGAAAGATCCCCCAAGTGGGGATCGGGGTGGAATAGGGTCTCCTGATCCATACCCTACCCGTTGCCATCGCTAAACTTCACATTAATTTATGGTCTAGATTCATGTTCAACCTTGCCCCAGGGGCATTAAATATCTTCTCCTTTGACAAGGCGATGTAGATTTTGCACAATGAAGTGAAAAACATGTGCCTTACAATGGCACGCTCATATATTATTGATAGATAGATTAATTAATTCATTGGAAGTAAAATTTATGCCATTGCACATTTTATTTTATTTTTACAATAGCACAAGTTATTGCTATCAATTACCTCAGGCATTTTGACTAAATATATATTTTAAGCAACATTGTGTACGTACATATAAATGTAAATAAGACAAGAAAAAACGAATTGTATCAGCACACAAATAGATACACCCCAACATAAGAAAAGAAAAAAAAATACAAAAATTGGCTTTTTTCATAATCTTTTCCCTTTGAATACTTTTTAATTTTGAAAATATCATTAATTTATTTATTCATTCGTCCTGACAAAATGAAGCTAAGAGATACATGAATCATAGCGGGAGTAGTTTCTATTGTTGACCGAGAAGTAGTCATAGAGAGACAGACGTCACAGATATATCATATAGCCCGTTCGAAACTCCATCCCAATCATATCAATAATGAGTTAGTTGACTTACCAAAAAAATAGAATTAAGTTACTTGCAAAGCCAATACACTTTGAATGAACCTAAAATAGGGGATAGAACTGGATCCGGATCCTCTACGAGGATTTGTCTACGAGGATCATGTGAGATTTTGAACATGGAAGTGCCACCTTTGAATTCTGGACCACTGAAACATCTTTGGACGGTTCGGATTACACACTATTGTGCACTCCTGCAATATAGGGTCCTCCGCTCCGGACGTAGAATCCTCGAGAAAGCAACTCATGGTCAACGTGTGTGTAAACACACAAGTAAATGAGTTGGTGCAGTTTAACTGTGTGCGGTGATTTTGGGTATGACTCCTCTTCAGTGGACAAGACAGCCAGATCCGGACCATCCATTGGTAGAATTCAATGGTTCGGATTTTCTCGTATACTTTTACCAGTAAGAGTGTATTCTTACTGATATAAGTGAAAAAATACATCTAAACCGTTGATTGCAGCAAATGAACGGTCCCGATCAGAACTCTCTTCTTCTCTTCTCTGGTCCAAAACATAGACCGGAGAGGATCCATTTCCGGTGATTTAGTATGGACAGGTTTGAAAGGATTTTTAGTGGGCAGCTATAAGCGAATAGATAGGTTTAGGTCCAGAAGGGCAACTTTAATGGAGAAAGTAAAACTAAAATTTCTCTATAAATTGGAAGATCCATATGTGCGAAATGCTCTCCAAGAAAAGAAGCGCGCAAAAGCTTATGCCACTTTGTGATCAAAAAAAGAGTTTTTTCCATTTTGGAGTAGGCTTCTCTTTCTCTTCTAGTCTGAAAAGAGAGGAATGGCTCTTCAACTTAACAACGCATCAATATTTAACGCAAAGGGCAAAATACGGATTACCTCTCTGTGGTTTAAGCGTTTTGCACGTCACCTCTCTGACATTTACAAATGATCAATTCATCTCCTTGTGGTTTTGGACTAAAGTGCCATACTAACACCGTTAACGGCAGATGTTAAAATGACTGTATTACCCTTTGTCCTTTACATTTCTAATTTGACAATGATTGATTTTTGCTTTCTTTCTTTTTTGTTCTTATGCTATATAAAATTTTTAGTTACAAATTATTTGTTTTATTCTTTTGGATTTAATTAGTTAGACAATTATTCATAAAATTATAAAACAAACATTGCTAATTTTTTGCTAGAAAGAAGGAAGAAATCTAGGAGAATAAATTTCCACCAACAGTTGATAGTTTTCAACTCCCTAAAAAAATTTCATTCACAGTCATCCTTTAATAACCATCAATTATCTCGATAATGTCATTACCCAAAAAAAATTCTTGAATTTCAGTTTACAAAACCAAAAATCACAATTGATGAATCTAAAAAAAAAACAGGGAAGAATCAATCTCCAATTTCCACGATTCCTAAAAAACACCCAAGGTCGGAGAGAGAGAGAGGAATGTGGAGACGATCGGGATTTGGGGAAGACGATTTGGGACTTGGGGCAGACGATTTGGGATGTGTAAAGCTCTAAGATGCAATGTAACCTTTACTGAAGTGGTGGGTTGGATTTTGAAGCAGAGGTTATGTACTTCCTTATCCAGTCGCCGCCTTCATTCTCGGTGTGACTGTGAGGCCGCCGGACCGGCGTTGAGAGCAGCAACAGTGATGAGAGAGAGGGAGAGAGATGTCATGGCTTTGTGGGTGGTATTCTTCGCCGGAAATGGTAATCGTTGTCAGAGTACGAGATGTCGTGGAACAAAGTCTAGATGTGCTGAACAAGGAGGGGTGAAGAAGAGATGCTCAACCTTTATGAATTTGTTTGCCTGGTTCTATATACAGTACTAGTAGGAGTATTTTGGAGGAGATGAAGAAGGGTGACAATGTCTTCTTAAATGAAACTTCATGTTTCTTTAATTATGTTTTCCATTCCAACTCTCAAAACAGGCATGTGCACTGCACCTTCCGTCAATTTGGAAGGAAAAGCTAACGGTACTTTAGTCCAAAACCACGAGGAGGTGAATTGGTCATTTGTAAATGTCAGAGAGGTAATGTGCCAAACGCTTAAACCACAGGGAGGTAATCCGTACTTTGCCCTAACGCAAAATATATTAAAATTCGACGGATAGAAGAAGCAAGTTGAATATTTTTATAGAATGGATTTGTTCCAACAGCCCTTCAAGTTGTAACGTAGACAAACAAACTCTACATATTTAGTATAAAATTTGCTTTCTCTGATGCTAACCATAATACAAGATAATCCTTGACTTATAAGGAATCTTACCCATATTGATCAGAAGAACGAAAAGGAAGGGTTAGTTGCTTCTGAAATCTCCTTATTCCTCAAAGGCCAACTTGAATCACCAGTAAGACTGAAAAGGTTTTCTCTGCTGCTTAAACATAAGGTAAGTCCTAACGAAAACCTTTCTCACACTCCATTCTGTGTTTAAAATTCAATTACTCACGACTGTTCCGAAACCTCAAGACTGACAAGGGATTGAATTATATATCACCAATATTGCTTTCTCCCATATGTGGATTCGGTTCTGGTAATCTTTAGATCAACTTTCTGTATTTTTTGAATCTGTGTATAACATATGCTGTCTGCATTTTACAGTGAACTGTAAAGTTTTCATCAATAGGACAGACTATTGGGAGTATCAGAAAGTTTGGAAACATTAAGGGCCAATTTGTATGGCGGGATTAATGGTGAAGGGATATATAATCTCATAAGATATGTAGTCCCACCGGACCGACAGTTTTGTTGATTCAACTTAATTATACTTACAAATTATGTATTTACTAGAGAGTTCAGACCCATTGGTTAAGTTTCTGCAGTAATTTCGGAGTTATTGGCAGCTGCAAAACACTAGACTACTGTATCTTTCATTTGATCAATAACATGAAGAAAAGACTTGAGTTACATGACCAAACACCTGGTCAATCCCATCTGAAATGATTGAAGATTATGAATTCCACAAGGTTCTTACCTTTTCCAGAAAACCGAGATCCTGAATTATTCTATTGATTTTGTAATTATCTTGACAATTTTAGGGATCATATCGCTTGCTGATTCTGTATTCAAAAGTTTCGATAGTCTAGTTAAATTTTTTTGTCCCCTTTTGCCTCTTACTTGCCCCGAAGTTTTCAATCTCTCTATGTTACATGGACTCGAGTGCAAGATGTGTCTAAATATCGGACTCAAAAAATAACCACAATAAGGACATGCTTGTATATTTCTTCTCTTTTCTGAGGTAAATAGATATACAAGGTGCTACAGACAAATTTTTGCATAATCTGAGAGTTTTGCATAGTTCTCTAGTACACTTCAATACTAAATCTGCATTTTAGGTGAGTGTCTCGCAATAATGCCGGACACATTCCATTCTCTAACTCAAGCGTCTAGTATCTGATACGGGTGCTTTATACATTTTGAAGAGTCTTTGCAACATTGGAGTCTCTGCTATACGTCATTTCAAACGCTTTATCCATTTCATGCAACAGGCAACATTAGCAACTCTAGACTCTAGTTTGGGATGGAAGAAAGTGATCATAACGAGCAAGTTTCGGTTGAAATCCACAAGTCAAACAAACTTTTGGCTTGTGCCCTACGAGATAAACTACGTGATGAATCTCCCTCCTTGTCTGAAAATTGCATCTTCAAGGTCCCTTGGACACTCAGACGACACAATGAGGCAAGTTATGAACCTAAAATAGTCTCTATTGGCCCTTTTCACCATGGGAAGAATAATAGACTTGAACCGATGGAGGAAATAAAAAGGTGGTATATGCATTGCCTACTGGCCAGCTTACCTATTCCTCCGGAAGAAAGTTTGCAAATTTTCGTTCAGAGCATTAGAGAGCTTGCAAAACGCACAAGCAATTGCTATGGAGAGAAGATCGATTTAAGCGAGAGCGAGCTTGTGGAAATTATGATTGTTGATGGTTGCTTCTTAATTGAGCTTTTCAGAAAAGACACATGGTTAGTGCCTAGACACAAGGATGACCCCATATACAACACAGCCTGGATGCTTGAAAATTTCTACCATGATCTGATTTTGCTTGAAAACCAGATCCCTTGGTTTGTTCTAGAGTGCCTTTTTAACCTAACGGTGTCTGTTCACGAACAAGAAGACGATTTCCTAATCAAACTTGTGCTTAGATTCTTCGAAACCATGATGCTAATGACAGTACCAGGTGAATACAAACCAAGAGGTCGTGAAATCAAGCATATTCTGGACTTATTACGCAGCAGTTTACTATCCTCATCTGAAGACATTGAACATACAAACACAAACTGGGAATTGTTTCCCTCTGTAACAGATCTTTTGACGGCGGGAGTTAGTTTCAAAAAGGGAATTCCTGAAGACATCCTAAATATCGAGTTTTCAAAGGGAGTGTTTCAGATCCCTCCCATAAGGATCCAGGGGAATTCAGAGTCGTTGTTTCGGAATCTCATTGCGTATGAACAATGCTATCGCCACTGCACTGATAAGTTCACTTCCTATGCAGTGTTCTTGGATTGCCTCATCAACACAAGCAAGGATGCCGATTTGCTGGTTGACGAGAGAATAATAGCACCTGGGTTGAGTACTGAAGACGTATCCATTCTCTTCAACGGGATTTACAACGACACTCTTGTTTATAATTTTTACTATGGTGGCCTATCGCGAAAGGTAAACGAGTACCATAGGTCTCGATGGCCTACGTGGAGAGCGATTCTGAGGCGAGATTATTTCAACAATCCATGGTCTATCTCTTCCTTTATAGCTGCTATTCTTATACTTGTTTTTACCTTCTTACAAACCTTGTTTGCCATCCTTTCCTACAAAATGACCCTTCCAATCTAAATTCTGTGTTACAATATATGATTGTGGCAATGCCAGTTATTGTTTTTGTTCCTCTTCTCATTGTCATATATATATGCATGTATGAAATTTGGGTTTTATCTTGTTATGAAAATCTCTAAAACCAAGAATACGGAATATAGAGCAATTCGGAATTCAGCCAAATTGTCATGAATTTGGATATATGATACTGAACATGAACTTGAATATCTTGGCAATGTTTGGATCATGGATTTGCGAAGAAGGGAAAGAAAAATAGAAGGGAAAACCAAGAAATACGCATCTGTTTGTATTTTCCTTTAACATTTGCCTTTCCCGTCTTAAAATTCAAGATCCGAATACCATCCAAAGTATAAACACCTGGGAATTGAAGGCCAAAGCATTAATGTGACATCTTGGATGAAATAGTTTTGAGATTCTGAATTCATTTACTAAAGAGATTTGAACATCTAGCGCGAAGTTGCCATTCAAAAAAAAGCTAGCGCGAAGTTTGTCAATGATCCAGAATTGATGAATCAACATCAATTGTGATCGGGTCTTCCCCGTACATTATCGTGGCCGTGTTGCATGCCCCAAAATGACAAACCCCCGCCACCCCATCTTTAGTGTCCTTATCGTGCCATGCCAGTCATACCGTGCCGTATCGTCTCATCCAAGTCATATCATGCTATGCCATGTTGTGTCCATGCCGCGGCTTGTTCCGGCGCACCGCAAATTTACAGTTCTAAAAAGAGGTAGGTAGGATGACAATAGCATGTGATCACCAAACTTGCCATTGAAGTTTCTTTCAAGGAATATGAAGTTGTAATGTCACTGTCTTGTGTGAGTGACAGCATACATTTAGTCCAAGGCGTGGCGTATTCAATGTCATTTCCTCACATTAACTACATACAGATAACCCTTCGGAATATTCTCATGAAAAATCAGTTTTGAATAGAAAAATTAAGGGACAGGACATATAGAGGAAATTAAATGAGACTAAAGAGGGGGAAGAAATTAAATATCTTTATGCTTGTTAAGTTGATTAATTATAACGTGCAAGAAAGAATACATACAAACCCATAAGTATATATCAACTCTTTTGAAAGCTCCTATGTAATACTACTACAAGCAGTAATGAAAACAAGAGGAAGCCTGGGGACTGCGAGTTCAAAATTCAAAATGAAGCATGAACGTATAAGTTTTTTTTTTTTTTTGGGGGGCGGGGGTTGTAATTTAAACCATGTATACTTTCGAAAGCTAGACCATACCCCTATTGATACTTTTTGAAATCTAGACCGTTAAAAAAAAAAAACACTTTTGAACAATTTGAATTGTGCATTACACCACTGTAGTGCACCCCTCTGCATCACAGATTCCCCGGTTCTTGAAATTATAGCATCACCTTTTCACTTGTTCAATATTTCATCAACATACAATGTATTACAGCATCACCCTTTCACTTGTTCAGTTTTCGTACATGAAACAGACAAACAGTGTAAAAGATATTTTCCAAAACTACCAGGATCCCCTATTTTGATAAGAAAAGTGAAAGGGATTGCTCCTTAAACCTCTACCACTAATCAATGTAATGTATACATGTTGATAGAAATAGGTCTCATCCTCCTTCCTCGATCTTCAAGGTTTTCTCTGCTGCTTAAACATAAGGTAATTAAGTCTCAACATCTCACACTCCAATTTGTGTTCAAATTCTGTTACTCATCTCTTTTACTTAGATCTTGACTGATTGTATGAAAACAGTAGTGATTTTCACACTCCCGTTATTGATATCCGCATTCTTTTCCTTTCTTCAAGTGGAATTATAGCATCACCCTTTTCACTTGTTCAATATTTCTTACATGAAATTAGACAATGTATAGCAGATTTGAGGGAAGGATAAAAAAGTTCTTCACAAATTTTCGTTTGTCGTTGGGAAACTTAATGAACTACTCTGTAAAGAACATTTTCACAAGATTGCTTCTTTCTTTTTTTCTTTTTTTTGTTCCTATTGCTTGATTTTTATTTCCAATACAACCTATATGCTAAAACCAGAATAGGTATGATTTACCGTATATAGTCATTTGTGTTTCATAGTTAATAGAAAGATTTCTTCTTGATTTAGTTTATTGTTATGAATTGGGGGTTCACAATAGAGTTCTGACTCATTGGTTAAGTTTCTGCCGTAATTTTGAAGTTTATTGTTACAAATACTTGTTACAATTTTTGCAAACTCCAGTCTCCTATACACTTTTCACGCTCTTTCTTCCTATCATAGAACAGGGAAACATTGGCAACCCTAGCGACTGTTTTGGGATGGAAGAAAGTGATTGTAGCGGGCATGTTTCGGTTGATATCAATGGGTTAAACAAAGTTTTGGCTTGTTCCCTCCGAGATAAACTAAGTGATGAACCTCCCTCCTTGTCTGAAAATTGCATCTTCAAAGTCCCTGGGACACTCAGGCGACGCAATGAGACCAGTTACGAACCTAAAATAGTCTCTATAGGACCTTTTCACAGCGAAAAGGAGAGACTTCAACCAGTGAAGAAAATAAAAATGTGGTACTTGCATTGCCTACTGGACCGTTTTCCAATTCCTCCAGAAGAATGTTTGCAACATTTCGTTGGGAAAATTAGGGAACTTGCAAAGCGCACTATCAATTGCTATGCTGATAAGATCGATCTAAGTGAGAACGAGCTTGTGGAAATGATGATAGTTGATGGTTGCTTCTTACTTGAGCTTTTCAGAAGAGATGCATTTATAGTGCCTAGACACCAGGATGACCCCATATACAACACATCCTGGATGCTTGAAAATCTCTACCATGATCTGATTTTGCTTGAAAACCAGATCCCTTGGTTTGTTCTAGAGTGTCTTTTTAACCTAACGGTGTCTGTTCAAGAACAAGAAGACGATTTCCTAATCGAACTTGTCCTTAGTTTCTTCCAAACCATGATGCTAATGACGGTACCGGCTGAATACCAACCAAGAGGTCGTGAAATCAAGCATATTTTGGACTTGCTACGTAGTAGCTTACTATCTTCATCCTTAAACAACAAACCAGAAAATACAAACTGGGAATTATTTCCCCCTGTAACTGATCTTTTAAGGGCAGGAGTAAGATTCGAGAAGGGAACTCCATATGACATCCTGAATATCAAATTTTCAGATGGAGTGTTTAAAATCCCTCCCATAAGAATCCAGGGGAATTCTGAATCTTTGTTCCGGAATCTCATTGCTTATGAGCAATGTGATCGTTATGGCATCGATAAGTTCACTTCTTATGCAGTGTTCTTGGATTGCCTCATCAACACAAGCAAGGATGCCGATACGCTGGTTCACAAGAGAATTATAGCACGTGGATTGAGCACTGAAGACTTGGCCATTCTTTTCAATGGGCTTTACAACGACACTCTTGTCTCTCAATATTACTACGGAGAGGTATCGAAAAAGATAAACGAATATCATCGGTCTCGATGGCCTAAGTGGAGAGCGACTCTGAAGCGTGATTACTTTAACAATCCATGGTCTATCTCTTCCTTTATAGCTGCTATTCTTATACTTGTTTTTACCTTCTTACAAACCTTGTTCACCATCCGTTCTTACTAAGAAACCCTTATATAGTGGCAAAGCTAGTTACTGTGTTTTGTTCCTCTTGTCCTTGTCATTGTCATATGCGAGTGTGTCGTTTTGAAAATTCACAAAATCTTGAAAACAGAATTTAGAGCAATCACATTCTAAAATACAAGGATATGCGTAGTTTGGCATTGAAGCAGATGTCGACAGGTGAAGATCGGCAGAGGAAATGTAATGAAAAGATGAGAAACAACGAGCCGAAATATCCATTAACTCTCGTTCGATAAGAAGCTTATGGCTCCCAAGTAGACCTTTTACGCATGAAAACCGAAATACGCATCTGTTTGTGTTTTCCTTTTACATTTGCCTTCCCGTCTTAAAATCCATGATCCAAATACCATCGAAAGTATAAACACCTGGGATGAAATAGTTTTGAGATTCTGAATTCATTTACTAAACAGGTTTGAACATCTAGCACGAAGTTTGTCAATTATCCATAATTGATGAATCAACAAGGATAAATAACGAGGGGAAAATATAACAACAGAGACAACAAAAAAGTCACAAGCAAAGCCGGATACGATTCGGAAGGTGAAGATGGAAAATGGGGATACAATTCAATGAGTTCAATTTTATCGATAAATAAATAGGATTGTATGTCGGTGCTCCTGTCATGTCCGTTCAGTGGCAGCGGCAGTGCCAAAGCCGTGATCAGGTCTTGTCCGTACATTATTGTGGCCGTGCTATGTGCCCCAAAATGACAGCCTCCCCATCCCATTTATAGTGTCCTTGTTGTGCCATGCCAGTCATACCATGTCGTGTCGTGTCGTCCAAATCATATCATGCTATGCAATGTTGTGTCCATGCCGCGGCTTGTCGGCCGGCGCAACCCCAATGTACACCTCTAAAAAGAGGTGTAAATTGCTATTGAAGTTTCTTTCATGGAATATGAAGTTGTAATGCATGTCACTGTCTTGTGTGATTATCAGCATACATTTAGTCCTAGGCGTGGCGCATTCAATTTGAACGTCCCTTGGAATATTTTCGTAAAAAATATATTTCAAATAAGCAAAAATAAGGGGAAGGGAATATTGAGTAAATTAAAAACAGGGAAGAAAAAATGAGGCTAAAGAGAGGGAAGAAACTATATCTTCATGCATGTTAATTAATTGATTTGTTTATAACGTGCAAGAAAGAATATATACAAACGTATACGCATATATCAATTTTTTGACTAAGTGTAATGAAACAAGAGGAAGCCTGGGGTCATCCCGATCATTCCTTTGAGGTTAATTTATAAGACTGATAAAAAAAGGTTTTCTCTGCTGGTTAAACAGAAGGTAAGTCTCAACATCTCACTCTCCGATTTGCGTTTAAATTCGGTTTACTCATCTCAATTGACTGATTATGCAGAAACTGTTGTGATTTTCACATTCCCTTTATTGATATCCGCACATTTTCTTTATTCATGTAGAATTATAGCATCACCTTTTCACGTGTTCAATATTTCATACATAAAATAGACAATGTATAGCCAGATTTGAGGGAAGGATTAAAAAAAGGGTTCTTCCCAAATTTGTTGATTATCTCGTTTGTCATAGGAACACTTAATGAACTACTCTAGTTAGCTTTCTTTGTGCCCTCTTGTCTGTTGTGTTTGTGCCCCAAAGTTTTGTGTATTTCTTTGAGTCAAAATGCAATGAGACAGCTTAACTACTAGACGTACTGCCGGTGACCTCTGTCATCGGGTCCGACCGACGGTCGGGACATCGATTAGCTGATAGAATAGACATAGAAATGCTTACAAAAATTCATTTGAAGCGTGGCCTTGGCATGAGGTTTCCGACTTGATGTTTATTTATGACCTTTCGTTGAATTGAATGTTGGCCAACCTTCGAACTTGACTGAAAGAAAAGGGTCGCCCTAAGTTAGATGAGTGTCAAACAAAAACTTCCGGACCCATTCAATACTCTTAGTCAAGTGTCTTTTGAAGAGTTTACGGGTACTTTGCACATTTTGAAGAGTTTTTGTAACATAGGAGTGAGTCTCTCCAGTCTCCTATACACCTTTCACACTCTTTCTTCCTTTCATATGGAACAGGGAAACATTGGCAACTCTAGAGACTAGTTTGGGATGGAAGAAAGCACTTGTAGTGAGCAAGTATCGGTTGATATCGATAAGTTAAACGAACTTTTGGCTTGTGCCCTAAGAGATAAACTACACGAGGAATCTCCCTCCTTGTCCGAAAATTGCATCTTCAAAGTCCCTGGGACACTCAGGCGACGCAATGAGACCAGTTACGAACCTAAAATATTCTCCACAGGACCTTTTCACAGCGAAAAGAATAGACTTGGACCGATGGAGAAAATAAAAATGTGGTACTTGCATTGCCTACTAGTCCGGCTACCAATTCCTCCGGAAGAAAGTTTGCAACATTTCATTAGGAAAATTAGGGAACTTGCAAAGCGCACTATCAATTGCTATGCGGAGAAGATCGATCTAAATGAAAACGAGCTTGTGGAAATGATGATAGTTGATGGTTGCTTCTTACTTGAGCTTTTCAGAAGAGATGCATGGTTAGTGCCTAGACACCAGGATGACCCCATAAACAACACATCCTGGATGCTTGAAAATCTCTACCATGATCTGATTTTGCTTGAAAACCAGATCCCTTGGTTTGTTCTAGAGTGTCTTTTTAACCTAACGGTGTCTGTTCAAGAACAAGAAGACGATTTCCTAACCAAACTTGTCCTTAGATTCTTCGAAACCATGATGCTAATGACGGTACCGGCTGAATACCAACCAAGAGGTCGCGAAATCAAGCATATTTTGGACTTACTATGTAGTAGTTTACTATCTTCTGTGAATATATAATGTTGTTTGGGTTCTTTTGTAAAGTTATTTTATGTTAAGGGTAGTTTAGTCATTATAGTTTTAGGGCTTTTGTATTTATCTGGGTTCCCTTTCATTGTACACAGAGAAGTCATATTTGAAATGTTTCATGGTATCAAAGCATATTGAAATTGATTGTCACTTTGTTCGCCATCATCTCCAATCTGGCGCAATTGCTCTTCCTTTTGTCTCCTCCTCTCTTCAGTTAGCCGATTTCTTCACCAAGACGCACACCACCGCTCGGTTTCGCTTCCTCCTTGGCAAACTCTCGATGCTTTCCGGGCTCGCATCATGAGTTTGAGGGGGGGGTGTGAATATATAATGTTGTTTGGGTTCTTTTGTAAAGTTATTTTATGTTAAGGGTAGTTTAGTCATTATAGTTTTAGGGCTTTTGTATTTATCTGGGTTCCCTTTCATTGTACACGGAGAAGTCATATTTGAAATGTTTCATCTTCATCCCTAAACATCGAACCAACAAATACAAACTGGGAATTATTTCCCCCTGTAACTGATCTTTTAAGGGCGGGAGTCAGATTCGAGAAGGGAACTCCTGATGACATTCTGAATATAAAGTTTTCAGATGGGTTGTTTAAAATCCCTCCCATAAGAATCCGGGGGAATTCTGAGTCTTTGTTTCAGAATCTCATTGCGTATGAGCAATGTGATCGCCATTGCACCGATAAGTTTACTTCTTATGCAGTGTTCTTGGATTGCCTAATCAATACAAGCAAGGATGCGGATTTGCTCTGTGATGAGAGAATCATAGCACATGCATTGAGCACTGAAGACTTAGCCATTCTCTTCAACGGGCTTTACAACGATACTCTTGTCTATGAATTTTACTATGGAGGGGTATCGCAGAAGGTAAACGAATATCATCGGTCTCGATGGCCTACATGGAGAGCGATTCTGAAGCGCGGTTACTTTAACAATCCATGGTCTATCTCGTCCTTTATAGCTGCTATTCTTATACTTGCTTTTACTTTCTTACAAACCTTGTTCACCATCCTTTCTTTTACCAATAAAACCTTCCCATCTTAGCATATTTGGGCTTGGTTCTTTTACTTTCTTACAAACCTTGTTCACCATCCTTTCTTTTACCAATAAACCCTTCCCATCTTAGCATATTTGGGCTTGGTTCTTTTACTTTCTTACAAACCTTGTTCACCATCCTTTCTTTTACCAATAAACCCTTCCCATCTTAGCATATTTGGGCTTGGTTCTTATTTGTAAGATTTAGGAATGGGTGCCAGCATGCTGTGAAGTGTTCCTTTTTCTTCTTGGCCTCGCCTTAGAGTTCTTTTCAAATATTTTTCTGGTTTTTGGTGGAAAGTTCTTGTGTAATCATTTCTATAATCAATAAAACAAATCTTCGCTGATCACAAAAAAGAATCCCTTCCCATCTGTATTTTGTGTCATAATATATGATGGTGGCAATGCTAGTTATTGTTTTTAATCCTCTCTTATTATTGTCATATGCTTGTACGAAGTTGATTTTATTTCGTTATTTAAATTCACAAAATCTTGAAAACAGAATTTAGAGCAATCACATACTAAAATACAAGGATATGCATAGTATGGCATTGAAGCAGATGTCGACAGGTGAAGATCGATAGAGGAAATATGCTCTCTTAACTCTCTTAACTTAAGGCTCCCAATTAAGGGGCCCTTTTACGCATGAAACCCCTAGATTACGAACCAGGTCGCAAAATACCCAAAACTACTAAACACGTCATATCCAGCCACTATATTACGGATTAATCGGGTCAACTAGCTTGTGTACGGGTTATGAGAATCACACAGGTTGAATTCGAGACACCACTCACTAAATATGTTATAGTGAACCGTTGAAACCCGAATTGGAGCATCAGACAGTTGAATAATTAGATGAGTCTGAAAACACAAAAAGAAAGATCTTTTAGAACACCAGGCTGACCTATAGGACAACTGCATAATAGCTTAAAATAAATAGAAATCAAAGTAGAAGAACCAGGGATCACATTTTAGAACAAGTGCAAAGAACCGTACTCATAAAACATAACTGATGTCAAATAAATCTGTTTGTAGCATGACTAACTCCAATTATGAACCATGCTACAGAGTACAATTTACCAGAAGAACGATCATAGTTCCCGACACGTGTCAATCTACGACGACGAGCTTATTGTACTCCTCACCAGCTATAGCCCTTTCCATGACAATTTCAGGGTTCAAATCCCCACCTTTATCCAAAAATATTTTCAGCAAATTCTTCGAAAATCCACTCACAAGCGCCACGCCTTTCTGATGACTTGGCACCGGGGTAGCATCAGAGTCTCTAAGGTTCCAAAACACTATTTCCGGAACTGTTTTATACCCACTCTCATTGAATTTTCTGCATATTGCTTCATAATCGGTCTCCCAAGGATTCTGAGACGCTTCATCAAACTCCATATCGCTAAACACAAACAGCCTCTTTATCATCATCTCTTCACTAAGGTTCCCCTTCTTCGCAACTTCTAAGATTTTATCAAACACCTTCTGAAAATTTGTGTTCACTTGCCAGTTCATCCGTTCCACGGAGTAAACCTTTGACCGAAGACTATTTCCCTCTATCATCTGGAGCTGAGGATTGCTGCTGAAAGTAATGAGCTTGTTTTTCCATGGTTCTTCGCTTAGTTCTGAGACTAGTAGCCCTAGCGCAACAGATACTTCAAGAGGAGTCCCATACATGCTTCCTGAGACATCACATATGGCAAGACAGTTCTTGAGTTCACCGATTTCCTTTAGGTCATCAACTATTCTTTTCCATTGCAATTCTGCTACTTCTCCACCATCCCCTTCCTTTATCGAGGTTATGATCTCATGGGGAAGTAAAGCACCAGCAGCAATTTTTGCCTTCCCTTGCTTCACATTGCCAAGGTACTCTAAAAACCGTCTCTCATCGTGCTTTAAAAACAACTCCTTGTAATTTTTCATGGCAATTGAGGTGACTCGGCTATAAGGGAGCTCACTCCATTCATTGGCACTCATGTAAACCTCGGGTATCTTTAGCACTTTTCGCAGTGGCGCAAGTACTTCCTTTCGTAGGCGGTCTCTAACTCTGTACGCGTAATGAGAATTTTCTATTCCATCGTACTCCGGATGTGCTTCTCGCGGAAATAGCTTCCTTGCTATGCTTTCACATATGAGCGTTGATCGATCGTAGAACGAATAGAGAGAGGGACACCACTTAGCAGCAAAACTGATATTGTACAGATTACCAGCATTCATATTGTCTAAATCTATTTTAAGAGCATCAGCAAAGACCTGTGACACCTTGTTATGCAAGAACCGGTAAACTGGATCACTGTAGTACCTCTCGATGCTCTTTTTTCCTGAATAAATCCGGTTCTCCTCAGTCGCTCGTTTTAGTCTCCCTAAATACCACTCACTTCCATGCGTCATCTTCCTTTGTTCTACCTCCCTCTTCTCATGTTTCCTCACATCAGGGCCTTCAAGCAGCCGATAAAGTATTTCCAACAGGTCCTTGAAATATCCAAATTCTGCAACCGATGTAGCATTAGATGCCAATGTTTTCGGGTGTTTTTCATAAAGCCATAATGCTGCTGCATAAAACCCCTCTCTATCGCCTTTTCCGGTCCCCCTAATACCTCTCAAGTGACAAACAAGTTTGAGAGCAGTCAAAGGATTTTCATCCCAAGCCAATTGTAGCCGTTTTGTGACCTGGTCTGGTGGTGTATCAGGAACCACATGGAAGAAAAAATCCAAACATGGGTTTCCACTGGAAACGAAAGTAGGCGATTGATTTTCGGTGAAACCCATGTACGGTTTCGGTGCATCAGAGTAACGGACAGAGTTATTGTAGTTAGACACCATCAAATCCATGAAAGGGTCACTGATACTTTCTGTTCTTTGATCCGAACAAGTGGACTCTGAATCACCGTGCGAGTTTCCTTTCCCTTTCAGCTGGTTGAATAAGCTGATTTTCAAAGAGGGTGAGGAGAGGTAGATTTCTGGAGGGCCGAGAAGGGGAAATGGAGGATCATGTTCTGTACTTTCCACACTAACATGAGACATGCAGCGATTCGTAAGTGGTTGGCAAATTTTTGAGATGTGAAATTCCCTTAAACTATTTGTCCACCTAAGAGTTAAGGGACTCATTTTTTTGGGTATCCTTGAGAGTGAAAATCTGCAAGAGAAACGGTTCATATTAGTGCGAACGATTCATATTCCTGTCGGTTGCCTGAACTCAAACAAAACAAAAGTGGAGTAAAGTTGAAACACTGCCATTCACGTCCACGAGAAAAGTCACACTCGTTTCAAATGCAGCAGAATATATGCAAAATGGAGAAGGAAAAGTTCACCCAATTATAAGAAGAAGAATAACAGTTGTTAACTTCATGAAATGGATGAAGTGTTACGCCTTCCCACACGTGACAACGCACAGAGCCGGCTCGTCCATTAGGCAACTAAAGCATGCATGAGCAGCCCCCAGATTTGAGAAGGCCCGACAGATCAGGGGGAAAAGACAAAAAAAGTCCCGAATTTTCTACGGGTATTATTTATGTATACATTGAGACAATAACTTATACTATTAGAAAGACTACAGTTAACTACTCCATAAAGTAGGGGCCAAATTAATTGATAGAGATTAGGGCATGGTATATCGATCTTCTCAAACGGTTATCCTAACTTGGTGCCTTGAAAAATGAAATCAAATATTATTCCCTCTCTCCTGTGTAAAAAGTGAACATGTTTCGGTAGCAAAAGTTGAATACAAAGATCCAATTATTTACTAATTTGAATCTAAAAATGCTAGAAAAATAAACTTTAAATGAATTACTAAAGATAAATATTAACTTATGCAAAGAGGCCTACTTTTTTTTTTATCGGCAAAAAATGAATTTTATTAAAAACGGGGAAAGGGGAAGGGGATCCAACAAATAGTTGGATAATACACCACAATAAGGGCAAAGCCCAAAACACCTAAAGGTCTAACAGGGTCCACAATAGAACAAAACATGTACAATAAGCTCAACCCATACCCAAATTAAACACTATAGCCCAAACACCCAAAGAGGCCTACTTTAGATTGCCGCTTTAGGTCTCCGGCCAATTGTCTTGAGCCCTGACTACACATACAGTCCCTCGACAATCAAATCAAGATTATAAAAGAACAGTTGGAACAAAAAAAAAAAAGGAAGGAAAATTGACTGAATCCAACATGATTGCAACCCAAATGATCGAGCAAATAAGTGCCTTTTTTGTTAGTTTATTTACCAACCCAATTTTCCTTTTCTTTTGGGTAGGGACTCGGGGGTGTATCCAAATCGCCTTAAACTTGAAATATGCAAATTATCTCCAATGAAACAAAATAAATCAGGACCAATAAAGTTCTGAGTCACCCCTACAATAAACCCAAGAAATACATATCTGTTTTTATTTTCCATTTACATTTGCCTTTCAACGTCTTAATTAAGCATGATCCAAAACAGCCTAGAGAAAATCAACACATCGGAATTGCATCAATGACGAAGTAACGAATAACAATAGAGAAACTACAAACCATAATAAGTAAAAAAAAAAAAATTGCAGAAACAAAGCAGGATATGATTACGGAAGATGAAGGCTGCAGGTAAATCACAGACTTTAATAAGTGTACACAGATAGATACAACTGACCTCAAATGAAATTCTGCTATATGAATGTCGTGTTAAGAAAACTGGTGATGATTTAAGCTTTCCGATTCCAATATTGGTAATGGCCGTTTAATAGGAGTCCGATGTGTTTTGTGTGTGCTTGGAGTGTCGAAGTTTGGAGAGAGAATATTTAGATTGATGAAATTTTTTTGCCTTTCAAGAGAGAGAGAGAGAGAGAGAGTGTTTAGGAAGGATATCTTGAGAGGTTTAATAAGGGTTTAACAGCTTTAATTGAAAGAACAAACACACATAGAAAGGAATTTCAAAGGGTTGAGAAGACTCCCTTGCGTGCTCGCCAAGGATACTTTCTATTCTCCAAACCCTTTTGGGCCTATTATGGGCTCTTGGGCCCACTATTTAAGTGAATTCCGGATCGTCCAATTTTTAAAATTTGTCAAGACCATTATTCATGTCAAAAATTATGTCCATCGGTTATCAATGTATATATTTCCGGAACACTGTTATATTAACAATTATTGATCTACTAAATTTAATCTATTTTGTTTTGACATAATTGCTTTACATTTCAATTGATATCCAATTAACATTTGTTTTTCATGGTCAGTGTTCCTAATAAAATGAATGATGACCGTCAATTAAATGAACCCTGAAAAGAGCCACGGTGGGCCAAACGAGACTGTCGGCGTTAGGAGAGAATCATGTTCCTCTATATTTAGGGCCGACCGTATGATATCAAGATGCCCGGTAATTAGTCACATTATTTTAGTTGAAAATTTTTGTTTGCTTATTGATGTCCTCGTTTCATGAACGTACAAGACATTTGGGGTATGTTTTGTTATGAGGGTTTAAAATAAATGTGTAAAAAAATTGAGGAAACCGTGAAATTTTTGAAATGGAAATTTGAGATTTTATTGTAGAAGTTTCTCTTGAAAAATGTCTTGGTATAAAAAACGATAACAAACTCTACAACCACTAGATCACTTTCTGTTAAATTTGTAGTTATCGCCGAATCATTTCTTTCTTAAAAGATACAGAAAATAATCTCCTAATAAATCTATCCCCCTCTATCCTCATTTTTTAGGCAATGTATATCCTGTTAAATTTGTAGCGATCAGATCATTTCTTTTTTAAAAGATATAGAGAATATTCTTCTAATAAATCTATTCTCCTATATTCTCATTTTTTTTAGGCAATGTATCCCTATGTAATCAAATACTCCAGAAAAATATCTCAAAATGATAACTGAAGCTTTGTGAAGATTATAACTATCGCGTACTTAGGCCATCCACAATGGTATAATCAAAAAATGAATAATCAAAAGTTGACACATCAGCTTTTGATTATTCATTTAAGATGTTGCTAAGCTTAATAATGTTAAGGTTCACAATGATCACTTCTAGTAGTCCATAACCAAAATAAGGGTCCACTATAATTTCACTCTCTCTCTCTCTCTCTCTCTCCCCCTCTGTTTCTCTCCATTTACGTTTTTTTTTTTTTTGGCAAAAATATATCGATTCCTTCCTTTAATTTTGGGGAAAAAATCGGTGACTTCCTTCCCTCCTATTATGAATTTTTTTGGAGTTTTTAAATGTCCATCCTCAAACCTCATCTCATATAAGTATTCATCCTGGTCATTTTAAACAGTTATGTTTCCAACCACGATTTTAAATAATCCCAAGTCTGCCCTTTATTACATAGATATATTCACTATTATATATATAGTATATGTATATATAAGCAGAGATTTTTGGGACTAAAAACTAATCTTTAAAATCCTGTAGCATAATTCTAGGTAAGCACCCCTATCAAATCCCAAAACTTTCGGCAAAACAATTGAAAACATAAAACCCATTGAAACTTTCCATTTAATACCCATTTTAGCAAACCCCCCAACCCCCCATTTTCATTTACAGATTTCTCCGTCCCTAATTTCCGAAATGGTTGAGCGGCGAACGGTGGGAGGCGAGCGGAGAAATATGTCTCCGTCAATCAGCCCGAAATATCTCAATGGCGGCCATCGGATCTGTCTTTAATATTTTCATGGCCTTTTCGTCGCCGGTTCTACGCTCCCAATTGTCTCTGTCAATCAGCCCGAAATATTTCGTGTCGGCAAGAGTTATGAGCCGGCAACCCATTTCGTCAATTGAACCACCGCCACAAACTCAGTCATCAATGACCGTCTCCGGTAACGGAAGATAGGACCTTAAAGATAGCTCGAAATATCTGATCTCTTCCTTCCTTTGTTTTTAAACTCTTCGAGGTGGTTGAGGAGTCTGGGCTTTTTATTTTTTTATTTTGATCCGTCCGGTCTGGGCTTTTTACTCCTGTTGATATTGCTTATGTACAAGAATCTGATGTTAAAAGAAGTAAGCTCCATTTAGTTCTTTGAAACGGCTTTTCGTTTCAAACATGGTGTATTTTTCATATTGTTGTGTTTTCATGAATAAAAATGGTGTATTCATGTTTTTTCATGGTGTATTCATGGAAAACATGGCCGATTAATTTATTCATATTTTTCATGGTCGATTAAAAATATGGTGTGTTCATGTTTTTTCGATTCATATTTTTCATGGTCGATTAAAAATATGGTGTGTTCATGTTTTTTCGATTAATTTATTCGTGTTTTCATGTTTTTTTGATTAATTTATTCATGTGTTTTCATGAATAAAATATGGTGTATTCATATTTTTTTAATTCTGAATCATGAATTTTCGTGAAATTGGTCGAACCATATTCACGTAAGTTTATAATATAATGCGATCAATTTACCAAAATTCACGAAAATTAAGAATTGAAAAATTCATGAAATTAAGGAGAGAGAATGATTTAGAATATATATATATATATCTATTAAAGATTTTAAAATTTGAAAATTCCCCCAATTTTTATCCATTAATCAACCCATGATTTTAGTAACTATAATTACTAGAATCCCACGAATTTAGGAAGGAAATATACATCTACATAGGAATATATATATATATATTAAAAGGGTAATATAGGTAATTCACTATCTAAAAGGATGAAAACATAACTTCATAAAGTACCGGATGAAAACTTACAAATAGTTGAACACGAGGACTATTCTTTAAGTCTCCTTTTTTGGGGAAAAAATTAGAAACGGAAAAAAAAAGTGAAATACCTTAATCCGGCGACAATGGATTGAATTGTATATGATTACGAGATATGAACTTCACTTTTGAAGGGAAAGAAAGAGAAACAGTTTGTGAGTGAAGTAAAGAAAAATAGAGCAGGCGAAGAAGAGAAAAAGAAAATACAAGTTGAAATACGCGTGTATACAAATTTTGGAACTAGTTAACTTATGTGGTGTAGGGTTCACAAATTTTGATTATTGAAAAAAGTTGCTAATTTTGGTTATCCAAAGCCCAAAATTTGATTATTTCTACGGATGTTACTAAATTTGATTATACCATTGTAGGCCATTTTTTGCACCAACATTGTTTAACTTTAAAAATAATTGACTTTTAATTATATCGCTGTGAATGGCCTTAGAGCAGTCCGATAGAACATCCAATTTACTATTAATCAATAAATTGGATATGTGTGGTCGTGATACTACAGACTACAGAGATTTTCCTCATATGCTTGATTTTTTGCCTAACCTATTTTGAACATAATAAATTTGTAGTATAATTATTTTTTTCATATGTACATGATAAAATTTTCTTAAGTACTTCCTTTCTATGTATATAGTTCTTTCATGACAAATTTACGATAATTACTTTCTTTCATACTTAATAGATTTGTCATAATTACTTTCATGATAAATATTTCATAATTATTCACTTTCTATTTGTAGATTTTGTTTCATGATCAATCTGTCATAATTTCTTTTTTCAATGTACAGGTGGCTATATGTATGCACCTATATAAAAACTGTGTATGTGTATGAGAGTACTTTTTTCAATGTACATGTGGTGAAATCTGATTATGGCACTCCCCAAATTTATAATCGCACTCCTTGATCAGGAGGGTGCCAAAATCAATTCCAGATAGAGATTGATTTTGGCACTCTCCTTTGGAAGTGCGGTTATCAATTTAGGGAGTGTCAAATCACTCCCCGTGTCCTAAACTACCAAACGAAAGGGAGAATTTATGGCCTAAATTATTTCCTAATTAAAGACAGAGTATTATTGTCTTCTGCATACCTTTTGTTTATCCTTTCACCAAAATTTTGGAAATTAATAGTTTGTCTCGGCATGAGAATTCGAGAAAAATATGAAAATAGGGACCATAGATGAAAAGAATGCAAAGAAGACAATAAAACAGTATAAACTAAATTTTACACTTTTTTCATCTTTAGTTAACTTTTTTCTTTACTTTTGGTCCTAATTATTTACCTTTTGGACTCAGCTTGTCAAGAAGAATGATTAATCAAGAAAATTGACGTTAAAAAAATTCTTAAAAAAGATAGTGGCAATAATATCCAAAAACTTTGCCCAAACTGAGCCTTAGATTGTTCCTGTCCATTTATTCTCCCATCTTTTCTATTCTCCTCCACAAATCTGAGATCCAAGAACAGAAACTTGCTAAATTCCAGAAACTGTTGCATTTTAAACACTCCAATTCTGTTTCCGACTAAAAACGTGCATTCCATTCAGATTAAGGGGAAAAAAAGAGGAAACAAAACTTTGGATTAACAGTTATTTGAAACGCCCTCTCATATAAGGTGGGCTCCATATATGTGTAGGTCTCACCCCATATGAGAAGGGCATTTTATATAAACGTCGTATTGAAAATTCTCTTGAGAAAAAGGTGAATTGGGCCTGCCGGCCCTTGCTTCTAGCCCCGGTTTAGGCCTACTTAAGACTTATCTATGTACGCTAAGCTGATCTGATGGCCCATATCCTGAATTACCCACCTCATAGAATCAATCATTTTGAGTCAACAGCCGGCAATGACGAATAAAATGGCAGAAATGATACGGCCACTGCACGCCGTGTGGGGCCCACTCGGGGCCTCGGACGTATGATCCAAGCCGTTCAAAGACGTTATAACAAAAAAACTGAATGGGCCTGTGAAAAATTAGCTCAATCCGATATGTAGGTGTTCGATCCAAACTTCCCATAAATCAGTCCGATTTTTTAAAAATGGGAAGATTAGATTGAACACATATACATATCGGATTGAGCTAATTTTTCACACGCCCACTCAATTTTTTTTGAAAAATTATTGAACGGCTCGAATCGTCCGTGCCAGACCCGGAGTGGGCCCCACACAGCGTGCGGTGGCCTAATTATTTTTGATAAAATTGTGAGTAAGAAAACTCAATTCGAAGAAATGAGAAATAAGGGTCCATTTGATTATCACATCTCATTTGCATATTGCCTTATTTGCATATTTTGTCACGTGTCTAAGTCTAAACACACCTAAAGTATCACATCACATTAGCATATTGCCTTATTTGCATATTTTGTGTCTAAGTCTAAACACATCTAAAGTACATTGACTTTATTGCATTACGAGTATACAAGGAAATCTTCAGCTACTACTTATACATGGCCAAAGACACTATACATCATTCTCTAGTGCAAACATCACTTCATCTTTTCTTGTACCTGCCAACATCACCAAAAAGGGTTTGATCCGTTTGGATTAGGAAGCAATATGACTTCTTCTTCTTTTCTTTTCTTTTCTTTTTTTTTTGCTCTTCAAAAAAAAAGGACTTTCACTTTGAAGTTATTTTGCATACCCTCTTGACAAATTACAGAACGATTAAGAAAAATCTAATTCAGATTACATATGGATAAACAATAAATAACCCAAAAAGAAAAAAAAACATGAACTAACAGAGCAAAACTAGCCTGCAGCTCACTGCAATTTGTTAATTGCAAACAGCTCTAGATATAGAATCTCAAAGATTGCAACTAAACACAACAACTAAACACAAGAGTTGCGCTCATTGTGGGACGTAACCCTATCACATGCAAAAATAAGATGCTCATTATGTTTAAAACCCGGGGATGTGAACTACAAACCAAAGATGGACCATAATGGTATTGGCCTTAAAAGTTGAGGATGCATTTACGAAATTCAGTTTCTTTCACAAGGAAGCATATATAAAGATGAGGTGAGGATCTTACAACATGGACTGTGAAGTGCCAGGACTCTGTAATGCATCATAGTGTCCGTACCCATGATAAAGAACCCGAATTGGGTTTCCTTTGCCATACTCTTGACCATATTCCGCTATAACCTTAAGAAAGCTAGACTTATTATCCCTCATGTACACTGTGATGGGAACCCTGCAAACAATGAGAAATACTAATTTGAGGAAGAGCCTTTGCAATGTATCCTTGGACAGCTGCAACTGGATAGTGAAGACTGAAGAGCAAAATAAAAAACAGAACAGATATATCTAAACCATCAGTCTAGAAGGTCTCAAGTATCAAACTGCGAACACGAATAATTGACTGTCAAAAGACTGTTCCAACCATTTGACCTGGTCTAGTTTTAGACACAGAACTGAATACAATCTCTACATAAACAAAAATTTACCTTATATCAAACATCTTGAAGTGAAGATTTGAAGAGATAGTCTATTTACGCTATTCATTGGCTAACAACATGATTTGGTAGGACAACTAAGTTCAGAAGTCACATGATTTGGTAGGACTTAGGTGAGAATTCAAATGATGATACGGGAGACCTACTGTAGGACATGAGAGGACATGAGCAGCTCAGGTTCCCCTCCCCAAATGTGGGGTTGCCGCATCTGCGTTACATACGTGTCAAAATCACCTTCAACGAACCTGCATATTCACATATTTCAATTACTCTCCACAGAACGAATCTCACTGGTTGACTGAATAAAATCCGCTACATATGCAAGGTTAGTGAATTAAGCACTGCAGTTACACACATACTACTTGTCAAACATAAAATGCTAGCTGGACAACCTAAGTCGTGATCAAATGATATGAAGGATAATCATTTGGAAAGTATACAAAATCTACCTCTTCACTGATTTATGGAGTACTAAGTTTTGTCAAGAAGACGATTTCTATCAGATGAATGAACTGTCCAACAAAACAATACAAAGCAACCACAATATGAATGTAAATGGGTCCTCTTTACCATTCAGTATCTGTCCGCCTCTTGATGAATTCATCAGCAACCTGTCAAATGAGATTGGCCCTTCCACAATGAGACTATAAACGAGCACACAAAGTAAACATAGGCAACTGGAAAAACTAAAAACAAAAGAAAGTGGGTGGTCTTGAAACACATTTACCATGCCAACAAGAATGAAGGAAAGAACAAAGAAGATTTAAATGTGGCTGTATTGTGAAGACTTAAGTTCACTTAACTAGCTGATTCAATTGTGTGGATTATGGAGATAAAAAGATGCATGAAATTATGCTTCCCTCTTCCTAAAGGGTGATTATTCTTACCATTTTCTTATTATATGACCTAGACACACAATAGCTAATCCTAAGAGCAAAAACTTTTAAAAGGTCAATGAGGATAAGACTTCTAAAAAATACATGAAATATAAATGAGATTGTGTACTTTAGTTCTAAGCTCGTCAGCAAGTTCTTTTTGAAGGCTCTCACTAGGGCATGGCTTTCCTGCTCTCAGAGAAGCACCATGGACCACAGACCGGAACAAGCATCTTCCATCTCCTGGTATGCCTGCAGCTAATATATGCCCAACATCAATGCACTCTCACTAGACAACACAAGACTGTTTAAGACACACGGAACTTAGAAGATATTAGTGGAAGTCAACATTCTTTTTCCAGCATTAAAAACCACATAAACAGATCTAAAGTGGATTGCATTAGCCATCCTCTCTTAAGGTTGGGCAGTAAAAGTTGGAGAAGGGCAATCAATAACTCTTAAAGTCAATGTTTGTAAGACCAAAAGATCGGGCGGAAAAATTACGGAACGGCTTACTCTTTTTATTTTAAAACTGAATTTGAAAGATGTAACTTATAGGCCAGCTGAAGCACAGTGCAGTCCGTTAATAACTAGAAATCATCCAATGTATCAAACCAATATCAAATCACAAGGAGAATCCTCATCCGAAGGAAATGTTTATTACATTCATCTGAGAATGGAAAACAAATGTACCATTGAACTTTCTCGCACCAAAAATCCGATATCACAATGAAGCAGTAGACAACAGTAGAATTGCAATGATAACAAGACAGCATCAGGGGCCCTGTGCCCCCATCCATAATATGGAAATGAACAAAACCATAATTTATGGGAGAAGGATCCCATGTAGCCTTCATACAGATACAAGCTTTAATGTACCAAAACAAACTTAAGAGTGTGCTCAGACAATTGCAAGACAGCTTTGGTGGTTTAGAAAACCCACATACAGATAACTGATATGTAATTCTGAATATTTTAAACAGGTGACAGATGATGTTTATATCAAGGAAAATATAATTTGGAGATATAAACTTGAAAAGCCTAATCAAGTACAAAAAGGAACAACACATCTAATAATGCTGCAACCTTAGCCATCTTCACCCATGTAAATGGCAGCATGGAGAACCAAATTTCAGCTAAACAAAGATAAAACTTCAAACTTGTAACCTAAACATTTTTTTTTTTTTTTGATCGGCAACTCCAACCAATTTTAAAGCAGAAAATTAGATATCAAGCTTTCCACAATAAATGGTCATCATCATTCCTCCCCGTCACAATTCACATCAAAGAACATTATCAACGCATCCTCGCCAAAATTGTAAATTAAACCCCTATATTTAATCCTTGTGCTGTTTTTCTAAGACATGAAGTTTGAGTTGCATAAGATATAAATAGATAAATAATTAAGAAAATGAAAGAAAAAAACTGCGAACCTAAACCCAGATCCATTCTAAATTCTAATTACCGGCATTCTTCCGCGTGAGGAAGAGGCTGAAGAGCTATCACGATCATGAAACCAAACATAGAATTCAAGAAAGGAATAAAAGGGTCCACAAATACGAAGAAAGGCATCACTTGCAGCACCAACGGAAGCAAGCTAATTTCGAAGACAATAATAGTACAGAAATACTTATACAGCAAAACGACGTATGTTTGTGTAGCCAAATCATTAGCTATTTAGCCCATTTTTTTCCGAGAAAAACAGAAGGAAGGAGAATTTATAATCAGAAAATCGACAACCACACATACGAATTTGACGAAGATCGTTACCGAGCGAATGATCGGGCTTGGGCATGATATCGTAGCGGCGAAAAGAAACACGACGCATGCGAATGCGATTTAACAAATACTACGAGCATTTTTTATTCGAGATGATAGATTGATTACCTGTTGATCATGATAACGACTGTTCGATATTTCTCGATACAAATTCGAGGTTGATGTGTGATCAGCGAATCGAATTCGATGCCCTTCTCTCTCTCTCTCTCTCTCTCTCTCTAGACAATGTGCGAGAGCTACGGCCGTACGTAAGAGAGGCTCGCGAGTTGGGATATTGACTCGCGAGTTTAATGAGTCCAAGCTCACTGTGTCGTGACTCGGATTTATTGGTTTTCTTTTTTAACAATGTGACTCGGAAACCGTTCTCAAGCCCTTGTTTGGCAAGTAGATGTAAAAATGAAACAAGTAATTTTATCACTCATTTTTTAGATAATAAATAAATAAAGAAGTTAGAGATTGTGAGAAATGAAACACTGAAATCTTTTTGACTTGTCAAAAAAAAAATAAAAAAAATATTTTAGTGGCCTATTTTTTTATTCTCACCAAATATCACAAATTGCAAAACAAAAATTATACACACAAAAAAATTATTTTTATTAAGAATGACATGACCTTCTGTAATGATCCGCCCCAACTGACCTGCTAAGTCCTAATGAAAATGTTAATCTCAAATTATACAATAATTGGTCGGAATCAGTTATATATTACTTCCACTTTTCAGAGCACCGATGTGGGACTCTAATTTTTGGAGCTTCACACTTTTGTAATGAACTACAGTATATGGCCTTTTTACTCATTTTCAGAGTATTTGATATTGGAAAGTGCTGATTATAAGAGTATCTTATGGCTTTTTTTGTGTGCAACTTTAATTTGAGTAGGATTTTGAGATGACAAGCAAGTAGAGATGCTGATCAAGGAAGCGATATTGAGCATATTTTCCTAGAATCGGGAGGTAAGAATGACTCCGTAACAATTCGTTTGGGTGGTGAAATAGGGAGAGATAAGAAAAGGGAGCCCTTTCTCACCAAATGTCACCATTGTAGGGAGTAAATCCCGAACAAGCACAAATAGGGCCCGAACACGTGGTACGCGGGACCATGGTATAATTACGATAGGGACAGTCGCCGTGCAATACGGTGATCGGCGATGGGGACCAGTGATATGAGGGATCATTGGTCCAGAGAGTCTGTACTGGGTCAAGGTCCAGTAACACGAGAGAGTATTGGACCAAGAGATTGACGAAGGAGCAGTGACATGTGAAGTCACTGGTCCAAGTAGTTTGTTCGGCAATAAAAGAGCCGAACAGGAGGGGATTTGTACGAAAAGCAGTCCCAGATGCAAGAAACGTTCTAGAAGGTTCTAGAAACAGGGACATTCTGTGATGACTATAAGATCCTGATAAAATAGGATCTTGGAGAGATACCCAACGGGAATGGGAAGTTCGGCCAGCTGTGGAAAGGAGTCCTAAACGGACTAAGGTAATGAACTGATAAGGGAACGAGAATCCAAGATATTCTGGGTTTCCTATACGAGATAGGAAACCTAGAGAAACGTGGATACTTGGGCAGCAAGCATCCATAAACTTATAAATACGAGGCAAACCTGGAGGGAAAAGGTACACAATACATTACAGTCATACATATTCTCTTATGCTTAATTAGGGTTTTCCACTAGTACGTGATACTAACTTAGGCATCGGAGGACCTTTGCCACGAGAGGCAAATGTGCGCTCACCCCTTGTCTGTTTTGCAGATAAGGATTACGCCGACGTATTAGGGTTCCGGCGAGGATCACGTAGTAGCCGTTAAGTTCTTGTGCTGTTTAAACCCTCTTTAGTTTTTCTGCACTTACAATTGGCGCCGTCTATGTTACACGGACACGGGTACGCGAATCGGATTTGGGTACATATCTAAGGGTCAGACACGTCAAAGCTAAAAAAAAAGGATTCGGGGATATGTATCCGAATTTGGATACGGGTGCGGGGATCCGCTGAATATTTATATATGTATAAAAATATTTATATTTTCTATATAAATATACGAAAATTATCTCATAAAAAATATATTTTCTTTGCAAAAAAAAAAGTAATTTCCTCAAATTATAGGGTTAAATTGTATTATTCTTACAATTTAGGGGCCATACTGTATTATTATTAAAGTAGAAGGGTTATACTGTAATTACAGTTTATTTTTTATAATACGGTTTCTAACCTAATCTCAAAAATCAGAAGACCTTCGCTGCTGCTGCTGCCGCCTGCCGCAGCTCTCTCTCTCTCTCTCTCATACGATGAAGACCAAGACGACGTCGGTACCCCTCTCTCTCTCTATCTACTTCTTCTTCTTCTTCTTCCTCCTCTTGTTCTTGTTGCAGCAGCTACTGCTACCACCGGCGACGACGACGATGCTCCTTCTCCGACGAGGCGACGACCACGAAGACGATCTTTTCCGTCTTTGTGAATCTCAGATCGACAGGTTCTCCCTCTCTCCTCTCTCTCCCCTTCTTCTTCTTCTGGCTAACGTGTCCAGATTTTTTGGGCGAATCCGGTAAGGGATCCCGTACCCGTGTCCGTGTCGTGTCGTGTCGACACGGGTACGTTGGCCAAAATCACAGATCCGTGTAACACAGAGCGCCGTCTGTGGGAAACGAAAGAGATCCCTCTGAAAAGCGACCATGATGGAAGAAGATCCAAAGACGCCACATGATCCAAAACACGAGTTGGGAGGAGGAGGCGACAAGTCCCCACCAGATCCTTCGAGAAAACCCGACGGTGGGCAAGCCAAGAAGCCCACAAGCAAGGGTAACCCCCTGACTGTCCATGACGACTCTAAGAACAAGGAGGGTAGGACGGCCACAGAATCCACGAGAAGGAGTAAGTCCCGTCGTGAGGGAGAATCAGTGGCACATTCAAGGAGTGTGCACAACCATGACGATATCTTGGACAAGAAATCGGGAAGAATGGAGCCTTAAGGCTCCGTTCCGCTACAATTTTCTATTTTTAAAATATTTATTTTTCACTTTAGGAGACACATGTCAATAGAGTCTTGCTAGCCGTACCGACCGAAGCCCACCGAAATCGTACCGACGGCCACCGCCGGGCCGTCTCCGGCCACCGGACGGCCGATCCGAGCCGTCCAAAAATTCTATAAAAAAAACCGAGGGGGCCTACGCGGGAATCAATGGCATCCGATGTGTGTAGGGTGGTTGGATCAAGCACCCAATTTTTCGGTCGGCCGTCCGGTGGCCGGAGACGGCCCGGCGGTGGCCGTCGGTATGATTTCGGTGGGCTTTGGTCGGTCCTCATAGGTTTTTGATGTCAATATCACAATTTATTTTAGTTAACGGAACGGGGCCCAAGTCTATGTAAATTTTGTGCATAGGTTAAGAGCTAAATTTCTTGTAAGTCTGTAAATTTCGTGGAGGCCTCGGTTCAAGTCTCACGAGGGACGGGTTTTAGGAGCCAGGGCTATGGATAGTCTTTGGACATTCCATGTGCTAACTCTAACATTTTACTAACTCTGCTAACGTACACAATATTGGTAAAAAAAAAGAAAAAAGAAAAAAAAGAAAAAAAAGAGCGCTAAATTTCGTTAGGAAGATGCTAGAGAAACCGACACCCCACACCAACCAGGCGTACCGACAGACCCGTGGGATCCACTCCGGGCCCGTATGGATGATCCGAGCCGTTCAATAATTTAAAAAAAAAATCGTGTGGACCGGGAAAAAATGGAAGATTGGATCGAACACCTACACATATCGAATTGAGCTGATTTTTCACAAACACATTCAAAATTATTGAATGGCTGGGATCATCGGTACGCCTGGCCGGTGTGTGGTGTCTCTGTTTCTATAGGTTTCTCGTTATTCCTTAGGGCATCCACATCTCTCTCTCTACTTCTCCTTTAAAGCTATAATAAAGAGCAAAACTCAAAAAAATCCCCTCCATCAGCCTCAATTGATTTCTCGCCACTTTGCAAATGTTTAGTTTTGGTACAGTGCCTCGTTTGATCCAACGAGACACTATTCATCCATCTATTCAATATTTTACTATTAAAATGATTATGAGAGACTTAGTTTAAAATGATTATGGAATCCTATGGAACAGAAACTTGATTATAAGAGCCTTAAAAATAAATATTAATTATGATCTTTTAGGAAAAAATAATCAAAATAATAAGATCTTCTCACCGGTTCAATCGGATTAAAAATTGGAGCACTTAATTTTTTTAGACATTTTATATATTAAAAAATGTGATTAAAAAATTAAGTGGTCCAATTTTCAATCCGCTTAAACCGGCGCGATGATCTTATTTTTTTGATCATTTTATTCTAAAGGGTCATAATTAATCTTTGTCTATAGGGCTCTCATAATCAAGATTCTGCTCTATAGGATTCCAAATAAAGAGCAGATACTTAATTATGATAGCTCTATAGACAAAAATTAGTTATGACCCTTTAGAAAAATATGATCAAAAAAATAAGATGTTTGCATCGGTTCAAACGAATTAAAAAATAGAACATTTAATTTTTTTGAGATTGCTTGTGAATAGTTGTTCGTCATTAAATAGCGATAAAAAAATAAAATATAACATTTAAATTGAAAAGTAAAGTATAAAGAAAGAGTAGTTTAATAAAATAAAGTTAGAATAGAGAGTCTGATGCAGTGTACTCTTAAAAAAGTGAGTAGCTAAAATAGAAAAGTGACTTTTTAGATGTAATTTGGTCCAAAATTTGCTGAGTCTGATGCGGATGCTCTAAATAATGAAGAACAAGGCTTATTTGGAATTGCAAACTCACCCACACGATCTACATGGAGCCGTTTGAGCTGATCGGCGTGCGTATCTTAACAGGAAGATCTTCCCTCGTGCAATTCTTTGTTTGAATTTCTTAAACACATTTTCTCTCTCTCTATATATCTCTCTCTATACATAGAGAGAGAGAGGGGTCTATATTAAAGAGAAACGGATCCTACTGTTGAAAGTATGTTTGGGAACCTACCGCTAGGGATTTTTCTTCTCATGCAAGTTTTCTTCCGGAGCGGGTTGTTCCCAATTTCAAAATCCTCTCCCCCCCTCTCTCTCTCCAAATCCCTTCGTACCTCTCTCAAACCCTATGATCGACGAAGATTGTCAGAAGTCTGGTGGTAACGGGATGCTAGTTTTGAGGTTTCTCCGAAAAAAACCCTAGATATGAGAAGTGAAGGCAATGGCTCTTTGGACAAATGAATCCGAAAGTCGTAAGGTTCAATTTGTGAGTTATTTTCCTCTGTCCTGCCGTCTCCTTGCTTGGTTTGGGTTGATTTGTTTCACTTATGCGTTACTTTGTTTTCTTTTGTCTGCTTTTGCCAATCTTCACAGTAGAGAGAGAGATTATATGTTTGTCAGTGGGTGAATCTTATGCTACATTCATGATTTATGATTTATTTAAGTCATTGATAGATGGAATAGATGAATCATATTGTGGTTGAACATATATAGCATAATCAGACTAGGGGTTTTGGTATAATAATGAGATTATGTGGGAAGGCAATTTCATCCCTTGTTTCACTGAGGGTTTGTTAATTTTAGGGCAGTTATAATTTTAACCCAGGTATGAGTTTGATTATTGTAGGCGTGGGTTTGATTTCTGTGCATGGGTTTGGTTTAACTGAAATTGAAGATCAATTGGTGGTGGGTTTGAGATGGATACAGTGTATGTTTGTGTGTGTGTGTTTGGTAATGACATCTAGAATGATTTTCTCGCTTATTATAGTAGCTGTACGTTCTTCATAAAAATGCACAATGGTTGGAAGATTGACTGTATGAGAAAAAACATGTTTGCAAAAGCGCATTATAGTGTGCTGATACTATAAGTTTACTTTGTTAATGTGCTTTGATGCTATATTTTGCATGCAATAGAAAATCGTCTCGACTAAAAAAAAAAATATTATAGATTTTAGTGTTGGAGTGTATTTTCCTTTGCTATAGATAGTGGTTTCGTAATTCTAAAACAGCTTTGTATTTTGAAACAAGTTTTGTCAATTTTTAAATGGCTGAAAAAATATTCTCCTCCTTACGCTTTGTTCTTTGTTTTGTTGCGCTTGTTTTTCTAAGTTTCATTATTTTTGGTTTGCTGGCTATTTCTGGGTTTATTCTTCTTATTCTCCTTTACACTCTGATTCTTTCCAAGTTGGATACCTATGGATTACTAGTGGTTTCCGGACTGTATCTAGGTTGTTATCGTTCTTCTACCCTATTTTTCCCAGTCTATTTGTTTCTTCTTCTTCTTAGGACATATATCATCCCCCACAATATTGCATGTAGGTTCTTGCAGCTTGGTCAATGACTCAATATTATTTTGATCGTCTTTGCCTGGTACGTTTTGGTTTGTCTTCCTCTGCTTTTCTAATGAAATCGTATTGAAAGGAATGCAGATAATGGTTGAGAGAATAACAATGTAAATAATACGATAATGTGCATACAATGGCTAGTGACTAGCTTCCAAATTACTTGTTATCACTCTAGTTCTAATGTTGGGTGATCCAACTAGTGTTTGCCCCTCGTCTGTTTTTCTGGTCCTTATTGAACTGCACCAAGTTTCAATCAAATTAGAAGCCGGCTCAACCAAGTAAAATTTAATCAGGCAACCACTTGCACGAAGATACTGGTCTGTTAGTTGTATTGCGTGGACTCCTGATAATTCTGCTTTTACAGTAGGGGGGAAGTTATGGGGACTTGCAGTTTGGTCTGTCTCTGGGTGTCGTCTGATGTCTACTATACGTCAAATTGGCCTAAGTTCTGTGTCTTCTCCAGTGGTTAAGCCAAATCAGGATTGCACCTCTCTCATGCACTGGGATGAATATGGATATAGGCTTTATGCTGTTGAGGAACGATCATTGGAGCGAATCATTGCATTTTTTGTAGAGACCCGTGTCTAATTTTAATTTATTTTATTTATTGATGTTGATCGAGCTTGAGTTTGTGTGTTGTAGGACGAGAGTGTTGGGGGACCCGCAGTGGGTAACTTTTATGAGTAGTTACCGTTTATTTTTATAGCTCATGGGGTATTAGTGTAGCTACATATTAAATTGTAGGACTTGAGGAAGTGCTTAAGGTAGTCGAGGGAGATGTAGTGTAATAACTACACATAAAATAGAAATTGGAATCAGAGAGACCCGGCGATTCATCATTTCTCCCTTTTTTCCTTTTCCTGCGTTCTTTCTCTGTTTTCTCTCTCTCTCTCAAACCCTCATGCTTCAACACCAAAATCGAAGGTCAAGGCTCGTGAATCTCGCAAAAAGTCAAGTAGAAAGTGGATCTCCGGACAAAGGGCTACACATCTATCCGAACAAAATCTCAATCGGCCAGCTTTGGTGTTCCTAGCATTTCGGGATTCGGCTCTTTTGAGGTAGGATTCTTGCTAAATGCTTAAATATGGGAAAGTGTAGTGAGATACACCTAAAATTTCGTGGTTTATAGGATTTTTTCTCCAATTTCTAGAAAACCCTAGTGTGTTCTAAGTAGATGTGATATATGTACGTTTCGTATTGTTCATGGGTCTATAGTTTTCATGATAGAGTATGATGATTATTTAGCCTAATATGTAATCTTGGGTACATAGATGAATTATTGGTATCTTGTTATTCGTTAAAGAGCACATTTTGTTTTTCTCGTATCAATTGTAGTATACAGTAAGTAATGGAAGAGTTATCTTGAATAAGGAAAAATGATAAGTACGTACAGGCTTAAGAAACTTGAACTTTATGTTTGTGTTTTCTTGATTTTTCTATATTTAAATAAAGGATGATTTGGAATTGATACTTGATATTTGGGCGAGTGAGCCATGTATTGGTGATTGACGTGGCCATTTTATTCTTGTTGTGTAGCTGGAAGCATATGGATAACGAGTTTATCCGTCGGTGTATAGTCCGTAAACCCGCGCGGGATAAGGTGTTCCATAGGCCTTTGGGTTAGTAGCCCATAAATTTGGATGATTAGGGACTTGATCAGTCGCCTAGGATTGGTACACAACTTGTTAACTTGGACCATCGGTTTTATGTGTTCTTATTTTCTCCTACTTGACTTAATAATTTAACGTGTTTTATGTTTGAAGGATTTTGGATATATGAGATGAGATGAGCTTACGTGGTTTGGTTATAACTTGGTATTTGGAGATTTGGATTATTATCTGATCGGATTATTTTTATCACTATTTCGGTTGGATACTTGAGAAGTAAAAGTTATTATGTATTCATTTGTTATGAGTTATGATATATCCAATGGTTATCTTTCGAGGCTTAGTAAAATGCAAGTTTTCTTACAATATTGCAGATACTCGCAAATTGATGTATTCGAAAAGAAGTAAACAAGAACAAATTATTTTGTGTATTGTGCATTTTGCTTGCATTCTCTTATCTTCGCCTTTAGCACGTTTCCTATTGAGTGTCGACTCACGTTGTTTAATCCAACCTTTTTCAGGTAAGGCGGTGGATTCGAAGGCATGATAGTGTTGGTTTTGTTATATTTTTTTTAAGCTTAGTTGATATACTTGTATTCCATCATTTTGATGGTAAGATTTTGGAAGTCCAGTGACTTGGTATCCTTTTGGGTTTGTAGTAAATTTGATCGCATATTTTGACTATCTCAAAAACTTGAAACGTGTATACGCTTATAGGTAATTTTTCTATTGTTGGAGAGGTGGGAAGCCTCATTGGTCTTTATGGTAAAACTTCCAGGTTTATTTTCTTTTTCATTGGTGTCGACCATTTTGAAAAAGCCCTTGAAACAAACATTCCCTTCCAAATTTTTATAAAAATCATGTCACCTTTAGGCGCAATCTGATTTGGTATTATGGCCTTTGATTTGGACCTTTTCATAAGGATATTCTTTTATCATTATATGGAGGTTTTTCCTTAGAATTCACGTGCTCGGGTTGTGCGAAGGCGGGTCGTGACAGAATGGTATCAGAGCTATAGGTTTGAATACCTAGGAACCGTGGGAGGAGACTTAGTCTCATTTGGGCGCCTTTCTCTTATTATGTTAGAAGTGATATGTGCTTATTGCTAAATTGTGTTTTTGGGCTATGTGCTTGGAGCTCTAGGTTAGAATACCATAGGGCCATGGGTACTTTATTTTGATTGAAGCGTTGCTTGCGACATAAAAGTATTTTTTTGTGATTGTATGTTTGTGTGTAAGTTAACAACAATGGTAAAGTTATGTGTTAAGTAAATGACATGTGTATTTTAACTATGTGCTAAATGAAAATACATATTAGGATGATATGTGTTTAGATGCTAGGTGACCTGTTTGATAATTTTGACATCCTAAGTCCTAACCCTTGCAATATTTCTTCTTCCTTGGCTCGGTTGATTCTTGTCTCAGTTGCGCGACTTGTTTCCCTTGGTTTGGAGTCTTTCATATCCTTGACCTGTCTTGGTTTTTCATTATCTAGATTGGCTATCAAACTGCCATTCCTTTGATTATCTTGTGCTATTTGGATTTTGCTATCTCGGTATCCTATGGTGCATCTATTATTGTTGATGGCTGAAGTGCTGGCATGTGCTTCTTGCCCCTTTGCTTTGGCTCTCCTATTGACATTAATGCACTTGGTATCAATAGCTCTATTGATATTGTTGGTGTTTGCTATTGGCAATCTTACTCAAATTCTGGTACTGTTGCTACTACTTATTGGAGTCCAATTTGATCGTGCCATATTCAATAATGCCAAAAAAAAAAAGTGTGCTATCATGTTCAGATTTTGTTTCTATTGTTGCTTTCCCAGGTGTCAAAATCTAATGCCATCTTTCTGTTCAAATACAACTTGTTTGGAGTGTTACCTGTTGTTAGTCTGGCCTTGTATCTTTTTAATTGCCTTGGTTCTACCTTACTGTGTTATCTCTCTTTGGCTCAAACATTTAGTTTACCTTGTACTCGTCTCCTATGCTAGAGCATTTCATTTGTTGGAAAAAAAAAAAATTCATTTTCTTTGACTTGTGGAGCTGTAGAAAGATCATGGTTAATCATTCCTATTCAAATCCTTTGGATGTTCAAGAGCTGGTATATGGAGATCATTGATTAGACCTCTTTGAATTTTGACTTGTTCATTCCAATGGCCGGTATCTTATAATCTCTTTGTACTCTTGAGCTTTTTCGGGCAACGAAGTTCGGATGTTTGATTTGAGGTGCGTTCGGCCGACGCGACTTCAAATTTGATATCTAGCTTGGTTACCACTTCGGCTATTTGCCTTGATTTGATCCTTTGATTCTGATGGCCCAACTTTCCTGATGTAAATCTTGCTTGAACTGAAATTTGTACATCATTGGAGTGTCATAAATAGTTGTGTCGAACCTGGGATAGATTTGTAGTGTTTGCGGTTGGACTGATGTACTATGAGCTTGTGTGTTAGTCTTTTTATTTTTATTTTAGATTCTTGGAAGGATTACTCGCCATTAGTAGAGTTCGCCTGCGATAACAGTTATCAATTGAGCATTGGGATGGCATCATGTGAGAGCTTCCGAAGATCATCGATTTGTTTAACTGATTTGGGAAGACGACGGTTGATGGCTAGACATAGTACGGAAGACCATCGAGAAGGTTGCTAGGATTCGGCAATGACTAATTACCACCAATGTCACCAAAAGAACTACATAGATTGAGGGAGACAACTCTTCACGTTCAGAACTCAAGATTGAGGATGACAACTTTTGTGAAGAGCGACTAGTGAAAATTCTAGACAATCGAATGTGAGTCTTGCGTGAGCATGACATTTCTTTGCTCAAGGTGATGTGGCATTGTCTTGGAGTCAAAGAAGCTATATGGGAGTTGGAATCTGAAGTACGTTTGAAGTATCCAGCTTGTTTTCCTGCTTGAGGTGCGTGGTGAATTTCGGGGACGAAATTCCTTAAGGTGGGGAGATTGTAGAGACCCGAGTCTAATTTTAATTTATTTTATTTATTGATGTTGATCGAGCTTGAGTTTGTGTGTTGTAGGACGAGAGTGTTGGGGGACCCGCAGTGGGTAACTTTTATGAGTAGTTACCGTTTATTTTTATAGCTCATGGGGTATTAGTGTAGCTACATATTAAATTGTAGGACTTGAGGAAGTGCTTAAGGTAGTCGAGGGGGATGTAGTGTAATAACTACACATAAAATAGAAATTGGAATCAGAGAGACCCGGCGATTCATCATTTCTCCCTTTTTTCCTTTTCCTGCGTTCTTTCTCTGTTTTCTCTCTCTCTCTCTCAAACCCTCATGCTTCAACACCAAAATCGAAGGTCAAGGCTCGTGAATCTCGCAAAAAGTCAAGTAGAAAGCGTGATCTCCGGACAAAGGGCTACACATCTATCCGAACAAAATCTCAATCGGCCAGCTTTGGTGTTCCTAGCATTTCGGGATTCGGCTCTTTTGAGGTAGGATTCTTGCTAAATGCTTAAATATGGGAAAGTATAGTGAGATACACCTAAAATTTCGTGGTTTATAGTATTTTTTCTCCAATTTCTAGAAAACCCTAGTGTGTTCTAAGTAGATGTGATATATGTACGTTTCGTATTGTTCATGGGTCTATAGTTTTCATGATAGAGTATGATGATTATTTAGCCTAATATGTAATCTTGGGTACATAGATGAATTATTGGTATCTTGTTATTCGTTAAAGAGCACATTTTGTTTTTCTCGTATCAATTGTAGTATACAGTAAGTAATGGAAGAGTTATCTTGAATAAGGAAAAATGATAAGTACGTACAGGCTTAAGAAACTTGAACTTTATGTTTGTGTTTTCTTGATTTTTCTATATTTAAATAAAGGATGATTTGGAATTGATACTTGATATTTGGGCGAGTGAGCCATGTATTGGTGATTGACGTGGCCATTTTATTCTTGTTGTGTAGCTGGAAGCATATGGATAACGAGTTTATCCGTCGGTGTATAGTCCGTAAACCCGCGCGGGATAAGGTGTTCCATAGGCCTTTGGGTTAGTAGCCCATAAATTTGGATGATTAGGGACTTGATCAGTCGCCTAGGATTGGTACACAACTTGTTAACTTGGACCATCGGTTTTATGTGTTCTTATTTTCTCCTACTTGACTTAATAATTTAACGTGTTTTATGTTTGAAGGATTTTGGATATATGAGATGAGATGAGCTTACGTGGTTTGGTTATAACTTGGTATTTGGAGATTTGGATTATTATCTGATCGGATTATTTTTATCACTATTTCGGTTGGATACTTGAGAAGTAAAAGTTATTATGTATTCATTTGTTATGAGTTACGATATATCCAATGGTTATCTTTCGAGGTTTAATAAAATGCAAGTTTTCTTACAATATTGCAGATACTCGCAAATTGATGTATTCGAAAAGAAGTAGACAAGAACAAATTATTTTGTGTATTGTGCATTTTGCTTGCATTCTCTTATCTTCGCCTTTAGCACGTTTCCTATTGAGTGTCTACTCACGTTGTTTAATCCAACCTTTTTCAGGTAAGGCGGTGGATTCGAAGGCATGATAGTGTTGGTTTTGTTATATTTTTTTTAAGCTTAGTTGATATACTTGTATTCCATCATTTTGATGGTAAGATTTTGGAAGTCCAGTGACTTGGTATCCTTTTGGGTTTGTAGTAAATTTGATCGCATATTTTGACTATCTCAAAAACTTGAAACGTGTATACGCTTATAGGTAATTTTTCTATTGTTGGAGAGGTGGGAAGCCTCATTGGTCTTTATAGTAAAACTTCCAGGTTTATTTTCTTTTTCATTGGTGTTGACCATTTTGAAAAAGCCCTTGAAACAAACATTCCCTTCCAAATTTTTATAAAAATCATGTCACCTTTAGGCGCAATCTGATTTGGTATTATGGCCTTTGATTTGGACCTTTTCATAAGGATATTCTTTTATCATTATATGGAGGTTTTTCCTTAGAATTCACGTGCTCGGGTTGTGCGAAGGCGGGTCGTGACATTTTCTTTTGAAAAATGTTGCCTTAATAGAGGAGTTTCAGGCACTACTTATACCATCAAGTTATCTATGGTGAAGATCGACTGCTTATTGTGCAGTCTGTAGATACTGTTGAGCTGAAGATTTTGCATCTTCACCTTCCAGTTATGTATTCTTCTCAATCATCCTGTGTGATTCTTCTCATATCTTATTGTACGATATGTATGCTGCTAATGTTGTCTTGTTTGAATTAGGTTTCTTAAATGTCACAAAACTGGCCAGTTTTGCACGTGCCAGCTAGCAAGGATGGGATGTACTTGGCTGTGGCTGGCCTTCATGGTTTAATATTGTATGATATATGACTGAAGAAGTGGAGAGTGTTTGGTGATATTACTCCGGAACAGAAGATTCAGTGCAAAGGCTTGTTATGGCTTGGGTGATGTTGTCTGCAACTATATTGATTCTTCAAACATATGAGCTATATGTACATTTCTGTTTGTTGAACTCCATGGCCTATTACCTACTACCAAAAAAGCAATAAAACAAACTAAAAAGAATTCTAGGGGCAAGTTGAAATGGTGTTGGTGACTGAAAATTGATATCATGCTTATAGTTTCAACAAACAATAGTATTTGACATTGATGATACCCTTGCTGCTGGTCCAAGCATTTATGGTGATTAACCTGATATTCTTGTTGCATCTAATTTGCTTACTGCACACACAATCCCTATTGTTTGTATTTGATGTGAAGAAATAGTGACAACATTTCTCCAATAGAAACATAGAATTTAGATTTTCCTGGCAAAAACATTGATCAGACAGCAATTCGATTTGTGGTTGGCTGGTCAATTAGTTTGATTGTGTTCATTATTTTTCTATTCAGACATGACTAATATCTGGTAATAAGCGTCTGGGCTTGGATATGAGAAGAGCATAGCGATAGAGATTTCACGTTACAATCATCCATGCTTGGCATGAATAGATGACAGGTGTTATAGTGATGTGATTTCCAAGTTTCCTTTATTTTGTCACCTAGTAATATTAAGAAATATTACTTGACCCTTAGAAAAAAGGTTAGAAAGATGATTAGAATCAAGCTGGTCTCAAGTCTATGTTTCTTGGAGATGGCTTCTGGCAGAGGAGACCATTGGATTTTTTATGGAAGTTGATCATTCATAACTATTCAAGTATTAGATTCAGATGCTTATTATGAAAGATCTACTCGAATTTTGTTTTAATTTTCGGAAATCAAGTGCATTATGCATTGGTGCCTCGGATTAGGTGTAAATGACCCACACTATAGTGGCCTTGGGTGATTAATTTATGCTTGTTGAAACATTTAATTCTTATGGCAAATATTCTGTTTTTCTACCATGTTCTCTCAAATTTCTTGTTTAAGATTCATGGAATGCATTACTAACCTTACACATCTTTAGCTTAGCCAACTTTATTTCATCTTTGGAAAGGTAGTTGTTATTGACTGGCTATACCACACCAGAACCTATGTAAGCTGTTACTGAAGGTGCCCTTAGAACTAGCAATATTGTGCTGTTTCTTGTCTGAAGATAATTGGCTTTAATACTTGTATCAATTGTTTTTCAGGTAAGAATTTCTTTTCTATCCTAGATATCACCTAGACCAGAACTCATTACTTTGTAAGAAACCACTGCTTGTGAAGCCAATGGTGATGGATGTATATCAAGATTATCTGCTCGTTACTTATCGCCCGTTGATGTCCACATATTACATGTGAAGATATCTGGTCAATTGACACCTTCTAGCACTCCGGATTTGCAGGTAAAGGAACATTTCTGTGCTCTACTTCGCATTTGACTTGATTGAAAAAAACTGAATTTTCTTGTCGATCATGACTGCGAAGAGCCATCCTGCTGCAATGTGATCCCTGAACAGCTTTCAAGAGAGCATGCCTAAAAAAATCATATCTCAACTTCTTCTGATATCTATACACTATGCAATAAGAGAATTCGGTGGCTTACTCATCCACTTTTTGGCCAGTACTTCCAACAATGCCCCTGGTTGCATAAAGTTTTGTGGTTTGTCTTCCCGTTGAGTCCCCTAATTGGAGCGGTATTAAGGTCATCTGGAAGTTTGGCATAATTACCTTACTGCCTTTCCAGACTTTTGAGGTTTTCCGTCCACGTCCCTTTTTTGTCTTTGGTTTTATCCACATGCGGGAGGGTATTTCTGGAATTTCTCATGGGACAAGCAAGTGGTTGCTTTCAATCCCGTACTGTGAGAAGTTGATGATAGTGGTTGGAATAGTGTACTTGTTTCTTGTGCACTAAGAATTGATGAGAGTGATTAAAATAGTGTACTTCTTCCTTGTGCACCAAGAATAGCCAATATAGGTCATATAAAGCTTGTTCTTTCTCTCATTTTTTCTCTCCGTTGAAGTCTTGTTCTTTCGCTTACTTTCAAGTTTTTACAGAACATCTCTCCCTGTGTTCTCCTCCGATTTTGGTTCCCTTCCGAAGTTAGCCTTGTTTGGACTTTGGTTTGCTGGGATTTGCAGGGGGGATGTGACTGTTACTGTGCTTCAACGTGGGCATGTGGTGACTGGGTTTTGGAGCCAGATGCTGCTCGATTTCATCCTTGTCTTCGCCTTGCTGCAGCTTTGTGTCTTCGTCTTCAATTCATGGTGAGTTTGCTAACTCACAGTTGCGGGGAACAATACAGTTCTTATACTATTTATTGGGAATTTTTTCTTCCTCAATGTCGCCTTGCAATTTGAATGAACACCACCTGTTTTTGACAAAAGGCCTCAACGGAACAATTGATGTAAAAATTCAAAAAATAAAAAGAATTGGAGCAACAAACTTGGATATCAAAGCTTTTCTCACTTGCATGAACACCACCTATTTGACAAAATTGTTCTTTTGTGGATATTTTGAAGAGATTTTAGCAACAATGGAAAGAGAAATATTTATTGTGAATTAATCAGGGCACAGGCGACATTCCCTTGCTTTTGAGACATTTTACTATCTTGGAATGCAGTGTTCTTCTTTGTTCATTCTTTAATAAGTAGTCTCCTGATTGTTGGGATTACCCTTTACTTATGAATGCAATTTATTTGTCGTAAATTGCCTATTGTCTAGTGTTCTAAATGGCGGCCGCCCATGCCGCCTAGGCGCTTGGAGGTGCCCTGCCGCCACGCCAATACCCCTTGGCGTTTGATTTGGCGCCCAGGGAGGTTTGGCGGCCGCCTAGGCGTCGTCGTTGGCGTCTTTGGAGGCCTTTGGTGGCCTAAAATGTATAGTATTAAACTAAAAGAGCTTATTATGTAATTTTTACAAAATCATATATATATATATATATCGGGGCGGTTCCGCGGACAACTAATTAAACACCTAAAAAAACACCCCAAATCTCAATCTCATAGTTCCCGATCAAATTTTTATGATCCGAACCGTTCAATATGTGCAGAATGTGATTTTAAGGATGCCCGCGAGAAATTAGCAAAAAAAAATGACCGAAAAGTGCTTGTTTTGAGCAGTTTTTAATTGAACCGTTCATAAAATGTATATATATATATATATATATATTACAATTACATATTTACATGAAGAAGATTTTGTATCGGAAGATGACTCCGAAGAGGAGGGAAATGAGGAGATTGACTTTGAGTCCGATGGAGATCAAGTTTTGGAGGGGTATGGAGGAGAAGAGTTAGAGGAAGGAGATGAACTTTGAACTTGACATTAGGGATCTCCGATCTCGTTTATTTCTACTTATTGTCTTATTCAACTTATTTGCTAGTTGCTACTACTTAATTTCATTTGGGTTTGTACTTTGAAGTTTGAACTTTAAACTTTGCATTACGGTTATTTCTACTTATTGTTTTATTCAACTTATTTGCTAGTTGCTACTACTTAATTTCATTTGGGTTTGAACTTGCATTATGGATACATGGAATATAGTTTGAATGGATAATGGTTTGTTAAAAAAAAAAAATCTGCTGAATTGCTTGGCGCTTGGAGGTGGGTCTCCACCCGACTACCGCCAAGCGCCATTTAGAACATTGCTATTGTCGTATAGATGATGCATTTTTTGTGCCATTTAGATACGGTAAGCACAAGTTAACCACGCGTTGGGAAACAATACCCTAAGTGGGATTCAATTATCGAGATTCAGAACCTCAAAAGCAGCCGATATCTATCTAGAGTTTCAAAGCGGTCAACCCTCCCTGTAATGAGCTGCCACTTTCTGTTTTTCCTTTTACCCATTCTGCTTTGGAATTTTTGGGATAAGTCTTTCTTAATCGAGTCCTAAGAAGAGATGGTTATTATCAACTCCTTTTGGGGCCGGCTAACCCATAAGGAGCTTTGAGGTTCTGAAAGGCTTATCCTGAAAATTCCATCAACAAATACATGACCAATTATACATGAAGGGAATAACCAGTTGGAGTGATGCCTAGGATCAATATTCAGTGTCAAACTTCATTAGAATATCATTTAAAAAATTTATTAGTCTTGCTCAGATTAGAATTGAGGGTTGACGGCTTAAAAGGTCTTCATGTACGCATACATCGGACGGCCATAAAAATTCCTGTAATATAAATGAAGGCAGTCTGCATCATCTATACAAATGCTAGCGCATACTTGAAAAGGAAATTGGAGGTTTTGGGCCTGGCTTGATCTAATACGCTAGAATCACTTTGTACCCTGTTGGTAGAATCTCTTTATCACAACCGCAATCTTCACTTCAAAGTCTATAATGAGAACAAAACCATAACAGGTGTTCGAGAACTGCAGTCAGACCGAAAAAGAGATGCCAATTCTTTCAAAAAAATCTATTTTTGCACTTTGACAAAATAATTGTCATTCAGATTTTGGTTCACTGACATACAGTACATCTTTTGTTTCTAAATTCTGAAATTGCAGGGTAGATAGTGATCTCTGTTTGCTCTTCACTTTCGGTTATCGCTCATTAGCATATTTAGAGCTACCATACTTTCAGCAATTTTTATTAGCCTTCTTATTTTATGCAGTTAACTGGTTTTATTCTTTAACACCCGTTTCTCAAATGAAAGAAATGAATTGATCCTTTAAGACACTTTGTAATCTCTTAGATGTTGTGATGTGTTGCTCTTTGAAGATTTTGAAGGTATCTTTCTATTCCTTTCGATAGTCAATTCGATGACGAAATCGCCGTCCCTTGCGTTATCGGAATAGTCCTTGCATTTGTAACATTTTTATGAATCTCATGCTGTGAATACATACAGCATATTATTCTATGCTATTTTGAACCTTGCTTCTTTTAGTTAATCGAAAGCCCATACACTGCTTTCATGTAATCTTGTTTTAGTTTTGGTTATTTTGTTTGTAGTCGAGAACAAACTATCGTATTCGTTTAGTGACTCAATAGTCCCCTTTAAAATGGAGAGTTTACATAGTCAAAGAAATAGCCTCCAAGATCCTGTGGTGCTTGGGCATCTCAGCTCTTATAGCAGGAATAGCGTGGCCGGTGAGAAAGAATGGGCAAGGAGGGTTTCCTAGGAAGAGCTTTACTCAGAGCTGCTCATGATTTCAAAATTATTTTCTCCTTTTCTTCGGTTACCTGATTCTGTTTGGATACCTCACAAAGTGGACATTTGGAAGGTGAACAGAGACATTGTTAGGGACTGATACATTTGGTCTAGGGTTGCATAGTCTATTTCCTCTGGCGTAACCTCGTAAAGATTGACGCCAAGGCTGCTGAAAGATGGATTTACCCAGATTTTATTCTATAATGTTAATTTAATTTCCTCTTTTTTTCGATAGGCCTTTTGGGAATGGTGGTTGAAATGGGTATCCCTAGGGTTACATCGAATGAAAAGTCTTACCCAAAGGTTGTGCTCATGGATGCTGAGGTCCCTTTGGTCTTACCATAATTAGCTACTATGCAACATTTATTGAAATATCCCACTAACATCACACCTTACCTTATATACAGGGCAAAAAAATACAATGCACAATCTTTGGCGGTGATAAGGAAGTACTGAAAGATACTCTCAAAGTCTTCCACACATATTCAATCACCAATATCAATACCATTCCTGGCGATTATCGTGTCATAGACAATGAGTTGCAATGGTCTCTTTCTGCACGAACACTAATTGAGGAAATCTCTGTGCCAACACTCACTGTTAGAAGTCTCAAATATAAGCTTGTCCCGCTCATAAAATTGGAGGATTACTGCAAGGATACTCAAGGATTTGGTACATGCTTGAAGCCTGAAATTTTCATCTATTTATGATGCAAGGGTTACAAATTCTAACACGGTATTCTCTGTAACAGATGTGCTCTTTGCTGGGATCAATGTTGATCCTAAACGACCAGCAAATGATGCCTTTGTGCTACACGTGACAGCAATTGATCAAGGGTAATGACTCTACTCTGATCCTATGAATAAGATAGAATATTTTTCATCGCATTCTTCTCTGAAAATTACAATACTTTACTCTAGGTTTTAGATTTTATCCTCAGTTTAAAACTATAATCCAATGTGGAGGATGACACCAACTATACTGTTGTTGTGAGATCAATTCACTGAACGTGAGGGGAAAATACTGGCTGGACTTGAAGGACCATTTCCAGTTGTGCTTTGCACAACAATGGAAGTTAATACTTAAAATGTAACGTATTCATTATATTTAATGGAAAAAACATTAAAACAATTATAGTGTTTATGCTTGAGTTAACTTCTGTTGCTAAATTAACAGGTTTCAAACTTTCAACCAGAGGATTGTCCATTTTCACCTTCAATCCGCCAATGCCTGAAGCTAACGCACTGCACAATTGGTAAGAACATCCAATCACAATGCAAATAAGAAAAGGCCACAAAGACACTATGAAGCACGGGTACTTCAAAAATGTCGCCGTACCCGTACCGGTTACGAGTACGGCATGGGTACGGCAAAATTGGATCGGGTACTTTTGATATTTTTGGGTACGGCATGGGTACGTCAAGGGTACGGCATGGGTACGGCATTGGGTACGTTTTAACCCAAAATGATTTTTTTTCAAAATTTCAGGAATTTTTTTGTAAATTATTATAAAATATGGGTTTATTGTGTAATTTATTTGTCTTTTTGACTATAGACACATTAACTGACTGAGAGAGTCAGCGATCAAAAAAAAAAATAGAGGGGCAGCGATCTGGAGATCTAGGGCTTCAAACCGCAAGTTCTCTCTCTCTCTTTCTCTCGGACTCTCCTCTCCTCTCTCATTTTCTCATTTTATGCAATTATAAATAGAAAAAAATTATATATATATTCGCCGTACCCCCGCCGTACCCATACCCTACTTTTTTGGGGTTTTGCCGTTTCCGTACCCGTACCATACCCGTACCGCGTACCGGTACCCGTGCTCCATAGAGACTAATACACATTATTCAATGCAGGTGTATCGAAAACTCCAATGTAACTACCAAGTTACCAATTGCGGGCACAAATATAGCAGGCCCACCTTGCTCCCTCACGCCACAAAAAGAAACATCATCAAGGTTCATCAGTTGCCCACCACTGTCTCAAAGGTAACATCATTGTTGTTACAATAATCTATTCGACCTTCCTCACAAAACCACAAAATTTTAATCCGCATTTAAATACAGCCAGAGTTCCATTGAATCACCTCACAAACAACCAAAGTTTATAGAACTGAATAGGGTAGGCCTTCCATAGTTAACTGAATCAGAGCTCCCTTCCTTCAAGTGTAGTTGTACCATGTTTTGAAACTTACATACCGAAATATAGTTTGCTAGGGTCTTAATATCAGTTCAGCCGCTCCTCTAAAGTACTTGTTACGGTTCCCTAAGTACACGGTATAAAATTGCAAATTAAGTTGGTAAAGGCTTGTGTATCCGCTCTGGACATGGTGCAGAAACACTTGATAACCCCACTAAGGGATGTTTGTTCTTGTCTTGAACTCATTGGTACGTGTATTGAACAGTGAGTTTGACAAAGGAAATTAGCAGGAATGAAGAATATGATCTGCCCTGATTGGACAATTCATATACAACTTGAACTGTTCTTTTTGAAGGAAGATATATTGGCTACCCTAAATGAAGTTCAGTAGGCATCTTCATGCCTCAGTACTTCCACCAAAATAGAATATTCAAGCCCCTGTGCTTGATGTTACTCATCTTTGTTGACAGGAATATGGATGGACCAACAGGCAGAGGCAGAGGCACTGGTGCAGAAATGCCTTTGCAAAATTACACAATGGGAAAAACTCTTGGCCATGGTTCATTTGGGAAATTGAAAATCGCAGAGCATCGACCGACAGGGTACAAATTTGCCATCAAAATTCTTATCCGTCGGAAAATGAAGAGCCATAACATGGAGGAGAAAGGTATGAATCGTATGACTATATGTTTATCTGGTTGATTCAGTTCACTTTTCAAGTTATATTTGATTGATAGGCTCTATCTCAATTTTCTGGATTGTGACCCAGCATTATACGAGTTTATGGCTATTCTCTTCTCTGTATTGTTTGTTCAATTTCACTTCTGTGTTTTTTATTCATGGGAAATGCAAATCATTGTTTTGAGAAAATATACTTGCTCTGATGCAGTGAGAAGAGGAATTAAAATATGTAGTGCATCCACATATTATACGACTTTATGAGGTGATTGAGACATTGACAGACATATACGTGGTTATGGAGTATGTTAAGTCTGGAGAGCTATTTGATTACATTGTGGAGAAGAGAAGATTACAGGAGGATGAAGCTAGGAGCTTTTTCTAACAGGTAAATACCTTGTTTCTTTTGGTGTTATTCCTTTTTTTTTTCCCTCCTCTTTTTGTGGGTGTTATTCTAGGCAATGTTGGTTGTCATAATTGACATTCTAAATAATGGTACGATTCTCTCTCTGGAAGATTATTTCTTGTGCAGAGTACTGCCACAGAAACATGGGGGTTCATCGAGAACTAAAGCCTGAGAACCTTCTTCTACATTCCAGAGGCAACGTGCAGATAGATGATTTTGGCTTGAGCAATGTTATGCGAGATGTTCATTTTCTGAAGACAATTTGCGGAAGCCCTAATTATGCCGCCCCTAAGGTTTAAATTGAGCTTTCATTCAGTTGTTTATGTTATGGGATTATAATATGTTATACAAGACTACTTATCAGAGTAAGAGAAAAAAGAAGAGAGTTGTTGACTTAAGAAGTGGAACACATGATTTTTGTGCAGGTTGTTTCTGGTAAGCTATATGCTGCACCTGAGATAGATGTTTTGGAGTTATCTTGTACGCTCTTCTTTGTGGCACCCTTCCTTTTGATGATGAGAATATTCCCAACCTCTTCAAGAAAATAAAGGTATTGCTTATGATCTAATTTGGAGAGAGAGAATCTACAATTTGGATTAGGTGTATGTTCATAGCAGAACTTGGTTCTCAGGCCTCAATATCAAACTTGCAATTCAGTGTCTCTAACCTCAAAACAATTCACAGTTGCGTTGTTGATCACTTACTCTAGATAATGTTCTTCAGGGTGGAGTTTATACTCTTCCCAGCCATTTGTCACATGGAGCAAGGGATTTGATTCTCAGGATGCTTGTGGTTGACCCTATGAAACAGATAACCATTCCTGAAATCCGTCAGCATTTATGGTTCAAAACTCGTCTTCCTTGTTATCTAGCTGTTCAGCCACCAGATCGAGTACTGCAGCTTGTAAACAAGGCATGTTTTGTTGCTATTGAATTTTTTTTTGTGGACAATTGGTTCAGAATTAGAACGTATCTTATGTTAGGAAGTATATGCTGCCTACTTAAGGTTCCTATTTTTAACTTTTTACTGGTAATATACCTGTGTACATGCGATTAATGTGTGATATGAAAGAATAGATATGAAATGTTGCAGCAATTCACCATGGGACTACAATTCCTTTTGTCTTTCCTAATAACAAACAACTGAAGTTTATAAAACTAAATCATGTGTTCCGCTTGCCTCCTCTAACTAATGCAGGATATGGTAACTATTAAAACTTTAGAATCACCTAACAAGTAATATTACCTTTTTATTATTCCTATACTGACTTTTTCAAATTATTGGTTACCAAATCAGTTCCAACCTTACACCAAAAGGGATTCAGCGATACCAATATACACAGTCTCACCAAATGGCTCAATGAGCACAAGACGACGTGCGTAGCACGGAATAACACTAGTGTTAGGAAAAGAGCCTGTGAGGTATGCACTTATGGTCGAAAATGTTACATTCAATAGAAATTTGCACTACAGATTCACAAACTATGAAGCTGCTGATTTTTGTTTTTTATTTCTTTAGGTGTTTGATATTGAGGGTGAATGGGGAACTTTCACAGCTTGATTTGGTTGATGGGTGGGAAAGAGACCTGACTGAATTGTTTTGGGTGACCTGTGGTCAGAGGAGAAGACTAATTTGATTGAAAAGGTTTCTTGGTTTGATTATGGCCACAGAGGGATGCAGGTAAAATTCTCTTCGGCAAATACATTTTCGTTTCAAGTGCTCTCTTTGTTCTACCTATCTGATTCACCATTGCAGGTTTGGTATCCGTCTCCAGGTGTTGACCTTTTCAAACAGGAAGATTTCTTGCAGGTACATATGGATTGTTGTTTATGATGTTTAGCTCTTTTCCTGACTTTTATATTGATGAGTATTATGTTGTCAGGTGGACTTGGTTAGACAATTAAGTACCATGAAGTTGATGGTTTAGTATTTGTGGACTTATATTCCTGATCTAATCATCTAGGTCAGGTATTCTGAGATAATCAAGTAACTTGATATTAATTTTCTCAGTTAGACCCTCTTGGTCTTCTTCCAACTGCCAGAGTTGTTGGTGTTTCCCAGAGGATGTCGTTTTCAGCTTGCACGGAGTTCCCATGTTTTGAGCCATCTCCACAGGCTCAAACTCTATTGCATTGCCTACTCAGACACCTTCTTCAGGTACCACTTGGACCCATTAGCTCATAGTACACCATGAGCAAGTTGTCATCTCATCATACTTTTATTGGTAGGGTGTTCAGTTGTTTCCTAAGTTTGTTGTGGCAGCATGATGAGATCGCTCTATTTGTTCTGTTTAGATTTCTTTCTTCTAAAGAATTCCCACTTGTGTTTCTTATTTATATGTTTGCCAGAGGGACAAGAATGAGGAACCTCTGCGTTTGGCAGTACTATCAGCTGAGAAGCCTCATTTTTCCCATTGTTTGGAGTGGCTTCTTTTTACAGCATTCGATGCGGAGATTTCCATGTAACTCTTCTTGATCAATAGTCCAATTCCGAGCCTTGTTGGTTCAAGTTCTTTCTAGACTACGTATTTCAAGATTCAGTCAAGGAAATGGCTTTGGGGCTGGTATGGTGTAGAGGGAGTTACTTCACTATGATCCACTCTTGCAGTTTTCCCCTTAGGGAAAACCCCATTTACTGAAACGGTTTCTCCTAAAAGTTTGAGTCACCTTCACTTACCTTGGACACAAATGTTTCATCCTTGCTGTATTTTAAATCATCTGGTACTCGGAAAACTTGATCCATTTTGCTGTGATTGGGATGGGCTTATAGCGCATGAGATATTGGGTGGGTAGGAGGGAGTGCTTGGCTTTGGAGCTCTACCACAATTTTCTAATAATGCATCTCTTTCCTATCATGTTGTGACTATAATCTACATGATCATGTTTCTGTGTTTGATTGATTCTGATTTCTGACTACTGTCTTACAGGCAGAGTGCAAATAAAGACCAAATCTCACTCCCCACGCGTGCTGCAAAGTTCTCTCTTTTGGAGAAGACCTGTGGTTTAATTAAAAGCTTTCCGGAGTATTTTGATATGGTTGTTAGCATTGCAAGAAAAACTGATGGCCAACATTGGGCAGATTTATTTTCTGCTGCTGGAAGATCAACAGAGTACGTCATTTCTCTTCTTTTATCTTCTATTTCACGTATTTTGTAGTGTATTGCTGGCGGTTTCCCAGAGCCATATATAACATGGATAAAGACTTCAGATTTTCCGAACGTGAATGCAGAATAATATGGGCCCTGATACGAGGTTTGCATTTACTAGTTAAGACCAAGTGATTAAAACCATCTCCGCTTCCAAGTAAGCATGGGAAAATCTTGTTTTCTTGCATCATGATTGGGGAACTGTAATTTGAAGGGCAATTTTTGCAAATCTTTCAATAAGCTTGTTTCCTTTCATTTACTTTTAAGAGATTGGTAACTTATTTAACTGATGAGTGGGAAATAAGTATGTTTGGACTATGTTATGTACATTTTTGTGTGGAAAATATGGGAACCACAGGAGACATTTTTCACTGCAATGATAGAAGTTACCAAGCATTGATATACCGGCTATGTTTGAGGGCAACCAGTTTGTGCAGATAATTAGGTCTGGACCACCCTCCTAGCAGTTCACATCAGTGGGGGTTAAAAATAGCTAATGGCTTTACGTGTATTGTCTAGTTGTGAAAGGGAGCACAATGTTATTTAGAAATGATTGTGGAAAGTACTCTCGATGGGTTTTGTAGAGCGCCTACAACCTATTATCTATTCTGGAGGAATATGTATACGTTAATGAGTTGTACAAACCAATTGAGTTAATGCTCATAATTATGGTGGAGTCCAACTCTTCCAAATGACAGAACATCAAATCTACTTTATACAATCTGCCTGTTGGGCCTGCTGAAGGCACTTAAATTACTTCTAAATACATGTGGATTTGTTTAGCAAAACAAATTACCAAGTAAATTTACTCTAGTTGGAAATCACCCAAACAGTGACTAGCTTTTTGTGGTGTATATGGATTTGGATGAGCCTGCGTAGGAGGTTTTTTCAACACTGTTGATGAACTACTACTACACTTTGGATTCTGATCTTGCTTGACAAGATAAGATTTTCTGTATCATTTTGAAAATATGCTTCGGAACAGGTTACAGTTGTGGGATTACCAAAACCAAAATGCATTCAGACACTGGAAAGTCACACAGGATGTTTTCACAATATGGTTCCATACGGAAAGGCCCCAGGATAATCAATGGTTCTGTTGGGACTGTTCGGATGCAAAACCTATATTTCTATATGTAAGTTGTATTAAGATTCCAACGTACGCATGTGGAAGTTATTTAGCTGCCTTTGACTTGTGTTTTGGTTTGAGAATAGTTAGTTCAGTTATTAGCAAATGCTTACTTATTTGTGCCGAATGTTATCTAACAGAGATTGTATAGCTCCTTCATGTATGAGCTTTGTTTGTGAACAATGAACATGTTATCGTACTTGTTAATTCTGGGGAATCACATCACCTAGGATTGAGAATTAAGAAACACAGATACGGCCATGGACACGTGGATACACTATTTATCTAAAAAGTAGGATATAGACATGCAGATTTGTTGTCTTGCGTTCATGTCACCATAAGTTTACGTCCCGCATGAAATAATGGATAAGGTACAAGAAGTTACAAAGAATCTTGATGGACACGGGACTCAGAAATCTTTGAAAAAAATGCATGGACAAAGCTAGGAAATGCTAAATCCTCTACTTAGTACTTATTTATTTAAAGAACCTTTTTTATTTCTCCACAAAATTGGTAGTGAACATGAATCTGTCTAACTTGTATTAGATGGGGATGTCTAATTTCAGAATTTTGATAATTCGACATTAGGAAGTATTTAAGAAGTGTGTCTATTACATACCAATTTACTTGTCATAGAATCCTAAGAAGTGTCTGACAAGTTACAAAAATGTTGGAATTAAGTTGTTTTTTCTTATTTATGGACGCAATAAAAAGAGAATCATACGCGTGTCTGATAGTGTCTGAAAAGTGTTCGTGTCAGACACGTATCCTTCTTTGAAGTCTCCGTGCTTCTTAATTTGGGATTATACCCAACTGGTCATCAGATGATTGTATGGGCTTAATTGCAAGTTTATTTAACCTTCTTTATCACTTGAACACAAGCAAAGCTCGTGTACTGGTCTGGAATTGTCCAAATTAGGTGAGTACGAACCATGCCTAAACCAGTGCCAGGGGGCTTCTGAACATTCAGCTACCAAACATTCAAATCTCCTGTACTGGGTCTAGAATTGTCCACACATAACTTGAACCTGACGACCATCCTAGATATTGTGATTGGGCTTCTGAACATTTGGCTACCCAGATTTGCATGTGTGTGTATCCTTATCAGACAGCTGGGAACTCAAAATGCTCCTCTTCATTGTTTGACATGCTTGGGTGGAGGAGTTTCCTGTTAACCTTAAGAAAAAGGTGTGCTATTTCAGTGGTTGATAACTTGTTCATCAAACTTGGATGATAAATAAATTCAATGCAATGCTCAACGATTTGATTTTCTTGCCCTTATTCTCTTACATCAGTTAAATCTTTTGTATTTGGATTGCCATCTGTCTCCAATTGGCTTGAAGGTCATAGGGGGATCTAAAATCATGGCAGGTCTGTTTTTACAATTAAAAGCTGTAGTTACAGTGGATTAAAGCACCAAAATGGAAAGCTCAACAAAGTCCTGACTTTTGATTGTGTTTGGTGAATTAGAAAAACTTAGTTTCAAATTGCAGTTTCCTCGCGGATCAAAAAAAAAAAAAAAAAAAAAATGCAGTTTCCGCCTTGGTAGTCGTCTAATTGATGATCTAATTGACCTGGGAACTTTTTCTAGTTGTAGCTGATCTATTTGTTGGATGTGATGACTCCCTACATCCCATTCATTGGTCCTTTAGGGGATTCCAAGAGGAACAAAATTAACATAGTAGAGTTCAAAGCATCAATAGAATTGTATCCCAAGTTGCCCCCACTTGGAAGTTCCATACAGCTATTTATAATGGACAGCTTTGGAGAGTTGCAAGCTTTTTGCTTTGACACTAAATAAACATGCATTTGGGGCGTCCAAAATGTCATATAGGACCAGTGATGTATTTTTCTTCTGTTGACTTCACTTCTTTCCGGGCTGCCTACCCTGGTTAGGCTGCAAGGCTGAACCTCAGACTGGGCTACCCTAACGTTTCTGTATCTAAACTGAGAAAATTGAAATAACTGATAGAAAGGCTTAATGAGACAGAAAGGTTGCTGAATGTCTGGGCCTAGTCCTTGCAACTTGCTCAATGAGTCTTAGTCATATTTAGCCCACTTAAACTGTTAGCCCTAGTTGATATTTTTAATCACTTTTGTTAGGTACGTACTTAAAATGTGGTTGCCGAAACTAATACGCATCGTGTAGCGTTTTTTCATTTTATCTATTGTACCAGGATGTGTATGCCTTATTGTTAGATAAGTTAACAAGTGTTATGTAACTCAAACTAGCCAATATAAAATACAAAATTATAGCACATGATTAAATAAAGACCTTGATGAACAAAATTTGCATCTTCAATTATATAAGATGTCTTAATGAGAAAATTATATAGCATATCGCATCATGGATTGTGTGGGTATCATAGGAATATTTTTTAAGTATTAAGGTACATTTGGATATACACCTTGATTTTACTTTTAAGTGTGTGTTGTAGGCGAATGGTAAGTTTTTTTATTTAAACATAAGTATGCGCAGAGGGGTACCTATTGATTTTGCCTCTAAAAATATCAAATCATAAGTTACGTATTGCGCATCATTAGGTTTCGACAACACTACTGAAAAATTCTTAGATCAGGCTAGGCAGGTAGTTAACCACAGACAAAATTTAGCATTAATTAGACCTCAGTTTCCAAGTGGGAGTTGTGGAGAGTGACCTTGTCGATTGTAAGTTTTATTAGATAACAAATAACTTCTTAGTTGTTATTGTATAAGCGAATTTGGCTAATGTTTCCCATGGCATTCGGCTAATGTTTGTTATTGGCTTTCTTCATTTATTTCTGCATTTCAGTTTTTTAGCCCCTTTGTAACGATCATTTCGAAAGAATTCTAGGAACGAAGACGGCGCCACATGCATGTTTTAATTTGCAGTCAGAATATGTTGGATTTATCTTGATACTTTGCTTTAGCAGTTTTTGTTGCCTGAAAAACCCTGATACAACTTGTTTATTGTTGACCTCTGAATTGTTATTGTATAAGTGAATTTGTTGGCAAGGCATGTCGACTTGATTTACTAGACAATAACCCCGTGACATTAGCCATGATTTGGCTAATGTTTCTGAATTGTTTTCTTGTAACTGGTAGCTTACGTGATTTTAAAATGCCTTCAACAAAAATTGGATCTTTCTTTAGTGATCCCTAAAATATCTTCTACTCTAAACCTATTGCTTTCAATTTACGACATACATATTAGTTATAGGCAAATTCTAAAGTCAGCCCATAGTGTGATACATTCGCGCAACTTTTTTCCTCTGCCATGGGATGCTAAATCTCAATGTCTGATTGTGTATAGATGACTCCAATTAGTATAAAGCAAATTGACAAGCTTGACCCCATGGACTTTTTCCTCTAGTATTCTCTAGAACTAGACCCAAGTTTCTAAGGACGAAAAACCCCATTCCAATTTGCTTCGTCTGTCACGTGTCAAAATCTTGTACAGGTTCACAGAACTCAAATACTGAAATACTCTCTCTCTGCCTTCTCTCTCTGACTCTTTTTGGGAAACTAGGCCTTATTTGTCCTCAAATACGTAGTATTGTTCTTCATCGTTTCATTTTTGTTTGTCATCATACGCACTCCACATTTCCTGTGCATTAGAATTATGAAATTATAGTCAAACCTTTTTTGTCTAATATTATTTGATCATCATCGCGAACTACTGGCATATAAACCTTGTAGTTGGTGGATCAACTAGATGATATCCATACGAAGTATTATAAAAGAAAATTGGTCAGGTTTTGGAGGACGGCTCCTCCATCGCTATATTGTTGTTGTGTTGTCATAAATGCCCTTGATTCCATTGGGTTTGCTTTTGTTTGTTGCCGGCGTGTTTTGGTAATTTTGGTCTTTGTAAGTTGTTTCGTCACTTTTATGGCTTGTCCACGTGCTTTTCCTGCTCCACCGTACCTACTTCTCTGGGCAGAATTGATGAGAGTGGTTGGAGGAATAGTGTACTTGTTGCTTGTGCACTAAGAATAGAAAATACAGGTCATATATAAAGCTTGGTTCTTTCTCTGATTTTTTCCCTGGCCTGGTTTTGCTCGTGTTCTTCTCTGGGCTGGTTTGGAGGCTTGTTTCGTGTTTGGCTTGTTTTAACGCTCAGCCAGTGGTGAGTTTGTTCTCTCTCTTTTTTTTGGTAAGTAGTTTTGTTCTCTCTTTAGTTATGCTAGAGTGAATGGTTTGGGGTTTTTTTGTGTGTGATGGATGTGGTTAGGTTTTTGCTTTATGTTATTGAGAAAATTGTTTGTGGGGCTTTGGTCTCCAAGGGTTGCAATGGTTTGGCCATCTTCAAATTGTTCATGACAGTAGTTTGTTCTCTCTTTAGTTATGCTAGAGTGAATGGTTTGGGGTTTTGTGTGATGGATGTGGTTAGATTTTTGCTTTATGTTATTGAGAAAATTGTTTGTGGGGCTTTGGTCTCCAAGGGTTGCAATGGTTTGGCCATCTTCAAATTCATGACATGCTTTGGTCTGTTCTGTTCTTTTGAGTGTGATCTTGTTGTGATTTGTTAAAAGCAATTAAAGAAAAGATTGGTTCTTTATCATTGCGGGTGAAGCAATTGATCTGAGTAACAGCAGTAGGTAAGCTTTTGTGATCTTATTAATCTACAATTATCAGCCAAATTCTGGAAAACGGATGGCAACACCTGAGATCAAAATTAAGCCCTCGTACGTAAATTATTTTTCATGCGTTCAAGTTTAGTATTGCATGCTATTGTGATTTTCACTCTTGAGGAGGCTTTTATGCTCTGGTACGTGGTATCACTCCATTGAAGGATGATTCTATTAGTGTATCACTCCATTGAAGGATGATTCTATTAGTGTGAGGTGCTCAACTCCTGAGAAGCTCTTTGGTAGAGGACCAATCTGGGGTTCAATTTGTTGCGATGATGACATGTGTCAGATAGATGATAAGGATGATCTTGTAGTTGAAGCATCTATGAAGTTTGATTCTGCTTTACTTTAGGATGATATAAATCTGGGTTCGCCTCTGTGATATTCTAGGTAACTTCTCTCTCTCTCTCTGGGGTGCCTATTCACTGGAATCCTTTGAGTTTATACTTAGGGTTCCTTGTGTATTTTTCAAGCATTCCAACTGTTCAATGAAAGTTAGCAACCATTAATTCCATACCTTGGCTTTTAGTGGAATAATACTTTACTGCTTTTCACCTACACGATTAATTCCCTCACTTAGTTTTCATCTAATCAAGTCGTTTTTCTAAGGCCAAACAAACGGTCTGCAATGAATAAGGCACCAATAGCTTCAGTTAGATAACAGAGATGTCTGGATTGAAATGGGAGGTTGTTGCTTCTATTCTTCTAAGGGAGTAGGAGGGAACCGGTCACCAGCATTCTATCATGTCCGTCGTATCTCTCCTTGTAGTCATGACATTTTATGGTGATATTCTAGCACAGATCTCCTTATAAAAAGATGATAGGTGAATCTCCAACCGTCTGTAATAAGGAGTGTTTCGGTTGCCATTTTTCAATTTAGGACGAATTTGCCCTTTAATTTCTGCCATTTTACCAGTTGCCCAGGGCATGCCAAATTCTCGAATACAATTTTGCCCCTCGATTTCGGACAATTTACAGTTTGCCTGGGTTTTATAAAGGGGCACATATTCTCTCTCTCTCTCTCTCCAACCGCTTCCCCATTAAAATCTCAAGACGAAAACGGCCAACAACTCAACCTCCTTGCCGCCGCCCCCCAACTCACCCCTGACGACGCCCGCTCCCTCCTCTCCTCCTTCACCCACAACCAGCTCCTCTCCATCGTCCAATCCGCTGCCCTCCGACACCCCGACGTCCTCTCCGCCTTCTGCACGAACGGCCATCTGAGACCAGATCGCGTCTCTCCTCTGCTCTCTCTCTCCTCTGAGAAACCCTAGACCTTTCGTCATCCGGTGTTCCACGGGATTCATGATGATTTTGGTCCGTTGATTTCTACTGGCTTCTTTATTACGCTGCTAGCGGGTACTGGATCTCCGGGTATTGTGGGCTGAAGGTGGTTTTTGCTGGAGTGCTTCTGGTATCTTCTTTTGCGCCTTTCGTCGATCTCTGCGTGTTTCGTCGTCGTCGGTAAGTACTTCTGGATCTGGTTTAGGTCTTTGTTGCCTTGCTTCGCGCCGACTGCGGTGTGGTTTTTTTTTTGGAGCGTTTGTAGTCTTGTGTATTGGGTAGATTTTGGTTTCTGTTGGTGATCGGGCTGCGTGCCTTAGCGTTGTTTGGGTGCGTGTTGGTTGTGGTTTCTGGTTATGCTATAGAGAGAGACATGGGTTGATTTGAAAAATTGATAGAAAAATTGAGGGTTATTAGATCCTCATCAAGTTCATGCTATGTGATAGGATCGAAGGTTGATTGTGATAATAATTTGATAGGTTGCTTTGTAACCTTATTTTTAGTTCCCCTCAGGAAATCTTCATGATACTCTAACTCTGACATTCACGCAGATGCAATATATAATGTAGCTTCACCAAATCTTTAAGTAACCAAGAACACTCATAATAGAAATTCAGAGCTCCACATATAGAATTCAAGTTTGATGTTAATAGTCATGCTAATTTTATCTCTTAACATTTTTGTTGTATTTCCCTTGTACATATTAGACAGGGATTTAGACTATGACGATTTGGCTTTGGGACTAAAGGAAGCTCTTCAAAATGACAAATCTGTGTTTGATGCTGATCGTCTTCAGAAGTACACTGGTATTTTTGCTTCCCTTTCAGCCTTTGACTATTCACTATTGATTTAGATGTGTTATTGCATGAAGCTATGTCAAGAGTACTCTCTCTCCCGTATGCAACTGACAAAATGAGGATGGTAACTGCGATTGATAAAATTAGTTTCATGTTTTCCCATATTTTTCTATAGCCTAAGATAGTGGAAGATTGGCTTGTGTTAGTCATCTAAGAACGCACATTTGGCCTGTCTCGGCGGCGACATGCAATTGTTAACTTACAAGGCTGGATTTTGTGTTATGGGGGATAGTTTGGAGAGGAAGAGAACTATATTATCCAACCTGTTTTGTTTTCTCTCCAAAAAATTGTGAGATTTCGAGAGAAAACAAAATTGCCCATGAAAATGCAAAAGAAGAAAGTAAACCTCACCCATGTCCTTGTTTCTCATGCTTTACTTTCCAACTCCTTGAAACGTGATAGTGAGAAAACACAGTCGTTTATTTTCTGTCAGTATTGTTGGTCACAATTCATGACACCATATAAAATAGTGAGGAGATGGCTTCCCAATTGTATGTTGGGTGATTTATGTTTTGAGTGCATACTTTTTTGAACAACTATTTTAAAATGTGTGTATTATGCAGGGCATCGTGTTGTGTCAAGGAGGGAAGCTTTAGAACGTGCGAGACGTCTCAATGTTGATTTAGTTGGGGTGAACTTTGCCATTCTAATATCAATTTAAATAAGCTAGAAGTTGTTAACACTCTATTTGTTTGGATAAAGCCAAAAACACCAAAAGCTACAGGTCATCTGGCACAAACTTTTCCAGTTTCCTATTTGAAATATTCTCAGGCATAGTTTCTTTCGATGGCCTGCTATCAAGATTAGACTTCACAGTTGGGCTATGCTCAAGGACTGGGGTACCATGCCTCCAACGCTCTAAAATTATTTTCCACCTTTTACTTGCCCTTCTTTGTGGGCAATGAACAGTTTCCGAGAACTTTTGTGTTTTGAAACGTCAGCAACATTGGCAGTACGAGATTTTGAGAGGTTTTGTTGCAAATGATTTCACAGTATCAGAAGGAAGCTTGCTTTGCAACTATGGTCAAGTACATATAGGGGAATAGAGCTCTAAAGTTATTAGAGGACTGCATGCACAACCTAATTTGCTTCTGGACTAAATTGTTCATGATGTTAGGAGTGTTCCTATTTGTTCGGTGGAACCACCTACCACCCTTTCGTTGTAATGGTTATCTTGCATGATAAGAAAAGTAAAAATGCATTAATTCGTTTGCTCACTCTAATACTTTTAGTTACTTATTATGGTAGCAGGAATTTTTTCTGCGTATGGTTTCCTTAGTTATATTCGTCTCATCTTGTATAGGTTCAACGAAATGCTAAACCACCTGTTTGCAAGCTCACAGACTACCATAAGGAGAAGTACAAACAACAAATAAAGGAAAAAGACTGTGCTAAAAGCAAGGTAATGGGTTTTTACTCTTGATACAGTCTATGCAATTCATCAAGTGGATTGGCTGATAGAAGCAATATTGTATTTTCAATGTAATGTATCTTCATTTTGGTTTTTAATCACCATCAGTATCGCTTTAGCAACTCATTATCAACTTGTTTGTTATGTCCATCTCTTAGTGCAGTCTGAAGTGACTTTACAGAAAGGAGATTGCAAAGAAGTTCAGTTTTCTGTTAAAACTGTAAGATCTTTATATGATAATTTGTACTTTGTTTTACATTCCCGTGTTTGTACTTCCCGAAGCTCCTAATACAGAAAGCTAATATTAATATCATGGATGCCATTGATTTATTCTTTAAAAGCGGGAGAGCAATAAAATTCTCCCAACTCTTTCCAACGTTGTTGATTAAGCTCTGTGTAAATACTGTTCGGGAATTTGTATTAGATTGTAGATGCCCCTTTCACCTAATATCTCATGGGATACAGGATAGTCCAATGGAACCATCCCATGAGTTGATAGTTCGTCTGAATAATTATTTTACCTACCTAAGGAGTTAAACAATTTAACTCATCCCAGGATTTGTGGCTAATTGATTAGGAATTTGAAAATTTTGAACAATCGAGTTATCAAACTCAGGTTCCAAAGTTCTGAATTAAATTATATCCAAAAATAATAAGTGAAGTTAAAGAATGTTTAATAGATAGTACAAACATATTATATCATTTTGTCTGCATGGAATGTAGGTATCACAATTAGATACTTCTGCTATTTTCAGGAACAAAAAGATGTCCAAGTGAAAGCAGATACGGTTAAGAGGTTGATGGACCGTGGTTATCGAGTCAAGGTACTCTCTATAATTCTATATTTTGTCTGCATGGAATGTAGGTATCACAATTAGATACTTCTGCTATTTTCAGGAACAAAAAGACGTCCAAGTGAAAGCAGATACGGTTAAGAGGTTGATGGACCGTGGTTATCGAGTCAAGGTACTCTCTATAATTCTATAATTCTACCCTTTTTCTTAAGACAACCTGCTGATTACTGTTACACTGTTAATGTAGTAGGACTGTAGGAGTTATTTTACAGCATAGTTTAGCGCTGATATTACTTTTTGGTAATGGGTAAAAGAATCTACCCGAAAGTTTTTACCGTGCAACCTTTTATTGAAATTCACCTAATATTGAAATAGAGCTATAGTTATTGAGCTTTGTACCCACACTTTTATTGAAATTCACCTTATATTGAAACTGAGCTATAGATATTGAGCTTTATACCCACACCTATTCACACACATCTTGTGCTTTGTACATTGGAATTTTTATTTTTTCTAGAAGATTTGGAACATAACCCAATACAGTAAATTGTGAATACCTTATCAGGTTTCGTTGGTCAACCTTGATAGATCAACTGTCACTGCGTTTATAATGGTCTTGTAGATGCAAAGACTATAGAGTGGCATTATAAGTAATTTTGCCTGCATGACAGGGAAATGTTTTGAATAACAAGCATTAGAAACTTCCAGATGAGAACAAATCTCAGAATGTGTGCTCTTCTCTCTGTATTTTGTCCCAAAACCTGCCTTTTGTACTGCACATTATTTGTGTAAGAGAGCTATACCAACTATTTTGCCCCTTTTCTTTTTTCATCAGCTAACTATTTCACATTTGATAAATCTTGAATAGTGTATGGCCCTGGGTAAGGAAGATCAAGACTTGGGGGGAATCTTATCTCGTCTCAGCGCTCTGGTATCGCCTCATCTTTTTAACCTTCTATTGCATTTCTCCATTCTTGAGATTGTTTCTTTATGTCTTGTATTTTTATGCACCCTGTATTTTATTCGCTTTATCCAGATTCAAGATGTTTCTGTCATAGAAAGTGGACCCAGGGTCGAAAGTCCTGCAAGTTGGATAATACGCATATATATTTTTTAAACATGTCCCCGAACGTTTCGTGTCCTCTAATTTTTTGAAATTTACATGTCAGTGTCGTGTCGTGTCACGTGCCTGTGTCTTTGCTTCATAGACTTGCACCTTTTGAAAATGATGGAAATATAGACTATGCATATACTTATGGGTACCTGTGAAGTCCTAAGGATGTGGCGCGACCAGCAATCCTAGCTCCAACAATCACGATTACTGCTTCAACCCCTCCCCTCCCATAGTATTTCTGAGACTGTTTTCTATGTTTGAAACTACCATAGTTTGAAGAAAAGATAAAGAGGGGAAAGGACAGAAAAGCTTGGAAAAGGAAGATGCATCACAAGGAACCCACAAGACAACAGTATATAAAGAGCAATCTACAACATGCACACCAGTTATTACTGTTAAAACATTATAATTATACTTACGTTCATCCCATTTCCTTAATTTCTCATCCCATTTCCGTCCAGGCTCGGCTGTTGGTTAGCTATCCATGGCTTGTTGAGAGCCCCTTCCTCCTTCCTTTCTCACTGGAAAAACCAGTAACTGTCAATCGACGACCAGTTATCAATCAATCTGATGAAGGTTTAAATATCCTCCTTGAAATCCATATAATCATTCCCTGGAAAATCAACAAGTAGAACCCTCCTCTGGTTACAAAGTAGCAACCTAGGACAACCTCTGGCTCTGGGTAGTAAGTCGGGATAGGAGAGGAGCACTCATTCATCTTGTGGTGGGCTGGCTTACTACTCCCCGATATTAGCTCTCAGCAGTTATTATTATCACTCCGCTCTGTCGACCGAACGTTGCTTGCCTCACTCTCAGTCTGCTAGTGCGTGGTTCGTTCATCAATAGTCATCTCACTAGATGATTTATGCCCATACCACCGGGTTTTGTTGAAACTCATGCGTCACCAAGTGAAAACGAATGCCCTTTGTATGGAGTTAGCATATTTCCGTAATGGGCTGCTAAGCCTGAAAGACAGCAGCAGGTGGAAGGGGCTATCGATCGGCTAGAGAGGATTGTCATGACCCTACCCTCTAAACAGAGGCTTGTTTGTGGCCCTCAGAATTGATGCTAAAAATACACTGGGTTGATAAATGGCTTTCTTCTCTCTCGCTGATCGACTTCAACCAAAATAAATTGCGTTTAGATCCAACAACGCTGAAGTGATTTCATCTATCGCAGGTATGCTTTGTTTATCTACTAGCTTCAAATATGACCACATTGGTACAATTTTGTACTCTTTATCCGCAAATTTGAAACCTTAATGAATTTTGCCTCAGTTTACTTCATGCACTAATTTAATTTCTGAGTTCGTAATTTCAGCTACTTTTTGGTTCACCATTATAGACCATATACAAACACTTTCGTACAATTTTGTGTTCTCCCTCCCCAAGTTTCAAACCCTAATGTTTTTTGCCCCTCTACTCCGTTCACTAATTTGACTTTTGAGTTAGTAATTTCAGCCACTTTTTGGTCCAGCATTATAAACCGTACAATTTTATCTAATTTCCACCCAAATATATTTGCACATATTCGTTATGAACGTATCTACTTTATGAATGTTTTGTGTTCGCTTTAATTAGTTCTTCGCTTTAATTAAGTGTCTCTTAAGTTGAGATTTCTTTTTGGTGCCTGATTATGATGTACTTTACATTAACTTTAGAGACCAAAGTCAAAATGAAAGCAACAAGTTAGCCCCTTGTGTTACGGAAAGACAATAAAGCTATTGATTCACCCCCCGTGGATGAATAATCATACAGTTTTGTTAGTGAACAAAGTGATCAGGGTTCAAATGAATCAATATCAAGCAAACCAACAATTCCATTGAGAATATTGAAAAAACAAGTTGTCGAGCTCATACAACATCTGAGAACACTAGATTCAAGGATGAGTTCACAAATTACGAATATAATTCTTAAACAGCCTGTGTTCAATTTAGTGCAAGAATGCAATTCTATTCTTGTGAATCAATTCAAAAAAGAATTCCCAATCCTTAAGGCTAAATATTATGCAAAATTGGCAAAAGATCACATCAATGATGAACATAATGACGACATAAATGAATCTAATACTTTTAGAACCCATGATTAATACCACTTCTGTTGCAATATCTATAGATTTCGCAGTTTTGCTTTTGGTCACAATATTGACGAAATATGTGATATGCACACTCATGCTATTATCAACCATCAGCAAAAACAAAATGGTGTCGCAACATTTTAATGTTAATTTTGACATCTGATTAACATATATTAGTCTATATCAAACATATACCACATTATATCTAAATTTATCGTTACATGCTCTCCACTATTTTGTATTTATTTCAATGATTGTTTACCCAATGCAGGGTCATGATTCTCACTACACCTTTTGTGAGAATTGTTAAACGTGGAAAATATGATCAAATCAATAATTTTGGTACCTGGTACGCACTAGCCAACGTCAATGGAGAACAAGAAGATGCAACCTTCTCTAAAAGCAGGAGCCCAAAAAATCTCACATATGAATCGCATGCTCCTTTTATTGATAAACATAGCCAAATCTTGCGAACTGCCAGTGTGAAAAAATAGTCTCTAAGAAAAGAAATGGATGCATGGATTTGCAAGATGATATACTATTCCTTCTTGCATTTCTCACATGAAATTCTGTTTTTAACAGTGATGCTATTAAGCCTTGTTTCTGTTTTAAATTCCAACCGACTTCTCTTTTCCTGATGTTGTTTATGCTTTGTCAACAGATAATTGGTTTATAAAACATATCGCTTTAATCGGTGGTGATGAAGATGTGGTTAGATCTTTTTATTCATCTTCTTTCATTCATTCTTATTGTTTATTATTGATCCTCTTTCATACATTCTTGTTATTTATGATCTTATTATTTTGGTTATCTAAATTACTTCTTCTTTTTATAGTTTATGCCTACTGACCACAAACATTTTCGAAGTTCAGAATCCAAATACATAGATTCTTCTGAAAGCTGAATCTAAAGTCTGGCCAGTGCACGTTATTAACAATAGAATGGAAGCAGGGCTGGCCCAACCCAAGGCCCAAGAGGCCTGGGCCTTGGGCACCCCAAAAAGGCCAAAATTTTTAGGGGTACACCACTAATTTTCTTATTTGGGCTTGACTAGGTGTCTTTTATAGCCCAATAAAAGGAAAAAAATGGCCCATTCCATATTAATTAAAAGGCCCAGCCGGAGACAATCCATGGAAGAAGGCCCAAAAAATTTCGGTGGTAGTTTTGTAAATAAGATATCTAATTGGTCCATTTAATTTCCAAACAAACAAAACAAATCTCTCATCTCAGTTTCTCACGTTTTGCCCATAAGGGAAAAAAGAAGAAGTGAACGAACGTCGAAGAACACGTTAGAGAGAGAGAGAGAGAGAGAGAGAGAGAGAGAGAGAGAGAGAGAGAGAGAGAGAGAGAGAGAGAGAGAGAGAGAGAGAGAGAGAGAGAGAGAGAGGGAGAGACCTAAACTGGTAAGTAATCTCTTGATCTCCTTTGGAGCAATAATTAGCTAAACTACATGTTCTTCAACTGGTTTGCTCTAGGGTTTTTGATTCAAGTGGGTTTGGGTATCCTAAACCAAATTAGGAGTTGGAATTCAATACATGGGTTGGGAAGCTCCTAATTAACTCTTAATATGCTGGAATTGGTTTTGTTTTAGTTGAGATATCTCCTTTTTGATGCTAGAATTGAAGCTCTAGAGATGTAAAACTTGTATGATGCTGAAGTTAGTTGCTCTAAAGCAGTCTTAATGCTGGAAGTAACCTCTGTAGTTGCAGTAAATGACTGTAAAGTGCTGATATACATGCTGAATCGGTGTATTAATCGCTGGAAACAGACTTTTGGATATTGTGCTCGCTTGGGAAGTATGTGCCAGATCCATCTCATCAGTTTAGATGCATCATGCATCTGTTTAGTTTATTCAATTTCACCCACCGAATGCAGGACCAGTATATACTACACACCGTGGAGTGGAGTCTTAGAGTATATCTCTCCCATTCGCTTGCGAGGCTTCAAATTCGTAAGTATTCTCTTATTATGCAGAGCCCTGGTTGGTGGTGCTTAGATTTGTACTTATGTTGTTAAATGCAGAGCCCTGACTGGTGGTGCTTAGTTTTGTGCTGATTTAGTAGAATTTTATATTGGTTTGGCTTTCTCGTATTGTGATTGTTGCTGTAAAAATTGTTAAGTATTACTCCCTCTGTCCCAAATTGCTTGCCTCTTTTGGGGAATCGTGCAAATTTTTTTTCTAAGAGCACACTTTTTTTATTAGGCTTTGGGCACTAAAAACCCTTGTGCTGGCCCTGAATGGAAGAAGGCTAGGATGAGCTTTACCATAACACTCAGTTGGAAGAAGGATTTAGGATTATCTTTGGGTTACAACAGGCGTGGATTTTTGAAGTTATTGTATTGGACCAAAACGTACAGCGACTTCAATGGGATACTTGGCCTGTCAATTCTGATCTCATCGACACAAATCCTCCATCTGGTTACCATAGTTTTGCTTTTAAGTAGTTCATAATAATTAATGAAAACATATGAATTCAAACTAAACTACAGATTGTTTTGTCTTTTCTCAACTAGATCAAATCAAGACAGCATGGCTACCTTCAGTTCTTCTAGCCGATGCTTATCCTCTACAATTTGCATATGTTTGCACCCCACAAGTCTCATTCAGTCAGGTTCTCTCCTAATTTACACTGACTACATCATATTCGTTTGTTAATTTCCTACATTACTTGATTAGAACTATATCCCAGGTTTTCGCGCATCGTTTCAAAAGTTTCTTCCATCACCAGACCATTGCTGAAATTGTTTTCCGCATGAATAATTTCGAGTGGAATGTTCCCTGGCAAAATGGCCGTCTTTAGCCTATTGGCATACGGAATAGGTTGAGGACAATACTCTGATCTCGTCTTTGTTGCTGTTAAAGATCCACGTGATATTCGACTTTTGGTGCTTTCTTCAGATGGATCTGAGAAAATGTACTTCTGGTTTTAGTATGTAACTCATAAAGGCTATTAACGTAGATCTCAATTCTAAGAATCATGTCTTCTGTATATATCTCTAAGCTGATCTTGCTAAACAAACAGCAAATTAGACTTCTTTTGGAAAGCCATTTCAGTTCCTGAACTCTATAGTTTGGAGGGCAAACATTACTTCAAAATTTTATTAGGCTATTTTGACGTACCAGCGTGTTCTGTGATTTATCTATTCTATGTTGCTCACTGTATCCTCAATTTACGCATGTTTCCTCTGCAATTGTAGTGCATTTGTCATCTTTACAGGCCTATATTAGTATCTGTTTTCATGTATTTTTGGCTGCCAGTGGACTTCAGATCAGCATAACAAAACAATGCAAAGTGCAGAGTGATTGCCAACAAAAGCTTTTCCAGATGACCCCCAACAGAAAACAACATCCATTTCAACCCCAATACACAAAAAAAAAAATCCTCTTCAACGGGCAAAAAACACCCTCTTCAACGGGCATGATTCTCGTGCCTTGCACGAGGCAGGACCTAGTAAGATACTAAAGTTCAAGAACAACTTACTAAAGTTGTTAATATGAGCAGCCCTCTTACAAATGGTATTGTAGGAATTCGGAAAAGAAGTAATAGTTTGTAGCGAAGAATCACTTTCCTGCTTGCTATCAATTCATTGCCTGCTCGCTAGCCACACATGATAAATAGATAGATCTGGTTGGTTTCGTATTGCAGCAAGAATGACGATAAAAGATGGGAAGAAGTTTCTCATAGTGGTTTAATGAATGCTGAGAAAAAAATTGCCCAAACATGTGTTTTGTGAATTAGCATGGCTGCTCTGCTGGCTGATGATAAGTTTCATGTCTATCCCCTTGTATTTCTCTTTATGATTATTCTCTTTTGAAGCCCTGAAGCATGAAAAATTGCAATTCTTGTGTATACTATGAGGGCCTCAACTGAAGACTATTTCATTCCAAGTACTTGCCATTTTTGAAAAGAAGTATGTTGCTCTTTACGTATCGCAAATATATTTTGTTTCAGCTCTTACATTAGTTTTCCTCCTTGCTCTTTATATAGGATGTGATATCTTACATGGAAAATGGGTCTATGATTCAACCGGACCCCACTATACACAAATAACTCATGCCCCGTCCTGACACAAATGCAGAACTGCCAGGGTAATGGGAGGCCAGATAAAGAATATGAAAATTGGCGATGGAAACCTTCCAAGTGTGACCTCCCAAGATTTGATGATAAGAAATCTGGAATTGATGAGAGGGAAGACAATAGCTTTTATTGGTGATTCAGTTGCTCGGAACCAGATGGAGTCACTATTGTGCATCCTTTGGCAGGCAAGTTGTAGAACTTTCTAGACCAGAAAACTATGCAACATTTTACCTGTGTGAACAATTTCTTTGAGCTTGCTAACAGGGCAGAATACAAATTGGCTGTTTTAGCAAGTCTTCCACGAACCACTTAGGAACATTTGTTCCCTTATGGGAATTACTGATTAGTTACTTTCAAGTAGTCGAACTTTTGATTTGTTTGCTCAATAAAAGTTTAATTACCAAAAAAAAAAGGTAGTCGAACTTTTGATTCAAGTAATTTTTATGTTTGATATGAATCCCATGAGATAAAAGGAGATTCATCGAATCACGGGGATAGCATCATCATTAGGTTTGTGGGAATTGTTTGTTGTTTTTAGAGACCATTGATGAGTTTTACATATACTTCTGTTTGTCTCAGTGGGAAGAAAATGGAAGGTTCTTGCTGGATTGGTTGGTCCAAGTCTCTAAATAATGGGATGCGAGGCATTTCTTTGGGGGGAAGTCCTCTCAAATTTGAATACCTTCCATGCCAGTCTTAATGAATTACTCCCTGTTCGTTCAGCTCGCATAACTGTTAGAGTTTAGCTTTCATCTGAACTATTGAGGTGGCAATAGGCTGAGGTGGATACGCTACCCCGGTAGGAGATTTCTGACGATGATTGGCCATGCAAATTTGATGTAAGTCCAGAGCTGGAGAAAAGTAGAATGAACTTATTTTCTGGACACACAATTAATGAGGCTGCAGAAGTTCCTGGAGCATCTTCTAATGGGGACATATATTTTACATTCCCAAGTGGTCCCACTGAGGATGATGATGAAGTTACTGAGTCAAAAATTAGAGCATTCCTTCATGAAAAGGTATTTTGGCTTCCACATAGGTTTTCTTTTCCAAATTTACATTATGGTATCTGCAAGCTCAAAATCTCATGCTATATCACTTTATCTATAAACTCCTTTAGGCCATAGATCTGAAGAACCTGTAATCGCCCCTCTACGAAGAGTTCTACGACTCATTGAATGCACCCAGTTCACCAAGAACCATGGGGAATGAAAACAAAGAAACTTGACAAATAATTTGACCTTTTAGAGCATCCGTAGTGGAATAAGCAAAAGTCAATCAAAAGTTGCCACATCATCTTTTGGTTATCCATTTAAGGGGTTGCTAAGGTTAGCAATGTAGAGGTCCACAATGGTACAATCAAAATCGAATAACCAAAACTTTCCACGTCACCTTTTCAACTTATAAAAATCTAAAAATTGGGACATAGAAAACCATTTTTTTAAAATAGTTTTCAAACTAATAAAAACAGGTTATTAGAAAAAGAGAAAATAGTTTTTTGAAAACTTTGATTTAAAAAAAACAGTTTTCGGGAAAAAAGAGAACAGTTTTTTGGAAAACTTTGATTTAAAAAAAAACAGTTTCGGGAAAAAGTTTTAAAAAACAGTTTTTGAATAAAAAAATAGTTTTTGGAAAAAAGTTTTTCTTTTAAAAAGAACAGTTTTTGAAAAAAATAAAAATAAAAAACTGTCCTGAAACTAACTGTTTTTGCAAAAAAAAAAAAAAAAAAAAACAGTTTTTGCAAAAACAAAAAACAGTTTTTAAAAGTATTTTTCTTAGAAACATGTTGAAAATGGAAGAGAGAGAAGATTTTTGTGTAATGATGGTGTACTTGATTGAAGAAATATGGGGACAATTAAATTTGGTTATTGGCAAAAAGTTGCTAGTTTTGATCATCTAAGGGCCAAAATTTGATGAGTTGCTAAGAGGTTGCTAAATTTGGTTATTCCAATGTGAGCTCTTTTTTGAGCAAATGTCGCTAACCTTAGCAATCTTTTGGATCTGTAGGTCACCTAAACAGTCACCTAGCAAAAGATTTTCTGCAGCTGTTGATGCTGCAAGCTCGAGTCATTCATAATTGGATAAATTGCAGTTAACCCCCTCTAACTATGCCTCGGTGACACTTAACCCCCTCTAACTATTATTTTTGGCACTTAACCTCCTCTAACTAACTGAAATTCAAACGGTCATAACTTCAAACGGTCATAACTTCTTCGTCCGAAATCGAAAACATGCAAATTATATATCGATTTCGAGGTCTTAAAGTCATCTTTTTAATGACACCAAAATCACATCACGATTCAAAGCACACAGAAAGTTATGATCAAAACGGTCTTTCTGTCTACCAGCCCTTACTCTTTTGATCATAACTTTCTGTGTGCTTTGAATTGTGATGTGATTTTGGTGTCATTAAAAAGATGACTTCAAGATCTCGAAATCGATATATAATTTGCATGTTTTCGATTTCGGACGAAGAAGTTATGACCGTTTGAATTTATGACCGTTTGAATTTCAGTTAGTTAGAGGGGGTTAAGTGCCAAAAATAATAGTTAGAGGGGGTTAAGTGTCACCGAGGCATAGTTAGAGGGGGTTAACTGTAATTTACCCTTCATAATTTCCATGTTATTCATGATTGAGTGATTCATATAAGCTTTGAGGCAAGAAAATTATGGGTTAGATTATTGTCTTATTCAAGTATTAGAGTAAAAGGAACTTATTTACTTGCAGATTGGAATTTTGAGGTTGTTTTCTTTTTTCAAACAATATAATTTGGAGTGAACTTGCCCCCAAAAAGAACAAAAAATGGGGTTAAACTCCAGTGTGGTTCGTTATGTAAGAATTCATCATTGAGTGGATTCAAGACTGTTGCCAATTTATATAATTTTGAACCTCTTTTTCTTTTTTTACCTGCAATCTCAATTTAATTGCTCCTGAAAATATTCTCCTATAATAGTAGTATAATATAATATATTACCATAGTGCATCCTTTATTGTAGATTTGTGGTTCTGCACATCCTCTTTGGATTGCTCAACATGTCATTAAGTGTCTGTGGCCTAACTTCTGTATGTGTTACCAAGCCTTTTCTCTCTTGGTTATATTATACTGACCAAGATTGTCTTGTCAAATATTGCCTATGAAGGGCGAAGTACACTTGCATAATTACATGGGTTGATGTATAATAGTCTATAGACTCATTGTTGTCACTCTTTGCAGGCATCTCTACTAGCAGATCCAAATAGTAAGAGATCATGTCTCTTCAGCATTTTTCCAACAGCTTGTTTATTGTGTCTACTTTTCTTCATAGGAAGTGCATTCTTAGCCCAAGATGACAAAGTGGTAGCTATAGTTGCTTAAATCCCTTCACTTGGCATGTTTTGGTCGGGCAAACCCAGTGCACGAGGCTCCCGCCATTGCGGGGTCTGGGGAACTTGGCATGTTTTGGTAATATATCAATATCCTAAGGGAATGTAGTTGGACCTCCTAAATCCTCCAGACCCCCAATCCTTAATTCCTAGATTTTCCACTTTCTTTAAAAACAAAAAAAAAACCCACGATTTATTTCACTCACACTTCCTATATTATCCTTTTAAAAAAAAAAAAAAACCCACGATCTTATGTTTTTCCACTTAAAAAAAACAAAAAACAACTACCCCCGTTCTTTTTTTTTTTTAAAATCCTTAACTGCCCACGTTCACTGTTTTCAGCCCTAGCCCCCTTCACTTCTCCAATTCGGCTGAAAACAATTGCTCCCAGCTCCCGCATCCATCTCCCTCTCTCTCTCTCCCTCCCTCCCTCCTCATTCCTCAACCGCCACCACCCCACACCTCTCTCACACACCCCCTCACTCTCTCATGGCCTATGAATACCCCATCTTCACTCCTCCCTCAATCTTTCACAGATTTGCTCCGCCGCCAACTGCCGTCCCACCCTCCGTTCTTGACAGAACAGCCCCACCCCCCGCCCTTGACAGAAAGGTAGGAAGGACTACTCCTCCTTCACTCTTTTACTCTCTCTTTTTTGTATTTCCCCATCTAAAATCCTCTCTTTCATCTATTGTTTTTCAGAGGCGAGAGGCAAGAGAGTCAATTGTTGATTACGAGCCTTCATAGGTTTCTTGAATTCAACCAAGTAAGTTGATTTCCTCTGTGTTTTTTTACACTTAAAATGTTCAGAGGCGACTGCAGTAGTTGGATTCTATTTTTTTGCCATGAACCTTGGCGAAAATGTTTGTTTTCCGTTTGATGAAAGAGTTTTTCGGGTGCGAACCGAGTATAAGGTCGTACAACTGTTTGTTGAACGCGTTCGTTGTGGGTAACCAGTGGGACAGGGCGGAGTTGTTTTTTAAGCACTAGGAGAAAATGGGTGTGTCCCCCAATTTGGAGACTTACAATGTCTTGGTTAAGATTTCGTGCAAGAAGTTGCGATTCAGTGAGGCGAGGGAGTTGTTGGAGTGGATGTGGGTGTGGGGACTGAAGCCTGATGTTAGCTACGGTACGGTGATTAACGGGCTCGCGAAGAGTGGGGATTTGTCGGGCGCGTTGAAGGTGTTTGACGAAATGTCTGAGAGGGGTGAGTCCTGATGTGAGGAGTTCTAACATTTTGATTGATGGGTTTTTCAAGAAATGCCTATCTTCTTTGCTTATTGTAGGTCACAGAGACAACATGAATAAATTGACCATAGCTGTTGCATGAAGTTTAAAAAAAAAACTTTGGTTACAATTGACTGTCTTTTTCGTAGAAATATTATATGATTGTGGAAGTCGATCTGATAAGGTGTATGTGGGGGAGCTAAGTTATATGGGAATTGGAATCTAATCTCTTCCTACTTATTGCCTATATATGCATGCAGTAGTTGGATTCAAAGTCTCCCTTTTTTTCTTTGTTCACAAAGAAATGCCTATCATCTTTGCTTATTGTAGGTCATAGAGACAACTTGAATAAATTGACCATAGCTATCGCATGAAGTTTAAAAAAAAAAACTTTGGATACAATTGACTGTCTTTTTCATGCTCGGCAGAATGCTTCACTTTCCTTTGTGTTTTTGTACACTTAAAATGTTCAGAGGCGACTGCAGTAGTTGGATTCTATATTTTTGTTATTCAAAGTCTCCCTTTTTTCCCTGTTCACAAAGAAATGCCTATCCTCTTTGCTTATTGTAGGTCATAGAAACAACTTGAATAAATTGACCATAGCTATCGCATGAAGTTTTAAAAAAAAAAACTTTGGTTACAATTGATTGTCTTTTTTGTGCTCGACAGAATGCTTCACTCATCCTTTATGTGTGAATATAAAATTGTTGATAATGCCACAACCGTTCAGCATGATGTTGTGAACCTACTGACTAAACGGTTGTGCCTTTAGCCACCATTTTTAGCCAATTTCAGGCCGGAGTGACTGACTGAAACTATCCCCACAGGCTCGGTTTCTAGGTTTGTTTTCACACTCTTTATGTTCTCTGTACTTGTCGACATGAAAGCAAAATTTGTAGGGCCTTTTAATGTTCACTCTAAATTCCTATTTGAATGCTACCATGATAGGAGCGGGACGAGGGGTCAATTTAACGCTGGAGTGACCGACTGAAACAATCTGCCACAGGCTCTATTTCTAGGTTTGTTTTTGCACTCTTTATGTTCTCTGTACTCGTCGACATGAAAGCAAAATTTGTAGGGCCTTTTACTGTTTGCTTCAATCTTATTGGCTTTTTGCATGCACGTCTATGAAAAACATGAGGCTAAAAATGGTGGCTAAAGGCATATGGAAATAAGATGTTTTTCCCTCCTACTTTTCTAATGTTCCAGTGCTTCCCAACTTAGGTGTGTTCATATCTGCCCGACATACATCTTAGGAAACACTTCATGAATCACAACATCATGCTATTCGAAGTGATACACCAGTTTAGTCTTTGAACTGAACAATTTTCTGCCTAACCATTGGAAGGTAATCACTAATCATTGGTGACAAGGGTCCAATTTTCTGTACTTTTCTGCGTTTCCATTTCATCTGTTTTTTGTTTACCTTATATGCTTGATGGCAAACATATTGGCACTCCATAGGCTTACTATTGATTTGCTTTCCTTTTTGACTTTGGTCTAGATTTGTTTTTAGGAACTTAGACAAAAAAAAGTGTGAAGGTTTAGGGTGCCTCATAGAAAAATAGTATTGAACATGTATATACATCTATGCTGCTCATCTTTTTTTGGTCATTATGTAGGAATGTCTCATAGAAAAATAGTATTTCAACTTTGGAAAAATTGTCAACATGAGAGTGCTATGACTGATGAAGCGACAAATGTACAACAGGTAATAAGTAAATTTATTTATTCGATATTGTGTGGCTTATTATTGCATTAAAAGAAAACTGTTAACACTATATTCTTCATCGAATGACAGGTTTCGACTTCACAATCTACGCGGATTGTAAAGATAGGCATCTATTGTTCAAAATGGATGTTCTCCGTGAGAGCTAACACAATTGATTTACGAAATCTTATTGAAGAGTACTTAGGTATTAGATCGTGGCAAAATCGGTGGCGGCAGCGACGTTAGCAAAACAATGGCAATTAGTTTGTAAATAGTTTCTTAAAACACTTTTTAAGTTGTATGGACATTATCTATCAGCTTTATCATTTTATGCATGATTGCTAGCAGTAATTGTGTTTAATGTTCACATACTATCATTATATTTTTTCATAAACTAGCGTTCAACCCGTTCTATACACGGGCAAAACCAACTCATTCTAGCGTTGTGCCCGTTCGATGCACAAGACAATTAATAAAAGTAGGTTCAAACGGGCACAACGCTAGAATGAGTTGGTTTTGCCCGTGCATAGAACGGGTTGAACGCTAGTTGCTGATATGAGTTTGTATAATCATGCTTAAAAAGTTCCCTTATAACTTAGGAATTGTTATTCACGAACTTGGCATGTTTTGGTAATTGCTGATATGAGTTTGTATAATCATGCTTAAAAAGTTACTCCCTCCGTCCCTTTTTAAATGTCCTACTTCGTAACTCCAACTTATTAAAAAAACATCATCATTATACCTTTCACATCAACTTTTTCCTCTACTTTCCATACTTACCCATCATCATTACACTTTTACTCACTAACTTTTCAAAATGGAATCTACTTTTTGGGGACAAAATAGACAATACACCAACTTTTACCCACTAACTTTACAAAATAGACACTTATTAAGGGACAGCCCAAAATGGAATACTGGACTCAAAAAAAGGGACGGAGGGAGTACCTTATAACTTAGGAATTGTTATTCACATGCCATTTTCTGCTATTTTGGTGCTTTATTAACTTCTATTTCTTATTGTTTCTTTCTGTGGTGAATTCTCCGTTCGATAGGATTTAATTGGAAGAGTAGAGTATGACAAACCAAAAAATACATGCAATATTACGGGTGATGATCTATTTTTGTGAGCTGTTTTTTTTTTTAAAAACATTTTGGAGCTGCTAAAGCATTGTATTATATATTTTCCAATTGATGCATTGCCATTTTCATGTGGTGTGTTCCGTTCTTTGAAATAAGTACCTATTTCGAAGGGTACTTAGTTCAAGACCAATTGGCTCTGTCAATTGGTCTAATGCTTCTCTGTTGGAATGGATTATAAGTCAATATTTTTAGATGGCTTATAAGTTAAACTTGATCGTAAGATCTATCCATGTTTAAAGCTCTGTTCTTTGGGTCTGATTGTTAAACTTTTTGGGTTTTGGAAAATAATGATAGACCCAAACATGGATAGGTAGGTGCTTTTTGTTGCTTTCCAATGGCTATATTCAAGCCGGAGCACTGGTAAACCTAATGAATTGAAAACCTTGTTAGGCTTCCAACGTTATGAGGTGGAAAATAAAATAACTCTGAGGTTGTTACTGTGACCTTCGATTTTCATTTCTATGTTGGTGGTAGGTTTCAATCGAGATATGAGGCTCATTGAAGTTGCAGTTGGTGTCAAGTTTCTACTTTTGGCTTACAATGTTTTCTCCTCCCTCATAATTTGCTAATTATGTAGTATAATTCACTTCTAAACAGAGGAGATGGTTTGTATAAAGATGATTATTAGCACTCTAGAACATGAGCTTAACAAAATTTGTAGTCAGTACACTTTATTTCACCAATTTAGAGCAGCTATGGATGACAGTCTTGCTGCAAGTGGTTTTTTTTAATGCATTTAGCATTATCCACTGATGGTTGCTTTTTTCTGTCTTTGCTTGATCTAGATCTTTATGGTCAATAGCTACATCGATCCTTTTTTTGGGGCAAGCCACAGAGATGGGAGTGGTCGACATCTTCAAAAGGCAAATGAAAGTTTTTACATTGGCTTTTGTTATCTACCTAGATTACAAGGTATGCTATGATTAATATGTTTACTTTTGTGTTGAAACTAAATTGCTTCTATGTGCCTCAAAGCATTTTCCATCTTTAAGAGAAAATTTAAGAGAGCTGCTCTTTGGGAGAGACTTCACGAGCGTAATGCCAAGCGTGTCCTCAGTTTGATGATATAGAGTTGGAAGGTTTATGGGTGAAACTTGGGCAATACACAACTACATGTGCATTCCTTGTGAAGCAGATCAAGAAAGGTGATCCGAAGTAATCTGCCATGAGGTCAACTGAGTCCAGCCTGATTTGCTGGTTGTGGGAAGCAGGGGCCTTGGCCCTTTCCAAAGGTATGTTCAAGTTTTCTAACGAATCTAATGTAGATGCTTGATGTCTTTCTGGACTTTATTTCCCAACTTTTTTTTTTTGAACGGCAAAAAATAAATTTCATTAATCTTTGAAGTTGTTAGAAAGACTAATAGGACAAGGAGAACGGACGACATCATATTCCTAGCAAAGCTAAGAATAATCCTTTGCCCAATCCGAGACCCAATCCCTCGATTGGCAAGGAACCAATCAAAGACACCCGAAAGGCAAAAGCCCACATCTAAAGGGCCGAAGCCCAAACATGCCCAAGCCCAGAGAAAACAAAACCCTAAACCTAACTAATCAGTTGCTGCCGCCACCCGAGTGGGAGCATTGCCACTGCCGTCCACAGCACAGCGACACAACACCACCAACACATCAACCACACAACCCCTACCACTAGGAAACCAAAGTTGAGGAGCAGCAACAAGGGCAGAGGAGAATCAGGGGCGACGCCGAAGACATCCAGAAACCAACAGCCCGCCACCCCCCTCCGCCGATATCCCACCGCCACAGATCAGAAAAGCCCCCGAAACCCCAAAATAGGATCCAACCGCACCAACAATACTTGCAAGAAAAAATCAAGAAGGTAGAGATCGGCTCAAAGAACCAAAAACCGCAACGGTGAAACCCATCAGAGCCATCGAAACCAAACAGGCAAGTAGATCCACCATAGAAAATGCAGTCGCTGATTCACAGTCGCCGTTAGGCATACCCGTTACTTTCCAACAAAGAATAGCGGTTTGGGAACGACGAAAGCATAAGATTAGCACGCCGTTAAGCCCGCAGTTGTCGCACACATCAATGTCGACAAGGCCAAAAAATGCAGAGGAAAATTGGAGGGAAAACGGAAAAGGGAGAGGAGAACTAGGATCAGAGGAGAGAGAGAGCGCGCGCTCGTCGGAGAAGCGCCTAGGGGGGAGGACGAGCCGCCCCCCCAAGCCGGAGAAACCCTAGATTTTGTGTTTTTTCGAGAGGAGGAGCGGGGTCTAGAGAAGGAAAAGAAGTTACTCTCCCTTCTTTAGAGCATCTGCAGTGGAATAACCAAAAGTCAATAATCAAAAGTTGCCATATCTTCTTTTGGTTATTCATTTAAGGGGTTGCTAAGGTTAGCAATGTAGAGGTCTATAATAGTACAATCAAAATTGAATAACCAAAACTTGCCGCATCACCTTTTCAACTTATAAAAATCTAGAAATTGTGACATAGAAAACAATTTTTATAAAATAGTTTTCAAACTAATAAAAACAGGTTATTAGAAAGGGCATTTTACCTCTAAGTCCAGAAAATAGAAAGTAATTCCCACCAAGTCTCCCCTAATTAACGAAACACTAAAACCCTATGAAAGTGCCTAAAACCCTAAAATCCTAGGGTATCCTAAGATTTTAGGGTACCCACTAGGGTACCATAAAACCCTAGCATACCCTAAAACCCTAGGGTGACACTTTTCATCTCATTAATGGTAAATGTATTTTTGTAAAAGTGGACCTAGTGGTAATTAAGTATTTCATCTCTCTTTAATGGGAATTAAGCGTCACTTTTTTGTACTTAAAGGTAAAAATCTCTATTAAAGAGAAAATAGTTTTTTGAAAACTTTGATTTAAAAAAAATAATTTTCGGGAAAAAGTAAAAAAAAACAGTTTTTGGAAAAAAAAATTCTAATAAAAAAGTTGTTTTGAAATAAACTGTTTTAGTAATAAAAACAGTTTTTGCAAAAAAATAAAAACTATTTTTAAAAATATTTTTCTTAGAAACATGTTGAAAATGGAAGAGAGAGAAGGTTTTTGTGTAAATGATTGTGTACTTGATTGAGGAAATATGGGGACAACTAAATTTGATTATTGGCAAAAGGTTGATATTTTTATTATCCATGGGCCAAAATTTGATGATTTGCTAAGAGGTTGCTGCTAAGTTTGGTTATTCCAATGTGCTTAAACCAAAAGAAAGACCTTTGCCTTAGATACAAGGTTTGAAACCCCAAGCGTATGGCTAGATCGTCGATTTCCGGAAGTCCGGGATTGTACCCACAGAGAATCGAATATAGCTTAAATCGGATTAAAGGTTTTATATGGTAGGATTTCGGCGTTTAAGACGGCCAACTTGGTTTTGCTTTAACGGTGAAAATGCTAATAAAATGACTAGAAATGTTCTTAATGAACTTAAAGAGGGAAGTCTAGGGATCGTCTAACCCTTGACAAAGGCCGTTACCGGTTCTCAATCATAACTCAAACGAGAGTCACGACTGCGGGCTCACGCCCGGAGGTTTTAACTTTAAAGACTACTTTTAACAAAAGATGTGATTAAACGGAGGCGAACTAACTTGTTTAACAAATTCATCGAACACATAGGAGGCCACGAGCCCCCGGTAAGCCGCTAGCCAAGACCGCTTGACTAAGCACCTTACCAAGGAGTTAACACCCCTAGTTTAGACCAAAAATGCAAGTTAAGCTCTATTCCGAAAATCATGATTTAAAGCCTGAGAGTTTGAGAACCAAATAACCACCTAAATCCTCGGGAAAGATTACCCCGAGACTTAGCCAAACGACTACTCACACATAGCTGAAGCATAACTCAAAGCATAAAAACAAGACATGATTTCTAACTATAGAATCGAAAATCAACTTGATATTAATAAGGATCCAAGCCGTAGCTACAACTTTAATAAACGAGAAATTAACAAGAAGAATTACTTACTTGAGTTCTAAGGACATTACACTTGAAAAGCTTAAGAAGACATTAATGGAGAAAAAGCTAAGTTGGTGATGAGCTAGCTACAAAAGAGAGAGATGGAGCCCCTATTTATACAAAATGGGATTTCTCTCTCCTCAAATATCTGAAAATATCCTAAAAAATGCAATTATTCCATAAGTGGAAAGTCCAAAAAGTAACAAATATCTAGCCGAAGGCTTGTGGTATCGATACTAATTATGGAGTGTATCGATACCACGCTGCTAAGCTGAAAAGCCCTTTTTCCCCGTATTGCTCCCGTATCGATACGGGTTAAGGCCGTATCGATACAACAAAAATTGCAACTTCATGAAGCTAATGCGTATCGATACAGCAAAAAGGCGTATCGATACGGGGATGCTAATTCCAAAATCCCAGGCCAGCTTCCAAGACATGGCCTCCAATGGCCCTGACGGTCACCCGACGCCTCACGCCTTCACTTTTAGGTCCTCCTGGCAGAGGTTCCACCGGGCATGGATACTTGGCTTTTCTCGAGGGTTAGCCTCGTGATCAAAACACACCCTTTCGAGACGTTTTACCTGAAACACTAAACTAACTACCTTACGAGTAAAATCAAATAAAAACGACGAATTATAAATATAATACTACTAACTAGGGGACTTTAAGCACCACAATCATACAATCTTAGGTGCTTATCACACCCCCCAACTTGAGCGTTGCTAGCCCCTAGCAACAAAATCTTAACAAAAGGGAAAAACTAACAATCCTTTCGATAAAGCTACTTAGCACCCACTCATACCGCAGCTAATTGGCAAGAGTTCAAAATGAACACATTATTCCAAAACAACTCACAGCCGAAGATTGAGTGATCGACTAAACATTGAGCAAGTTATAAACAAGTATCCAAAAAGAGTGTCAAAAGACAAAAGGCGGATACGAAGCTATAACATAACCAATTGCATGCAAAGTAACCATATCCCACAAAAAGGTGCTCGAATTAGGCACGGTGAACAAAAATACAGTGCCTTTTAAGTGGAGAGCACCATTAAATAGAACTTATGACTAAACAAATGAAAACTTGATTGCCGAAAGAAACATGCCACAAACCAAGTATGCTAACTATCATGCGATAAATCAAAATGGAATCAAGGCATACTAGAGATCTACTAAGGGCTTCATATCATATATTGACCTTGGTTTAATCAAAGAACGGTTAGCAAAATAGGGTGGCGGCCATATACTAGCTAGGTTCAACTACCCTTGGCCGCCACCAACTCAAACTACCAAGTCATAGGCCACATGCCGGCCTCAACAAAAACTTGCTAAACAAAAACTTGCTAAACTAACAGTTAAGAGTTTAACTAAACTAAACTAAACTAAACTAAAGACAATAACATAAAAAGATAAGAGGTGGGCTATCAACCACCATGCACCCCGACCAAGTACAGGGATTTCGAACTACTCCACCGACCCTACTCATCATCCACAAACTCCGGCTCTCCCCCAGCAAAGTCATCACTGTCCTCATCCGGCTCCATTGGCGGTGGTACATACGGCTCACTGGTTTGCCCCACACCTTGAGTCACAACCCAGTCCAACTTATGATCCAACCTCCGTTGCCTCCTCGCATTGTCTCGGGTTTCCTTCTTAGAGCCCGTTCCAGAACACCTTCTTAAAAAATAAGTACTTATTTCACATTTTCAAACTCAAAAATAATGTAAATGAAAAATAACTTTTCAAAATTTTTTGCACCGTATTAAATTCAAACAAGATCCACAGTGCATATTTTTAGATTTCAATAAGCCCATCGTTTTTAAGCTTGAAATTGCCTTCTTTAAAAATAAGTACTTATTTCGCGTTCCGGAATAGGGCCTTAATCTTCTTCATGCACCCCATTATGGCTACCCCTTGGCAAAACAACAATTTATTCCAAGTAGCTGATTTTGAATCCTTCGGGGGCAAAGTAGTCAAGTACACCCCATGAGGGGCAGCAGCAGTGGCTGGTCGAGACTGAGAGATACTCCGAGTGAGAATGGAGCTATTGATATCCCCCGGATTGAGTTTCTCACGTTCCACAAACTTAGTTGCCGGAACTTTTTGAGCAAGACAAATGGCGGTCACCAAGCATGGGAAAGGCATCCTTGAATTGGTTGGGGCCCCTGCCCTGAAATCAATCATCTCTCGAAAGATGAATCTCGCCCAATCACACACCATGTCCGGATTCATGAAAGCGTGAATCATCCCCCCTCGTGGATATCCGGCTTGTTTTCGGTCCCCCTAGGGTTGAAATTATGGTGCACTAGCTGGTTGACAAGCCGATAGTCATCTTTGAACTTTCCAGGCACATGAGGGAGACTCGCCTCCCTAGGGGTTTTGTACAAATCCTGGACAATGGTTTCGTCCGCTACATACTCATCATCTAGATTTTAATTTACATCATCAGCCGACGGTTGACGGTAATTCAAAACACGCGCTATAAACCCCGGGGTAACTTCTAGGGGAACCTTCCCAATTTTCGAGGTAATCTTTGCATCATCTTTCCCTTCGTCCTCCTTCGACGGAACTTTAATGTTCTTATAAAACTCTATCACTAGCTCTTTGTTATAACCGGGATTGGGAGCAAGGTAGTAAGACAAACCTTGTTCACGGATGCGGCGAACAAACGGATTCTCAATGCCGAGATTGTCGACGTCCACATGACGCTCTCTTGTGAAGACCCTCTTCCCATTTCTTTTGATTAGCCGCTCGCACCTCGGCGGCTGTCTTTCGCTTAGCACGGCCCCTTTCCAGTTCATTGATCATTTCCTCCTCCTCCTCCATTTCTCGGACTATTTCCTCCGCTTGACCGGAGGAGGCAGCCGCAGCTTTTCCCTTCCCTTTGCTAGCCACTGTCTTAGTTCTCACCATTATAGAAATCAAACAACCAACAACGACAGGGCAAACAACAACAGAGTAACCCACAAAGCAGCCCCAAATCAATCCACCCAGAGAACAGCCCAAACCAGTAGCCTTTAACAGTAAATTACCCCGGAATTGCAAACTAACAACAACAGTAGCAGCAAATAAGGAAAACTTCCCAAAATCAATCCTTAATCACAGTCCATATCGCAATACTCTAGCAGGCAGCCCTGGAAATCAAACGAACTCAGAATTTTGCAGCTCTAATTCAGCCCATCAAACATAGCAAAACTAGGAATTTGAGAGAAAAACGGAGAGGGAGGTTAGGGTTTCGTGGTCTTTGGGTGCGGGCTATGGAGGACAAGAGAGAGAATATGGGCTGAGAGAAGGAAGATGATCGGGCTAGGGTTAAAACAGATTTTCGTTGAAGCCCACGCGTATCGATACAGCCCTTAATCCGTGTCGATACATCATTAACTGAATTCCCACGTAACAAACGTGTATCAATACAGATTATTGGCGTATCGATATGAGGAGCTTAACTCCAGAAATGCTGCTTTGCCACCCGATGGCTAATGTCGATGCCCAAAACCATTTCAAAAACACCCGGAGCCCTGTAAAACCTGGAGCCAGCCCATTGCAAAGCACAAAACCAACTTCCAACCATCCACCCTAACACCGGTTTCCTATGGATATGAATGAGATGCAAACTTGGCTTTATTTTCAAGGACAATGGGACTCTCTTGTGGTTTAATCAAACAAAGATTGCCTTGTATCATTTCCTAAATATGCCATAGATTCCGAAATGATTTAAAGTAGATAATGAACACACTTAGGCATGACATGAGATGAATACCTAAACTAAGATTATAATGCTCAAAACAACGGGATATGGGCCAAACTTGCTCACAATGCATTCAACACCTCATTTCTCATTCTTTCAACATGCATACGAGTTGGAATGTACAAGATCACCTAAATTATTTACAACGAACTCTTGCCAATTAAAGAACTAATGAGCATGTGCTAAGCCGCTTAATTCCACTAACTTTGTAATAACGGAAGGATTGTTTTACTAAAAACGAAAAATTTATACTAAAAACGAAAAATATAAGCATAGATATAGCATATATATATCCCAACTTGAAATGTGCTATGTCCTCATAGCATGGAGAACAACAGTAAGGAAAGGGAACAAAAGATCGTACCAACGGGGGAATGTCAACCCCCTTATACCTCGATCAAGTTGAAGGCTTTGTCGTCACCGGCTCCTTTCGTCATCCGAGCGGCTTTCAAGGTCGACTCCTTCGGCTCTTCCAACGGAACCACCGCTAGTCACACAGGGTCATGGCCAAAACTTTGTTGGACTAACAATCACGACACGTAATCGCACCCATGCTTAGGGCTCCTGAATGCCTCATTCACTCCGACTTTAGACCCAATCCACCAAGGCTGGTGTGGTAGCACATTCACCCTGCAAAAGACTCAAGCTCGAACTACCTACTAAGAGCCAAATGACATTAGAACCGCCCGGCTCGTGTTATTCGGGCGCCAACAGACACAAATATATACAAAGGAATGTAAAGGACACCACCTGATTTTCACGCAATCTCACGAGTCATACTTTTCTTCCCGAGTCTCACCGGTGAGGTAAGACACGGGTGGCTATACTAGACCGTCAAATTTGTTACATCATGCCAGAAGTAAAATTCACCGCTTGACCTCGCCAAGCAATTAAGCCCAGCGTTCCCTACGATCGAAACAAAGTGAGATGAGACAGAGCTTAGCGCCAAAGCATGGGAATATCAAGTCGCACTCAAAGACCTAAATTGCCCCTGATAGGGACATATCTGGTAAGCATAGATCATTAACGGTAAACTACTACAAAGAGGGCTAGTTAAAGCCCGATACAATGATGCGTTGGTGATATCTTCTAATGAGAGAATCCCAAAAACAAAGAAAACATGCAAAAACATAAAAGCAATATATACAATATTAACAAATGTACAAGCATAAATGATTTAATATCAGAGCTCGGAGCGTCCAAGTCACCGCTGGACTCCGCCAAACAATTAAGTCTAGCGTCCCCTAAGATCGTAACAAGGCAAGCACAAGATAGAGCCAAGTGCGGTAGTGGAGCATGGGAATACCAAGGCCTAACGTAAGATCTATACCGCCCTCGTTGGGGCTAATCTGGAAGACGTGAGTGGTGCACGGTGAATTACTCCTATCAGAAAAGCTAATGAAAGCCCTATGTCACTGATATTAAAATTGCCTTTACTTACCGAAGCTGGGCACACGATCCTTTTTTTAATAGCAGCATGCGAAGCTATATATACCCAAGTCAATGGTGGGTACCCCCTACCCGGGGGCCGGGTCCGACAAACAGTTAAGTTCAGCGGTTACGCTTTTGCTCCCTGTGCAATCATAGTTTAAACCAAATTAAGAAACAAGAGCATCGGAATAAATGGGATTGCCCAATTCCTCATCGGGCTCCCCAACTTCAAGATGACCAAGAAACGACTTAAGCCGTTGGCCATTAACTTTAAACACATTCCCATTGGATTCATTTTCAATTTCTATGGCCCCGTGAGGGGCGACAGATTTAACAACATATGGTCCGGGCCAACGAGACCTTAACTTGCCCGCAAACAAATGCAATCCAGAATTGTACAAAAGCACCTTTTGGCCTATTTCAAAATCCTTTCTAAGAATGTTTTTATCATGCATGGTCTTGACTTTGGCTTTATATGAACTAGAGCGATCATAAGCATCGTACCTTATTTCCTCAAGTTCATTGAGTTGAACCTTCCTCTTAGCACCGGCAAGCGGATTTGAGGCATTCATCTTCTTTATCGCCCAATAAGTTTTGTGCTCCAATTCCACCGGAAGATGGCAAGGCTTGCCATAAACGAGCCAATAAGGAGACATTCCCAACACCGTTTTGTAAGCAGTACGGTAAGCCCACAAGGCGTCGATCAACCTAAGTGACCAATCTTTGCGGGTATAATTAACCGTTTTCTCAGAATGCCTTTTATCTCCCGATTAGCTAGCTCGGCTTGTCCGTTAGTTTGAGGATGATAAGCCGTCAAAACCTTGTGCACAATTGCATACTTCTTCATTAAAGCCGCAAACGACCTATTGCAGAAGTGTGTGCCTTGGTCACTAATTATTGCTCTTGGCATCCCAAACCGTGCCAATATGTACTCCTGGAGAAACTCGATTACAACCTGGGCATCATTGGTGCGAGTGGGGATTGCCTCCACCCACTTGCTGACATGATCAACGGCAAACAAAATGTAAAAGTAGCCAAATGATGTAGGAAAGGGCCCCATAAAATCTATGCCCCAACAATCAAAAACTTCGATGATTAAGATGGGATTTTGGGGCATCTCGTTGCGTTGGGTGATCTTTCCCAAGGCTTGACACCGTTCACAAGTCCTAGTAAACTCGAACGTGTCTTTAAACAAGGAAGGCCAATAGAAATCGCATTGCAAGATTTTAACCACGGTTTTCTTAAAGGAGAAATGACCGCCACAAGCCTCCGTGTGGCAAAAGTTCATAATACTCCGATGTTCAGAGTCGGGAACGCATCTCTGGATGATTTGATCCGCACAATACTTAAAAAGGTATGGGTCGTCAAAAGAGAACCGTTTCACTTCCACCAAAAACCGACGCCTTGCTTGCACATTCCAATGAGCAGGCATCAAGCCGGTAACCAAGTAGTTCACAATGTCGGCATACCATGGAGCCGTGGAGATTCCAAACAATTGTTCATTGGGAAAGGAGTCACCAATCGGAATGTGAGAAGTGTGGTCTTCGAACTCCAATCGAGACAAGTGGTCGGCCACCACATTCTCGACACCCTTCTTGTCTTTAATGGTAAGGTCAAACTCTTGTAGGAGTAAAATCCACCGAATCAACCACGCCTTAGCATCTTGTTTCGTAAAGAGGTATTTGAGGGCGGAATGATCGGGCATAAATGGTGATCGGAGCTCCCACTAAGTAAGACCGAAACTTGTCCAAAGCAAAGACGATGGCAAGTAGCTCCTTCTCGGTAGTCGAATAGTTCATTTGGGCCTCGTTCAATGTCTTGCTAGCATAGTAGATCACATACGGCTCTTTCCCTTGGCGTTGTCCCAAAACAGCCCCGACAGCATAGTCGCTTGCGTCGCACATAAGCTCAAAAGGCAACTCCCAATCCGGAGGCCACATGATAGGTGGTGAGGTGAGACTTGACTTAAGCTTGGCAAAGGCGGCCTCACATGCCGGCGTCCACTCAAACGGCACATCTTTGGCTAGCAAATGGCATAAAGGCCGGGCAATGGCACTGAAATCTGTAATGAACCGCTGATAAAAACCGGCATGCCCTAAGAAAGAACGGATGTCCTTTAAGCACTTCGGAGTTGGAAGGTTCCCAATTAAGTCAATCTTGGCTCTGTCTACTTCAATCCCTTTAAAGGACACAATGTGGCCAATCACGATGCTTCGGTCACCATAAAGTGACATTTCTCCCAATTTAGCACCAAGTTCTTTTCCTCGCACCGGGCTAACACTAGCCCCAAGTTGATAAGACAAGCCTCGAAGGAATCACCAAAAACGGAGAAGTCATCCATGAACATCTCCATGATTTTCTCCACCATGTCACTAAAAAGACCCATAATACACCTCGAGAAGGTACCGGGGGCGTTGCAAAGCCCGAACGGCATACGACGATAAGCAAAGGTCCCGAATGGGCACGTGAATGTTGTTTTCTCTTGATCTTCCAAGGCCACCTCAATCTGGTTGTACCTGGAGTAGCCGTCTAGGAAGCAATAGAACTTGTGGCCGGCCACCCTCTCCAAGATTTGATCTATGAAGGGAAGAGGAAAATGGTCCTTTCTCGTACTCGCGTTCAACTTCCGGTAGTCTATACGCACCCTCTAACCGGTTTGGACACACGTTGGGATAAGTTCGTCCTTATCGTTTCTCACAACCGTCACCTCGGACTTCTTAGGTACCACTTGTATCGGGTTAACCCACTTAGAATCTGCTATCGGGTAAATGATGCCGACGTCCAATAACTTGAGCACTTCCGCTCGCACGACATCCTTCATGATCGGGTTCAATCGCCTTTGAGGTTGGCGAGATGGCTTGACATCATCCTCCATGTAAATGTGATGAGAGTAGAGGGATGCATCGATGCCCTTAATGTCGGCTATGGACCACCCGATGGCCTTGGAATGTTTTCTTAACAAAGTGAGCAATTCCAACTCTTGAAATTTGCTTAGGGCGGAGGAGATCACCACCGGGTATGTTTGGCCATTGCCAAGATAAGCATACTTGAGTGTATCTGGTAACGGCTTTAGCTCGAGCGTCGAGGGTTCCACACAAGATGGAACGGCTCGCTTCTCAATAGGGGGGAGCTCCTCAAATTTCGGCATCCATGGGTTTATACCACACGCCTCCTCCTCATCCAACAACGAACACAAGTACGCCACCTCGGGACCATCAAGAAAATCGGCCTCGGCGGATGTAAGCGCTAATTCCAACTCATTGATATGATCTTGAACAAGTGAATCAATCATGCTAACCCCACACACATCCTCATCATCTCCCATTTGGCTCCCGATGTGGAACATGTTGACTTGCATCTTCATGTTACCAAAACTCATGTTAAGTCGGCCATCCCGGCAATGAATTACGGCATCGGATGTTGCTAAGAACGGCCGCCCTAGAATAATTGGAACGGATGCTTGAGCCGCCGGCACTGGACATGTGTCTAGAACCACGAAGTCCACCGGATATACAAATTGGTCGACTTGAACAAGCACATCTTCGACCATCCCCTTTGGAACTCGGATACTCCTATCCGCCAATTGTAAAGTCACCCGCGTTGGCTTCATCTTGCCCAACCCAAGTTGCTCATAAATCGAGAACAGCAATAGATTCACACTCGCGGCCAAGTCAAGAAGAGCTTCTCCACAACCTTGCCTCCAATGGTGATGGATATCGTAGGACACCCCGGATCATTATACTTGGGCGGAAGGGTTGATTCAAAAAGAGAACTCACTTGTTCGGTTAAGAACACCTTCTTTTGCACTTGGAGCTTGCGTTTGTGAGTACACAAGTCCTTCAAGAACTTGGCATACGACGGAATTTGTTTGATGGCATCAATCAAAAGGAGGTTGACGGTCACTTGCTTTAACACGTCATAGATGTCGGTATTGAGATTTGGCTTGGCCGGCATCCTTAGCCGGTTGGGATATGGTGCGGGAACGGTGAAGGCTTGCGGAACATCGCTTTCTTTTGACTTTCATTTCTCCTCTTTCGAAGAAGCTTGCTTGGGAGATTCCCCATTTGGTGTTGTCGGCTTTAACAGTATCGGGATAGGTATCAAGAGTGGCGTCACCGGTGGCTCCACTTGAGCATTGTCCACCGTCCTTCCACTTCTCAAAGAAATAATGACCTTGGCTTGCTTGGGGAAAGGCACCGAAGAGCTACCAATCAAATGTTGACCTTGTGGATTTGCCAAAGGTTGAGTAGGAAGCTTCCCTCTTTCTTGTTGTAACACACCAATAGCCGTAGTCAATTTACCCATTTGATTCCTTATATCATTCATGGCTTGAGCAGTTTGCTCGTTGGTGGTTGCTTGCATTTGACAGAACGCATTCATAGTGTCCTCCAAAGACCGCCGCGGAGGGGGTGCTTGTTGAAACTGGTTTTGCCCTTGAAATTGGCCCGGTGGTATGAATCCCGGCGGACCTTGGATTGCAGGGAACCGTGGTGGACCTTGGAGCTGAGGTTGCCGCCAATTTGGATTCTGAGCGGGAGGAGGAACTTGCGAAGTCGATGAAGTCCCCACTTCATTTTGATTACTCCATCGGAATGCCGGATTGGACCGCAATCCAGGATTGTAAGTGTTGGAATATGGATCCCATCGTTGATTCATTGCACAAACTTCTTCTTGAGGAAGTTGACTAAAGTGATGCCGAAGGGCGGGAATAGTGTGGCAATTATCGGTAGAGTGACCCACATTCCACTTGTCGAACCTCCTTTACTTCCTTCACTTGGACCGCGTCCAACTTCATTTTGTCCAACTTTGTTGATAGCTCATCTAGCTTCGTCTCAAAAATATTATGCTTGCTCACCGAGAGCTTTCCGGAGCCACCCGGTCCTTGGTTCCTCATTGCTTGATCACCCGGATCTATGTATTGCCATGTTTGAGCCCTTTCCGCCAAGGCGTCTAAGAATTCCCAAGCGGCGTCGGGATCCTTCCCCATAAAGTCACCGCCCCCTATAGTATGAAGAAGCTGCTTGGACTCCCGATCACAACCTAAATAGAAATAGTTAATCACTAAGTACGTGGGAAAATTGTGGTGTGGAACAACTGCAAGTAAATCCTTGTACCGTTCCCAATACTTGTAAAAGACCTCCCCATCTTTCTGCTTGAAATTCTGAATTTGGTCCATGAGAAGCTTGGTTCGGCTAACCGGAAAGAACTTTGTGGTGAACACATCCTGAACTTCGGCCCAAGTTAGCAACGAACGGGGCTTCAAAGAATGGAACCATTATTTGGCCTTATCCTTGAGTGAGAAAGGGAACAACTTCAAACGAGCTTGGTCTAGCTGCCCCGGCCCTGTCACAAACGTGCTGACAATAGTCTCAAATTCCCGAATGTGAGCATAAGGATCCTCAAGTTCACGCCCCCGAAACTCTGGTATAACCCGGTGATATTCTTGCTTGAAAGCAAATGCATTGACAGCGGTACAATTTGGAATAGCTATCGGTGACACATGCGGACCTCTTTTCGGTGTGAGGTAGTCACGCAAAGTACGGGCTGCTGGTTGATTTGCTATTGGCCTTAACGGAGGTGATAACTCGCGCGGTGGAGAGTATGCCTGAATAATATTAAAAACCCTCGGAGGAGAAGCATACCGATGTAACCGATTTGAGAAAGGGCTACGATAGACGTTGAGCATACGCCCTGCACAAAACTAGTTAACCAGACTAGAGGGGCTATGTCGCCGCCTCGTTCTCCATACAATTCCGTGGGGTTATGCCACCGTCACGTTAGCAATAAAAAGGCAATTGATGCTCAACTTAGCTTCGTTACACCTCAAGTCGAATTGGTGGCTCAGTTAGAACTATTCGCTAAATTGAGTTCATTGTACACAAAGGAAAATAAACGGAGTACTTACAGTGGTTTGTTGATCCTCCAATATAAGCTATAATAAGAATCCTCGGCAACAGCGCCAAATGCTTAAACCGAAAGAAAGACCTTTGCCTTAGATACAAGGTTTGAAACCCCAAGCGTAGGGCTAGATCGTCGATAGCATAATTTCCGGAAGTCCGGGATCGTACCCACAAAGAATCGAATATAGCTTAAATCGGATTAAAGGTTTTATATGGTAGGATTTCGGCGTTTAAGATGACCAACTTGGTTTTGCTTTAACGGTGAAAATGCTAATAAAATGACTAGAAATGTTCTTAATGAACTTAAAGAGGCAAGTCTAGGGATCGTCTAACCCTTGACAAAGGCCGTTACCGGTTCTCAATTATAACTCAAACAAGAGTCACGACCGTGTGCTCACGCCCGGAGGTTTTAATTTTAAAGACTACTTTTAACAAAAGATGTGATTACGGAGGCGAACTAACTTGTTTAACAAATTTATTGAACACATAGGAGGCCACGAGCCCTTGGTAAGCCGCTTGCCAAGACCGCTTGACTAAGCACCTTACCAAGGAGTTAACACCCCTAGTTTAGACCAAAAATGCAAATTAAGCTCTATTCCGAAAACCATGATTTTAAGCCCGAGGGTTTGAGAACCAAATAACCACCTAAATCCTCGGGAAAGATTACCCCGAGACTTAGCCAAATGACTATTCACACATAGCTAAAGCATAACTCAAAGCATAAAAACGAGACATGATTTCTAACCGATAGAATCGAAAATCAACTTGATATTAATAAGAATCTAAGCCGTAGCTACAACTTTATACAAAATTACTTACTTGAGTTCTAAGGAAATTACACTTGAAAAGCTTAAGAAGACATTAATGGAGAAAAAGCTAAGTTGGTAATGAGCTAGCTACAAAAGAGAGAGATGGAGCCCCTATTTATACAAAATGGGATTTCTCTCCCCTCAAATATCTGAAAATATCCTAAAAAAGGCAACTATTCCATAATTGAAAAGTCCAAAAAGTAACAAATATCTGGCCGAAGGCTCGTGGTATCAATACTAATTATGGAGTGTATTGATACCACGCTGCTAAGCTGAAAAGCCCTTTTTCCCTATATTGCTCCCGTATCGATACGGGTTAAGGCCGTATCGATACAACAAAACTGCAACTTCACGAAGCTAATGCGTATCGATACAGAAAAAGGCGTATCGATACGGGGCTGCTAATTCCAGAATCCCAGGCTAGCTTCCAAGACATGGCCTCCAATGGCCTCGACGCCTCACGCCTTCGCTCTTAGGTCCTCCTGGCAGAGGTTCCACCGGGCATGGATACTTGGCTTTTCTTGGGGGTTAGCCTCTTGATCAAAACACGCCCTTTCGAGACGTTTTACCTGAAACACTAAACAAACTACCTTACGAGTAAAATCGAATAAAAACGACGAATTATAAATAAGAACACTACTAACTAGGGGACTTTAAGCACCACGATCATACAATCTTAGGTGCTTATCACAATGTGAGCTCTTTTTTGAGCAAATGTTGCTAACTTTAGCAATATTTTGGTTTTGATTATACCACTGTGGATGCTCTTAGTGGATGAGTTGTATTATTTCAAAAAAGCAGAAGCATTATTTCCTAACTTCTCACGTACATGATGACCTCTCTCTCTCTCTCTCTGATATGTCAATTAACTCTCTTATATGCTTCTGCTTTTTTGAAATATTGATTCATCTTCTGGGACAGGAAACTACTGTACATTTATGTTTAAGCCCCAAATTACTAAGCGAGTACACATCTGAAATCTGGTTTGCAGGGTCTTTTGTAGGCACTGTGAGTGAATAGTACAATCGATGACTAATTGTACTAGATGTGCTTTGATACATTTAGTTCTTTCTATAGCACTGGAACTTTTGCTTGTAAATAAATTACATATGAACTTCTTCCGTTCTTGTTCCATGTCTCTCTGTCGCTTTAAGCATAGTAAACACATTTTGTGCACCAGGTTTGGAGTTACATTTGGAGTTTGTTTTTGCACTGAAAAAAGGAAAACTATAGTTGATTATGCATTCTTTAGTCCTTATTTCAAACCAGCCAACGTGTTGAAAATTTGACCCTGTAGAGATGTTGGTTTTGCTTTGGAAATGAAATCTGGTTCAACTATTTGTCAGGTTATACTAGTTTCTTGCATTTGTCTGAATGTGGAGTATTGTGATTTGCTTATCCTTATGTTTTTTTTAAGTCCCATTTTCTTGTGCTCATACTGGCACATGCTTATCTAATGCTCAAGCATTTAGCTGATTCACAAAAACCCCATCATATTTCCTCCAACTGGAGTGTGAGATCAGGTGGGATATAGATTCAGTTCTGGGTTAAGCTGTGTTTAGATGTTTGATTTGTGCTGGAATTATGTGAGAGCAAAAGAAAATAAGGTAGATTTCCCTCTACAACTCCAAGCTGTGTTCCCCTTCCCCTTCCCCTTCTCTTCCTTCCAATAATCTGTTACAAATTCATAACCCAAATACAGCTTATCGAAGCTATATACACGAGACATACTGAATGTGGACAATGAGATCTGCTGCTCAAGCCATCTCTACTCAATACACGACTCAATTCCATGATTTCATAGTTCCTCATTTCCTGAGGTTTTCTTTCAACTAACGCCACAAAACTAGGCATAAGGAATCAGATTAACTAGATTAACTAGGCCACTGAAGCCACATATAACAATCCATGAAAATCCACCAAGTTTCACATGAAACATATCCAAAATTTGCCTGAATTAAAAGGCTAACAAATAAAGATCACAACTAACAATTCAAGAGAGAGAGAGAGAGAGAGAGAGAGAATTATTTTTCATGAGGGAGAAGATGCTGTGACAAATTCAGAGGAGTGGTGAGACGGAGATTATGGTAGTTTCCTTCCCTTGCACACAAAACTCTTGGTGGAACCAAAGACATTTCCAGAATGTTAACCTTGATTAAGAGAATGGTATACTCGCATGGGTATACAAAGAAAGAAGAATCTAAGATGGAAAAAAGACATGCTAATCAAGCTTCCATTGATCAAATTCAAAACTGTTTTAGGTGTTTGAAAATGTAATACAGTATTGATTGTGTTATTTTCTGGCTCTCAAATTGTTTTTGTAAATATGGCTGCGCTCCAACTCTCTCTCTCTCTCTCTCTCTCTCTCTCTCTCTGAGAAGACTCACCTCCAATTCTCTTCTGAAATTGAACCTAGTGACTTCGATTGAACAATCTCCTACTGTTGTCATTCCAACACCAATCCAGATTTAATAGATCACTGTGTATGACCTCCTTATCAATTGTCCCTACTATTCCTAATTCGAAATAGGATTTTGATTTTCACGCTCTATTTGTTACTGATGGCGTTCCACTTTGTTCATAAAGTTACTAGTAACTTCATTTTAAAAATGGAGCGCTATCAGTAAAAAGTGGAGTGCGAAAATCAGTTTCCTTCAAAATAGGCCTATTACAAAAATACAATTCAGAAAACCCGAAACAAACAAACAATACCGCGAAAAAAATCTTCTACAATCATTTAAAAAAAAACAATGAGCACAAGAAGACGTGCGTTGCACTTCGCCATAAACACTAGTCATTAATTAGTACTATTTGCAATCAGAATATTCTTCGGAGTCAACTAATGCATTCTTTGCACTACTTTTTTTTTTTTTTTTCTCCCTTTTGATTTTGATGAATGTTAGAAATCTTCCTGTTCTTGCAGCAAGCTGGTCACTTGCATTCTTACCCTCATTAATTAGGTTTTAAATAATGACCTTTACTTATCGGCTACGAAGCACCGACATGGACATGGCAAAATACATATGAGACACGCCACATCTCATGATGTGTCCAATAAATTTAATTAATTTTTGTATTGGTACATGGCGGGGTCACGCAAGGAACACGTATTAGGACACAACAAGGATTAGATATACAGTTTTTTTATAAATTTTTTTTGGGGGGATGTATTATTTCAGATATTTTGAGTTAAGAGTGTAATATAATATAAATATGATGTTTGTTTGTGTCACGACCTGAATTTTCAACATAAAGTAAATAACGTTCTATGATAAAAGGACCTCGCTTGCCATCGTATTCCAAAAATAATATCCCACCTGTTTAAATTACAAACAAGTTCCTAATTCAAAAGAATATACAAATTTGGCACTACGGCCCAAATTAACTTAAGTACAGTTACCACACATGCGGAGTGTTACAAAGTCCCTTGTCAAAAGAAATTCATGAATACTTAGTTACAAAACCATCTTGAACAAAGCTAAACTATTACAGGATAAAATCGTAATTAAAAGTGATAAGCTTTCAAAAGTCGTCCACAATCCAAGCACGCAAATGCATGATGCTATTGTCCGGCATTAGTTCCTGAAAAGAAGGATTTTGTTGAGCTACAACAGCCCAGTAGGAAAATCTTTACCAAAGTTATATGCATACATGATGATGAGGGCAAGGAAAGGAAACAAGTGAATACGACTCAATCGACGAAAAGCAATCAACAATAAGTATGTCTATCATTCGGTACGATTTATTCGAGTCAAAGTATCATCGCATTAAGCCATACGATTCAAAGGACACAAACATCTCTAACACTCCCGACACGACTCACTATCACCAATTCCTACTGACTGTATTTCCACCCCTTGCGTTACAGTATAACATCTCAAGAGTTACCATATTACCACCCCTCGCGTTACGGTGAACCCTAACAACCCGGACCATCGATTTACCACCCCTAGCGTTACGAGGCCCACTTGAGTCTCCGTATTACCACCCCTTGCGTTACGAGACTCCTAACACCAACCTCCGACTCATGCAACTACTTTCCTGCTCTATATGTAAGAACAAACCTTTCTACGATCACACCCGTTCGTGAGACTCCATTCGGTATACCAACAATATTACATTTGAACCATAAACATGCCCAAGCAGTCGATCCATAGAATACGATTTCAATCATATAACCTAACATTCGTTCCTTACCAAAAGGAAGCCAACGAAACGAGGGTATCGTCGAATCATCATAGGAAATCAATTGAACAAGCTTGAGATAGTTTAGATGGTGTTACAAAGGTGTTAGAAGTGTCCGGGGTTCAAGACAATCGAAGTAGAAGCAACGAAGGCCAAAACTGCTCACAGGGCACTGGTATCGATACGGCCAAAATGGCTGTATCGATACCGAAGGCAAACAGAGAGGGGGACAACGATTTTGAATTAGTATCGATACGGCTAAAACCCCGTATCGATACAGAAGCGTTACGATCGGATTTTCTGCAGTTTTCAGGGAATTCAACAACAATTCCAACAACAACAAACATAGGCACGAATTCATACTTTATCAACACATTCACATATAAAGAGGGTAAAGAAATCCCTACCTCGAGTCAAAGAGCGAAACCCAAGAGATTTTGAACGAGCCCTAGCTCCGAACTCTTCGAAATCCACGGAATGTCTTTCCCCGAGCTTGACCCACGAAAATTAGAGCTCAACAACGCGATTGAAAGGCTTGAGGGAGGTTGATTCTTGAAGTTCTCGAGCTCTTGGAGGAGTTTTGAGCGAGAGGAGAAGAGAGAGAGGATGAGCCGAGAGAGAGAGAAAGATCGGCCGGAGAGATGAGAGAGAGGATGGAGATGAAAATAATCTCGTACACCCCTCACACCCACTATATATACTCACATATCTCTAAATCACACACCCACTCCATCTAGTTTCTATTCATTCACTTCAATCCTCGGTTCAATTAATCACCCAAATAACCATATTTTCCCAATTTAAGCCTTTAATAAATACTTCGAGAATTAAAATTATTTGGGTCTCTACAATCTATCCTCCTTAAAGAAATTTCGTCCCGAAATTTACCACTCAAGCCCAATGAAATCATGCATCAAGTAATCACGCTCATGCCACAACACAAAACAAGTTGACAATCATAAAGTCAAAACTTAGAACTCACATTGGTTAATTCGAAAATAATTGTGGATACTTCTCCCTTTAACCTCGTCCAAGTCGATTCTTCCTTACCTCGATTTCTCCAAAGGACTCATACTAACGGGATTGTTTTCCCCCTCAAATCTTGTTCGCGTGAATCTAGGATACGTGTCAGTTTCCCCTCAGGATATACGTCGACATCTAATCCTCCTTATCTAATTACTATGCTCACAGATACCTCAAGTTCAAGCCCTTGTACAATAGCTCTAATTCTCACATAATCACACAATGATCACATCGAAATCTAACAATTGGTGCCCCCACGTTCCCCAAATTATCACATTCACATTCCTATTCCGTATATCTTATTCAAATAAGTACTTCTCAACCTACCACGAAGGATGCATCAAAATGTTCATAAAAAACTCCAATCCTCATCTTCCTCGATTAACATCAACCAATAAATCAGAATTTTCACATAACAGGCTAGAGTACTCAAACAATCTCAATCGTAGTAAAATCAATAAAGTTTTCATCCTCCTATTGGCATTCTAAGTGAATTCTCAAAAGTTATCTAATCACCTGGTACCACTTGATCTATTATATGCTTCATGCAACAGAAAATGGTCTCCTTTCTTATCACATGAGATTAAGCCCTCCGAAGCCGCATGAACCATCTTGAATTCACAACTCCGATTTAAACATTTCCACCCTGTGGCATCCGGATTCAAAGGTAACCCCACAAGATTTTAGCTAAGTATGCACGGTTCGTCGAAAGAAAGAAACTAAAACTCTTAGAATAGGGTGACCTAACTTACAAATAAGGTTCATAATCACCGAATGGATCCAAATTAAACTTAGTTTCGTAAGTAACCCAAGATCCAACGATCAAACGACATGCTGATTTATAATCCTTGGTTCCATTATGAACACCAACTCATCAAAGTTAAACTCCTTACACTTCAAGGCTATTAACACTTCTTTTAGTTCCAAGGGTCTAGTCACTCAGTAAATCATGCCTTTTATTCCTCTTAGTACACATGTCTTGCGATACAATATTGAAACAATCTAGGTGAGCTCTCACATCCACTACTTTTCTTGCCACAAGCCAGTAACCACCCTGAAATAGGGATTGATATACTGCGGAAGCCTCTCGTACCTAGCTCTCTGATTGTGTCATACAAAAGAGTAGCGAGGAAATAATAATAATAATTTTTTTGTCAAATAAATTTACTCTACCCTCCTCAAACTTAGTTCCTTATACAACGTTGATGCTATCAAAAGAGAGAACATATGTCAGATTCCAACCACATAGAAAACAAGGACACTCCGCATCAAACTGTAATAAAACATCAAAGAACTCACACGACTACCCTGTTTAACCTCGTAAATCTCTGGTTAACACTTATCGTGTCCTCCCTCGTGTCCCCTCATTCCTACATTTTCATGTTAATGACAGCATGCCATGGCCTCACTCATTTTTGCAACCCACTTTATCAACTCAAGTTCACCATTCTTATATGATTACTCTGATTAATTCTAATTCCCATTAGCTACCCAAACCGTTTTCATATATATAAAAAGCAACTTCCAAGCATTTGTCTTGTCTCCTTTTCTTTTGACCCAACATAAACACAGATTTCAAGTTTGAGAGTAACAACACGTAACTAAGGCATGAATAACGACATTTCACAATTTAGCTCATGGACTCATACTCATAAGTCATAACACTCTGCATTTCCACCCCTTGCGTTGCAGCAAAATACTTACCTTCCAATTTCCTTTGCTACTACCACTCACTCTTATTCATTAGAACAACTTCAATAACAAATACAATTTGTCACGACCCCAATTTATAGTGAAACACACCCATCAAACCACCTTCAAAGATCGACTAAGCATAGATCAACTCATTTTTACAATTTCAATAAGGACACAAAATCAAATCTTTCACATAGCAATTCAACTCATTGTCTTCATCAACCAAATAATCTCCACATCAAATCATTCTAACGCACCTCAATACATCGACAATGCATATTATTTACACCACATAAGTTCTAACCCAAAATGCATATTATATCACAATAGGTTGATAATAGCAATCCATTTAGCGCACTCCACGTATCTAATAAATATCTAAGCCACAATCTTGTGCAGCGACATCAAGCAATCTAATATAAGCGAATCGATAATCACGGCATCACGGACGCTCCCACATCAACCTTTTAGTCCTTAAGTTGTCATTATAAATATGTTCTCATCTATCCAATCCCTTTTTAATCTATTTTCCATTTCAATCATGATCTCTCATCGTATAACTTCAATCTATCATCATGTGATTTCATAGTAAGAGTTCACGTCCTCCACAGTCGTCAGTCTCAAGTTTACGTCACGGAATACCCTCGTACGCGATCTCTAAACTTAAATTCCTTAACCCATAGCATCCACCTTCCCCAATCGCCAATCACCCCAAAAATTTCACCATTCCAATTCTGGACACCGACTACACTCCACTTCGTTATCAACTATAATAGATCACATTTGTATCGCCCTAGTTTTAAACAAGTTTCTTACCGCATAACTAACATTGACCACTCGACTTGAGTTACATCCTTACAATTGTCCTTAATTTTCCCTCTTTTTTTTTTACAAGATGATACCACCACTGTTTTCCCACCAACCCACTATAACGACACTATCCCAGCAATCTCAACAACGACTACAATGTTATCGAGACACTTTCTTCAAGATCAAGTAGGTATTCAAGCAAAACATTCAAAGCACCCATCTCCGAAAGACAGTTGGTTTCTTTTAGCTAAAGGTTGTAACACTTTACACCATGTCTTGATATTAAACTGAACTTATAAAAGTCACTATAGACAACTTCCCTACCAATTTCATTTATAAACGTAGCAATTTCTTACCAAGACAAGGAAACACACATCTTTGAAATATAGAGACACATATCCACAGTGAACTTATCAGGCAATGCCAAATCGTTACGCATACATACTCCTTATAATCTTCCTCTTTGGTCTTTTGCAACTATATTCTTCACATCATGGTAATCTCATCTTCAAAAGTGTGAAATCAACAAACGAGCACAAAATCTATTACTAAGACATCACCTAATCTATCCATTTTTTTCTTTCAGTTCCACAGCAGAAGAAGAATCTTTTATTGAGCCCACGTTCCAGATATCCAATCTTGAAGTCGCGGTGGCCAGCCGTACTTCAAATTGAACATCTAAAAGTAGGTTCTAAAAAAAAAATATCTTAGGAGACTGAGTTTTATATATACTAAGTCTAGTTGCATTTAACATTCAAGATATTACTTAACATAAGCATATTAAACGCATTATACATTCAAGCTTTACCATTTTAGATAAAACACTAAAATCGGTCATCACGCTCTAGTTCTCAACCTTGGTCTCAAACCAACGAATCCCTTTTAGAATCAAATTAATAAGTGAAAACGATAACTAAGCACATGTTTCTATTAGAAATGCCAAAAGTAATCCTATCCTCTAAGTTTCCTTGTCAACCAACCTTCACGAATCCCATGCACAAAATCACTAAAACGATTAAATTCCAAGACTCAAATCAACTCTATAATTCTTACTTTATCTTTACTGTAATTACCTGTCTATGACTCACCAAGTCTTTCACGTAAGTGAACGATTTCTCCAACACCTCACATCCCATTTACACTTCCTCAAATAGGTATATCATGCACAATCTTCGACCTCACAAGAGTTCACAAACTCAGATTCAACTCAAATATCATGGTACCCTAACAACGCAAACCAATCCCTTGGTTAGGCCCGAATTTATACACCACACAGAAATACAGACAGATCATCTTTAAGCCAGTAGGGTCATATGAGCATATACTTCACATAGCATGAAGCACATAAACATGTAAGCGAACGGCAAGTGATCACATATACACCTCATTCATCTATACCATGCAGTAGTCAAACATTGAATAGGACATACAACAAATGCCAAGTCCTCATATCCCCTTTTACACGTGCCAACATGTCTACGCCAACCATGTGATTAATGAATGCAATGTCACATTGTCCAAGTAATGTCAATTCCCACAAGCACACATATGTCATACAAAAGACGTGACATTTTGAACCCATAAGACTAGAAGTCTCCCCACGGTCTCAAAGTATTCAAACCTAGACGCTCTGATACCAATTTGCCCGACCTGAATTTTCAACATAAAGTAAATAACGTTCTATGATAAAAGGACCTCGCTTGCCATCGTATTCCAAAAATAATATCCCACCTGTTTAAATTACAAACAAGTTCCTAATTCAAAAGAATATACAAATTTGGCACTACGGCCCAAATTAACTTAAGTACAGTTACCACACATGCGGAGTGTTACAAAGTCCCTTGTCAAAAGAAATTCATGAATACTTAGTTACAAAACCATCTTGAACAAAGCTAAACTATTACAGGATAAAATCGTAATTAAAAGTGATAAGCTTTCAAAAGTCGTCCACAATCCAAGCACGCAAATGCATGATGCTATTGTCCGGCATTAGTTCCTGAAAAGAAGGATTTTGTTGAGCTACAACAGCCCAGTAGGAAAATCTTTACCAAAGTTATATGCATACATGATGATGAGGGCAAGGAAAGGAAACAAGTGAATACGACTCAATCGACGAAAAGCAATCAACAATAAGTATGTCTATCATTCGGTACGATTTATTCGAGTCAAAGTATCATCGCATTAAGCCATACGATTCAAAGGACACAAACATCTCTAACACTCCCGACACGACTCACTATCACCAATTCCTACTGACTGTATTTCCACCCCTTGCGTTACAGTATAACATCTCAAGAGTTACCATATTACCACCCCTCGCGTTACGGTGAACCCTAACAACCCGGACCATCGATTTACCACCCCTAGCGTTACGAGGCCCACTTGAGTCTCCGTATTACCACCCCTTGCGTTACGAGACTCCTAACACCAACCTCCGACTCATGCAACTACTTAAAAGCTCTATATGTAAGAACAAACCTTTCTACGATCACACCCGTTCGTGAGACTCCATTCGGTATACCAACAATATTACATTTGAACCATAAACATGCCCAAGCAGTCGATCCATAGAATACGATTTCAATCATATAACCTAACATTCGTTCCTTACCAAAAGGAAGCCAACGAAACGAGGGTATCGTCGAATCATCATAGGAAATCAATTGAACAAGCTTGAGATAGTTTAGATGGTGTTACAAAGGTGTTAGAAGTGTCCGGGGTTCAAGACAATCGAAGTAGAAGCAACGAAGGCCAAAACTGCTCACAGGGCACTGGTATCGATACGGCCAAAATGGCTGTATCGATACCGAAGGCAAACAGAGAGGGGGACAACGATTTTGAATTAGTATCGATACGGCTAAAACCCCGTATCGATACAGGAGCGTTACGATCGGATTTTCTGCAGTTTTCAGGGAATTCAACAACAATTCCAACAACAACAAACATAGGCACGAATTCATACTTTATCAACACATTCACATATAAAGAGGGTAAAGAAATCCCTACCTCGAGTCAAAGAGCGAAACCCAAGAGATTTTGAACGAGCCCTAGCTCCGAACTCTTCGAAATCCACGGAATGTCTTTCCCCGAGCTTGACCCACGAAAATTAGAGCTCAACAACGCGATTGAAAGGCTTGAGGGAGGTTGATTCTTGAAGTTCTCGAGCTCTTGGAGGAGTTTTGAGCGAGAGGAGAAGAGAGAGAGGATGAGCCGAGAGAGAGAGAAAGATCGGCCGGAGAGATGAGAGAGAGGATGGAGATGAAAATAATCTCGTACACCCCTCACACCCACTATATATACTCACATATCTCTAAATCACACACCCACTCCATCTAGTTTCTATTCATTCACTTCAATCCTCGGTTCAATTAATCACCCAAATAACCATATTTTCCCAATTTAAGCCTTTAATAAATACTTCGAGAATTAAAATTATTTGGGTCTCTACAGTTTGTATATATTGAAGCTTCATGCTTATATATCTAACTAAATTTCCACTGGCATAAAAATAAGAGTTTTTGGTTTATTTATTTCTTTTCATCGATGTCCTTCTCTCTCTCTCTCTCTCTACACAAGATACGAGAGCTACGGCCATACGGCGTAAGAGAGGCTCGCGAGTTGGGATATTGACTCGCGAGTTTTATGAGTGCTAGCTCACCGTGTCGTGACTCGGATTTATTTGTTTTCTTTTATAACAATGTGACACGAAACCTTGTTCTCAAGCCCTTGTTTGGCAAGTAGATGTAAAAATGTAACAAGTAATTTTATCAGTCATTTAGATAATTAAAGAAGTTAGAAATTGTGAGAAATGAAACACTGAAATTTTAGTGGTCTATTTTTTATTCTCACCAAATATCAGAAATTGCAAAACAAAAATTATACACACAAAAATTTATTTTTATTAAGAATAACATGACTTTCTGTAATGACCCGTCCCAGCTAACCTGTTAAGCCCTAATTACGTGGCTCAACCTCTTGTTATATAGTAGCTGGTCAGAATCATTTATATATTACTTCCACTTTTTCAGAGCCCACTGATGTGGGACTCTAATTTTTGAGGGCTGCACACTTTTGTAATGAACTATTATTATAAGACAAATGCCTTAATATTTTCTAGACAATATAGGACTATAAACCTCCGGTACTTAAACTTTAGCTGCGGTATTTAAGGGTGAGTTCACACTATATTTTTTTGTTGTGCATGGACGTCAAAATATCACTTGTTTTCACTAAAAATGTCAAAAATACAATTTAGAAAACAAATAGTATAAGAAAAATATATGTTTAAATACCGTTTCGATAATAGCGTGTACTCACCATAAGCTGCAACACAACACAAGCAGCTCATAACTAGGATATGACTAGTCCATTTTCTTAGTCGAAATAAGTCATATAATAGCATGCATGTGCGTCAATGAGAGTACAAAAGATTTTTGTGAAAAACATCTCAAACTATTAAAATTCATAGAATGAGGATTGATAGCAAGAATGTGAAACAAAAATTGAGGGCAAGAGTGATAAATTTCACCGGAGGATAATATGACATGGGCTGCATTCTCCTAAACTTTTTTGTCTACGACTTTTTTCAACACTTTTTATTTTTCATAACCTTTTGTTGAGCTTTTCGTCGTAATTTTTAGGATTAATCATTTATTGCGACAAGAGGAATCAGAAAAGTATAAAAACGTCGACCGATGTTGAAAAAAGTTCATATAAGACAACAAATTTTTGGTATTTTTTTCGTCTGTAGTGAACTTTTTTGCTTTCGGTCATAATTTTTTACTTTCAAGACTCCTCTCGTTGATATGGATAATTAATCCAAAAATATGACGCGAATATAACAAAAATTTAAAAAAGACGAACAAAACACACAAAACAAAAAGAGAATTTTTTTTACCACAATGCGACCATAGTTCATGACCCGGAACCTTTCTGGTTGCAAGCTACTCCCTCCTTTCCAAAATGAACGACCTTTTTGGGGCTCCATGTCATTTTAAAATGCTTATATCTTTCGATTTATGAAGTTTTATGTGATTTTGAAAACTTTGTTTAATATAATTAATTAAAATCTATCAAACAAGATCCATATTACATATGTTTTAATATTCATATTGAAAGATATAAGCAAATTGAAAATGACACGCTATTCCAAAAAGGTTACTCATTTTGGAACAGAAGGAGTATAAGGCGAAGAGAAAATGACATGTGACTCGCTAATTACGTGGCAAACTCTGGCACCGGAATTCTGGAAGGACCAGGAATTATAATTAGGAAAAGCAGGTAGCCACCACTCGAGGGAATCAGATCCACAGGAAATTGCCATAACGGTCATAACCAGAATTTTGAACTTCTTAAGCACACACCACAAATAAAAGAGAAGGAAGCATCGCTATCGGCTGGAAAGAAACCAATAATAGCCGTTACTTGTGCCTGCTTTCGCGCCACAAATACCCACGGCTAGCTTCTCTATTAGGTAGTACAGTATATATCTTGTGATCATCTCTGTACTTTCTCTTCAAATTAATCTGATTTCGAAATTATGCTATTCCTTGGAAATTGGAATGGCTGCTTCCCTAACCTCATTTTGGTTCTGATGAACCCTCTCTGAGTCTCTCTTTAAGAATCTACTATCAAAATTATGGATTCCGGGCCGCTTTCGCTATCAATGGTATCAGCTTCTAAATCAAATTCGTTGTTCTTCGTGAATTCTGTTGTGTGTTACACTGGTGCATTTTTCACATAGGTCGGCCAACGTTGTCAATGCCATATCGTATTGGCCGGTATGGTACTCGGCAATCAAACGGTTACGTACATTGCTAATCTGTTCTGGCTAAAATACCGGCCTGTACCAGTTGATACCAGGATCGTACCGGAATCTAAGCCGGTAAATAAATATTAGTGTATTTCTTTTCTCTTGATAAAAGAACTTGGATTTTAAGATATTTATCGATACTTAGAGTCCATAATATGTTAATTTGTTATTAGAACTATTGTTAATATATACTATCAAAGTGTTAGAATTTGTATTATTTTTCTCTACTTTAACTTTTGCAGTTATACATAAATATTATATAAAAAACATTGCGATAAATCCGAAAAGATACCGAGATATACGCCGATACCGGTAGGTACCATCTTAGTAGAGAAAACGGTATGCTAACCGATGCAGAATTGACAACTTTGGGTCTAGCTCTTCTCCATGGACACTAGATCATGCCATTGAGTTAATTTGTGGACTCTTCTCATGCTCACTTTGATACTTTAAACTATTAGTTTGTTAGAATTCTTTGAGAACATCAACTATACCAAAAATCATTTGATGGAATACTAACTAGTACCTGATCAGAACAAACAAGATTAAGGAATTCCGTTTCATTGTGTCAATCTATTAATTTAACAAGGTATATGTGTCCCAAAAATAATACTAAACGGCATCCGATCAAAATGATTTTTGAGATGGTTGATGCAATCAACGGGCTCTAAAAAATGAACGTGATAATCAAAATGTGTTCAAGAAGAACCCACAAAAGCCAACTGAATGATCTAGTCGCTAATGAGAGGATCCAAATCCTTTCTTTGTTCTTGTTTGGTTAGCACTTTCTAAATTGTTAACCGCACTCCCCAAATTGTTAACCTTTGGGGAGTGCGAAAATCAATATGAGTTGATTTTCTTGGGAGTGCGGTTAACAATTTGGGGTGTGCGAAAATCACTCCTCTTTGTTTAAGGTTAATCCTGTCAGATAAATGTACTGCTTCTCTGTAGATTTATCACGTCCTAAGCTTAGCAAACGAAACGAAATCTATGAAATCTGAGATGCTGAGCTCTAAGAATAAGGAGTGTTGACAAATTAGTAGTAGATTGAGATTGACTTATGAGTTACATAGACAATATGTATCTTCCACTAACTGGGCAAGTCTAAATTCTTTCCAGGAATCAACAGCAGCTGCCACAAAGATGCCCAGGAGACGCGGTCCACTGCACACGTGCGGAGCTTCAATCTCTGCAATTGCATCCAAAGCCTACACAATAACTAGAGATTCCAATGGACCAATCGGATCAATGACGAAAAGAACGACCAAGTTAGCTGCATTTACATTCCCATTGATCCATGCCGTGCAATGCCATTGGCTAGCACTTCTCTCGTTTGTCGATGATCATATCCTTGGTGTTGAGAAAATAATTGAAAAGGTTTTCCCTCCATCTACCAGATTGTTTGACAAACTAGATGAGTTCCTCCGAATTGCAGAGACTCTACCAGAAAAGTTTGATGAACATGTCAGCAAATTCCCTGATTTTGTTCACCAAGTTCCATTTCTAGATTTTGCGTTGACATTTTTGATATCATGGTTGAGGTTTTTGGTCTCTAAATTGACTCACTGGGGATCAAACAACACGAAGGAGAGGGAAATAAGAGTTGATATAAACTGTGACAATCTCAATATAGAAGGAGAATCAGCAGAGCAAGTGTACTTGAAAATAGAATCGCCAAGCCACATTTCTATATCTGCTTCTTCGCTAAATAAGCCAGAGATGGTTCGCCAAGAACACGGTCCTGTAGATTCTTCAATGGATACTCAGGGTGAAAATGTGGAAAGGTTCTCACATGTGTCTAATTGTGCAGAAAATGAGACCAAGACATTTACTAAATCATTTAAGTCGGTTGTTATGGAGTGCAGTTACAAGGAAATGCTAGAGAAAGGGAAAAAGGAAAGCACAGAAAATGCATACGGAAGCTCTAAGGGGGATAGTCCTGAAGCAAATACTACCGAGGAAGAAGTTGTAGAGAGCTGTAAGAAGGATGCGAACAAGAGCATTGGAAAGGAGCATCCGATTTTAGAACTATTCGAAGCAAGTTGGCACATGAAACCTAGAAAAGTAGGTAAATGAGGCCGTAGCCACGAATTTCTTTCAAAACAAATGAAAGAATGCAAGTTGGATTATGGCATGCCCTAGTAGAATTCAGTCAGTTTCAGATTTTAGACTTTACATAAAGCACTCCATAACGGAGTGGATGCCAATGTTTTCCAACTAGCAGCAGCCTAGTATACAAGTTGCTTGTGTTGTGGTACTATTTTGTTTGGTGATGGGTAACACTCTTTGGGGTTGATCTCGTCGGTTTAGAAACTACTACTACTGTTTAGCAAGTAACGCGTACTTAGTAATGTACCATTCCTTAAAGGCAACTGAATACGAGATTGTTTTCCCTGCTTGTTTTTCTTGCCTTTCGAGGCATCTCTCATCAAATTTTCCTTCTCCGCATTTTTCCAATAAGCGATGCACCACGTTTTTTGATCTAGAGCCTGGCAATATCATGGAGTATGTAATAAACCAATTTAGAGTAGCTAGCTAGCGTACCTAATTAATGACTTGAAAAACTTATCTGTAAGACTCTATATCCATCTCTCGTCATCTAAGATTTGTGTATGTTCCCAAGAGGATTTCAATCTCTTGAATAACAAGATGCCGTGCCATGGACGACTCAAATAAGTCGGAGGTTTGTTGGATGAGCAAGATGGCCCACGTCCTCGTCTAACAGCCATTTCCCTAGCTAGCAAATACATTCCATTCATCCAATGACCAAGAAATAGCACTTCTGGATCGAGAGAAAGTTAATCAAGAGAGGAGGCCGGTGAGTTCATTGACGAAGGGAGGAGGTGAGTCCATTGACTAGGGGTCTATAGGCGATAGAAAGTTAATCAAGAGTTATTTTACGTGACTAGGGGTCTATAGGAGTGATGAAAGTTCATCAAGATTTATTTTATGTGCCTGAAGGCACGGGCTCATTCGCTAGTTTATTTATTTATAGGTCAAAAGTGTAGGCATTGAAATGTTACAAATTAGAACCTCTTGTGGCTGGGGTATATAGAAGCGATAGAAAGTTCATCAAGATTTATTTTAGTACGGGCTCATTCACTAGTTTATTTATTTATTTATAGGTCAAAAGTGTAGGCATTGAAATGTTACAAATTTTGGAACTAAAATTAGGAAGGGGCCGCGCGAACACAGACCCTTCTACCACAAATTATGACGTAGGCTCAACCTCATAGGCTGACCTTAGGTAGGCATCCCTCCAAAGTGCAATGAGGTCACCAACCTAGACCGTGAGCCTTGTTGATTGCCCATAGACCCCGTCCAGATAAGTAAGTTTAAAGGAAGAGAGTATTGGTCGATTTTATATTCGTGTTTCCAGCCCGTACAGTTCGTTTTTCCGATGTGGGATTCGTTGTTGGGAAGCTACAAACGTGATATACTGATATTGATCGAGTCTTGGCTAAGCTTAATTCAAGTGATCCCGTTTGAAGTGTGTGGAATAGAAGAAAAATATATTCTCTCTCTCTCTCTCTCTCGTTCATTCGGAGGCTGCAAATCGATTTTTCTCCTGTTGGCCATCTTTTTTTCCCCTCCCAGAATTACATCAAACCAGTTCTATTCACACTACCGTCTTTATTTTTCTAGTTATGAACCCCGTACCGTAGGTATTGTCCAAATCCGGTACCAGTCGGTATTGGCCGGTTCTGTCGGGGTACTGACCGGTATCGCCGGTACCGACCGACGATACCAAACAATACTGGACTACTTTTAAATTTATTTTGAGAATAATTTATATACAACGGCGGTGTAAACATTTATTTCCTCCAAATCTCTATTATAAAACAGAAGGGTGTGGGGACAAGTTGTTGGAACGGTTTAGATTCATTTGATCCAAAGGCTGTAGTGCATCCTCCCACTTCCCGGTTAAGTGCCCATGGTTTTCACCTAAATCACACAACTGCCATCCCCTTCCAACCAGGATACGTAGTGTCGTAGGCACGGGCTAACACTAGTCAATTACATTACACCACGTCATCAAAATAGTGGTCCCAATTAATAATATATACGTAATTGATTTGGAAGAAACAAATATTTTACACCGTCGGTGTAAATAATTTAAACCCATTGATTTTATGCTTCCATTACCGGTCGATACCGGTAAATACCAAACAAATAGCGGACTACTTTTTATTTTATTTTTTAATAAATATGTATATTATACTCTATGAATAAATTCTTTTATGTAGGAAAATAACATTGATAGCGATAAATCAGAAACGATACCCAGTATCTCACCTGTATCTGTACATACCGTACCAGTAGAAAAACCAGTACTCCAGCCGGTCTGGTATTCAGAACCTTGTTCTTACTTAATTCAGGGTTAGTTTGGGCCAATTGGGTACTCTCAAAGATCAAATCTCACCGCAAAATAAAAGATCGGCACTACTAAGGTTGCTCTTTGGCCTAGTTTAGCCTAAATAAATAAATAAATAAAAATTGGATTATTTTTTTTGTCTTTATTCAAATTTTTTCTACATTTGTTAGCTTTGCATCAATTTTTTTTTAAAATTATTGGTTCGTCTCAATGGCAGGAATATAAAAGATGAAAATTATGATCAAATATTAAAAAATTCAATAAAGATAAAAATAATTCTGAAACAAAAAGATTTTTTTGACTTTTTTTCTTTATTCAAATTTTTTTTAATTTGATTCAAAAATTTTTATTTCTACAACCTAGAAAAGACCTTAGGTCTTGTAATTGAATCTTTTTTTGCTTAAAAAGTCAAGTGATTTTTTTGTTTGTCTTTATTCAAAAAAAATTTGCGTCTTTTTGACTTTTTTTTTTTTGTCTTTATTCAAAAAATTATGAGTTTCGATCATAATTTTGTACATTTCCGATTCATCTCGTTAAGACGAATCAATAAATCACAAAAATTTGATACAAAACTAACAAATACGGGACAAAAATGAATAAAGAGGAAAATAATAATAAAATTGACTTTTTAGGCCAAAAGACAAGAAATTTCATCCGTGAAGGCCAAGCATTCACCCACCCACCCACCCCTGAATCCTACATCCGTGAAGGCCAAGCATTCAACCAAGACTCCTCCTCAGTCAGCAATCATGGAACTTTACTACTTTTCCATAATATGAAAGAAAAAAAAGGGGGGAAATTCCTCACGGTGGCCTGGGTTACCAGCTAATAGTTGCCAAGGAAGACAGAGCATTTTCCGCCACCTTGACTCTGGAAGCTAGCTAGGTCATTCCAACAGATTTGGCCTATAAAAACCATATTAACCAAATAGCCATGACTCAACCAACCACATACAATCTGAAACACAGATTTCTTTCCAAAAAGCTTGAGCCATGTTTTCCCAATCAAACATGCCTTCTACAACATCAGTTTTGTCAACATATACCACTTTTGCTGCATCAGCAATGCTGGTTAAGACAGTTCTCAATGAAGTCCAAAACCTAACCAACCAGTTCATTCCCCAACAACTCCGAGAGAAAATCTTGGCCAAATTCGAAGGCCTAATGGGAAACTCCTCATCTCAAATGACTCTAGTCATCGATGAAAAGAATGGGCTCTCCATCAACGAAATATTCGAGGCTTCAGAAATCTACTTGCGGACCAAAATAAGCCCTTCGGTTTTAAGGCTCAATGTATCCAAAGCACCGCGTGATAAGACATTTTCCATCACCATCAATAAAGGCGAAAAGATTATTGACACTTTTGAAGATATTCAAGTCATTTGGCAAATGGTATGCACTGAAACCCAAAAGACAATCTATTACGATGGCTACCCCTCTTCTGAAAAGGTTGACCGCAGATCGATTGAGCTCAGCTTCCACAAGAAGCACAAGGAAAAGGTACTGAGCTCTTACCTGGCTAGCATATGGGAGATGTCACAAAAAATAAAAGAAGAAGATAAGGTATTGAAGCTTTATCCACTTGGCCAATATCATGAGGATGTCAATCTTGACCATCCATCCACTTTTGACACATTGGCAATGGATCCAACACTCAAGAAGGAGATTATGGATGACTTGGACAGGTTCGTCAAGAGAAGAACGTTTTACAAGAGAGTAGGGAAGGCATGGAAACGTGGGTACTTGTTACATGGCCCCCCTGGCACGGGTAAGTCCAGCTTGATTGCTGCCATGGCTAATCATCTTAAATTCGACATTTATGACTTGGAGCTCACAAGTCTCCAGAGCAATTCAGAGCTTAGGAGGCTTCTAGTCTCCACTGCGAATCGGTCAATTCTTGTGATTGAGGATATTGATTGCAGCAGCGACTTTCAAAACCGTCAAGCTGGAGGCTGTAACGAAGGTGACAGCGAGGTGAGTTTCAATTCAGTCCCGATTTCAGTGTAGACGGTGAACCAAATTACAATGTTCACTTGTTCGGTATTGCATGGATTCATTTTTCTGTTTTTTTTCCTTTTTTGCAAAACATAGAATACTTATTCGATGAATGAAAAAGATAAGAACGCAAAAATGAAAGAACTGCAAAGAAAATTGGTCAAGAAAATCAGATTTAAACTCAAACTCAGTGAAGACCAACTTCAGAGCCACAACTAATTTTTTTTTTTTTGTGTGTGTGCAAGTTGCTATATTCAAAATTGAATGCGGAAAAATTTGATGAAAAATAACCCCCTTCTTGAAAAAACAACAAAAGCGTGTTTTCTAGGACACTATTCCCAAATATGAAATGGTGACTTTTCATTTATTTGCTTCTGAAAAAAGGAAGAAGAAGTGCAAAATGAAAACGATACCAAAGAGACAAACTATTCTGTTCCAAAGACTTCTCATTCCCCATAGGTTTGCATAGACCTGCTTCTTTTTCCTCAATGATGTTTCTCTTTCTCATTGACAGGTGACGCTCTCCGGGCTCCTTAATTTCATCGATGGGCTCTGGTCATGTTGTGGTGACGAGAGGATAATTGTGTTTACCACGAATCACAAAGACAGACTTGATCCTGCATTGCTCAGACCAGGTCGCATGGACATGCACATCCACATGTCCTACTGCACTCCTGGCGGGTTTAAGATCCTTGCTCTCAACTACCTTGGCTTAACCAATCACTTCATGTTTACTGAAATCGAGAAGCTCATAACGGAGGTGGAGGCTACCCCGGCAGAGATTGCAGAAGAACTAATGAAAAGCGAAGAACCAGAGGTAGCTCTTAAAGGACTCATCAAATACCTGCACTTGAAGAAAATAGAAAATGTTAAAGCAAATTTTGAAGGAGAAAAAGACATTGGTGCAGAAGAAGAAGAAGAAAGCCAGGAGATAAAGGTAGAAGCTGAAACGAAAGGAAGGATAACTAATAAGAGGAATGCTAGAAGGGGAAGAATGAGAAGATGAGCATTTGTATTGCTGGGGTATAATGAGTTATCCAATAATTCCAGGTTTCCATATTTATAAAATCCTTTAAATTACAACAGAAGTCGTCCGAAAAATTACTTTTGATCAGCTATCATCCGTTTTCTGTACTGAAGAAAAGGAAGAGAAATGAGTGCTTTCAGGAAGATTAGATAACTGGAGATATCTACAAAGTTCAATAACTTATTAGAAACTGGTTATACCCTATCGTGAACTGTAGCAAAGATGAAAACCAACTATAAAACACAAGACAAAAGAAAGCAAACAAAGTTCAATTGTGGCAAGTCATAGTTGCATTCACTCATTTACATTGTATATTTTCGTGGAGTGAGTGCCAATGTTCTAACAGTAGCAGGTGGTCGGTGTGAAGTCTCTGCATGGGAATGAACTCATAGGTTTAGAACCTACTCTTAAGCGAACGATGAGCCTTAACAAATCTCATGCATAAATTATCTCCATATGCCATTGACTGCATTGGATCGATTATCCATAAACATAACCTCAGATTAATTCCCTTCCATGTCAGCGTTTTATCTGTGGCAATGTCACTCTATTTAGCTTAAGGGCTGCCCCAAATGTCTTCAAGTAAAATAAAATAGGGTTGTCACAAACATTTTCTCAAACAACTGATATGCAAATGTGAAAACCGTACCCACAAATTGATCTCCCTAAAATCGCAAACGCTCCCGCAACAGAAATATAGAACAATACAAATATGATCGTAGACTCACACGAACATTTTGTCAAACACCAGAAACGTAAAATGGTTACTTACCCAGGACTAGAGTTGTAAAGATGGATTTGGACCCTTTTCAGAACCAACTCGGATGATCAAGATCTCATATTTAAATATGGTCGAGAACATCAACCACACGAAAAATCATTGATCGGACATTGGTTGGATATTATTTCGATCACGTGTTGGAAATTATTATTATTTTTTGATAAATCCGTTTCGAAAACATACGTACCGAACAATTCCAATAATCAAATTAGTTCCAACAAAAACCCATGAGCTAGGATTGGAGATGAGCCAGTCCCAAATAATAACCCAATCAACACAACCACATATTAAACCTAATCCTTCCACCCAAACCACCCAAACCACACAATAATAATAATAAGAATACAAAAAGTAGACAATTCACTCAATAAGCAACATAATGAAGCCAAAACATTTCTTTCAGCATAGAAGTTAAAATTTGGAACTAAAATTGGGAAGGGGCCGCGCGAACGTAGGCTCCCTCTACCACAAATTATAACGTAGGCTCAACCTCTTGGGGCTGACCTTAGGTGGGCACCCCTCCAAAGTGCAATGAGGTCACCAACCAAGGCCATGGGTCTTGTTGGTCACCCATAGACTAGACCCCGTCCAGGTAAGTAAGTTTCAAGGAACAGAGTATTGGTCCATTTATACTCGTGCTTTCAGCCCGTACAGTTCGTTTTCCCGATATGGGATTCCTTGTTGGGAAGCTACAAACGTGGTATGGATCAAATCTTGGCTTCATTCAAGTGATCCGTTTGAAGTTTGCGGAGTAGAAGAAAATCTCTCATCTCTCTCCCTCCTGAGATCCCATTTGATAACAGTGATATAGATAGGTGGATCCCATTTGATAACAGTGATATAGATAGGTGGAATTCGTAAGAAGATGGGATTAAGATTGAGATTGGTAATGAGAAGGGATTAGTAATGAGTATGTTAGCTTGAAATGAGATTGGATAATGAGATTATTAATATCATGTTTGTTTGAGATGAGATTAGATGATGAGATTGGATTGATAGAAGGGATTGATAATGTGAATGGGTAGGGATTGGACAATTAATACCATCTCCCCCAGGGTATTCCTAATACCCCTAATCCCCGGCTTGCTAGTCCATTGGATTCATAGTCTCAACTCATTTTAGATTACGAAACAAAGTATTGGTAGTCCCTTGGGATTGGTAGTCCAATCCTAAGGGTTAAGAGGTTAACAAACGGGGCCAAGTTCATTCAGACTTGAGAGGCTGCAAATTGATTTTTCTTTAGTTGCTCATCTGTATTTTCTCCCACTTGTTTTTGGCTTAATAATCCTAGAGGATGCGGATCAAAAAAAAAAAAAAAAATCCTAGAGGATTATTATTTTTATTTATTCTTTAATTATTTTTTGCCATTTTTTTGTTTTGCATATATCAATTATTTATTCGTGTCAACAAAAAATAAAAAATATGATCAAAATCTTTAAAAAGTTGACTAAAAACAAAAATAATCGAAAATAGACAATTTTTTTTGGAATAGTATTGTCTTTATTTAAATTTTTCTAGTGTTGTTTATATTTTCTACTTTTCTATTACTCTTGTCTATGCATTAATAATCTACAAAAATAAACGCAAACTAACAAAGATGAATTTTTTAAAAAAATAAAAAATAATCTTCCGAAACTGCCCTACATCAAACCACTTCAATAAATATATGAGATTATTCACACTAACGTGCTTACTTTCCTTTCCACTTAATTTAGTGTTTGTTTTGTCAAGATCTATTTTGAGCTTTGGGGACGTAAAAAGTGAACTTTTTAAATGGCCCTTCTATAAAATTCACAAATCAAAACTTAAAAAGAAGCTCAACTTTATAGTGAAATCCTACAGGTGTTAAAAAAATATGAGTACAAACAACTTGGTAATTATTCCTTTTTCTTCAAAAGGCCTAACTTAACAATTAACCTCACTCTTCTCACTTTTTTAGCGGCAGTTAAGCTCTCATACTGGTATGTATAAGAATAATATAAGAGTATAAAAAAATTAGGCTCTCAAAATAAGATAAAATTTAGAAGCCCCATGCAGCTACGTTCTCGGTGTATGCCTGCAATCGGCCTTGATTTGGGACTCAAGGAAAGTGTAGCGGACCAAACCAAATGATTCGAGCCCACCGAAAAGTAGGCCGCGACCGAAGACAATGGCCGTACGTCATTCCACGTTCGGCTACAACTGAGGTCCGGGAGCGGACACTGATTTGTCTTACCGATGGACGATCACCGTTGCCCACGTTCGGCCACCTTCGAAGAACTTCTCAAGCTCGGCCACCCACCGGAGGCCGGCTCATTCATCAAACTCCTTCCCACGGGTCGCCGCCGTGTTCGGCCACATGTCAAGCTCGGCCACATGTGGCCGCGACCGAAGACGATGGCCGTACGTCATTCCACGTTCGGCTAACAACTGAGGTCCGGGAACGGACACTGATTTGTCTTACCGACGGACGATCACCGTTGCCCACGTTCGGCCACCTTCGAAGAACTTCTCAAGCTCGGCCACCCACCGGAGGCCGACTCATTCATCAGGCTCCTTCCCACGGGTCGCCGCCGTGTTCGGCCACATGTCAAGCTCGGCCACATGTAGGTCTCAGCCGAACGCTGGGTTCGGCTACCCGTCAAGACACGTGCTCGGCCACCTGCGGAGCACGGCTGGCTGCCGACGACGGCTGACTGCTGAGTCACGCATCCCCCCCACGTGCGGAGGCGGTTATAACAAATGGTGATCACGGGCGCACATGGGTGTGCCAGCTCAGCCCTAAAAACGGTTACCAGATCCATTCCGTGATGTCATTGTGACGTCACACGGTCCGTGGAAGGCACGCGATCGTACTTGGAGAGCAAGCCAGGAGGCACTATATATACCTAGTGATGGTAACCCTAACGGACGGTACTCCATACACGCTACTCTATACACACACACACTTACTCTCTTTGAGATTTCTGCTTCCTCTCTCTGCACTAGACTCATCCTCTCGCCGGAGGGCCTTGCCGGGACAACCCCCGGCCAGGTCTTAGTCGTGCGTTTCTTGTGCAGGCTAGGAGAAGAAAGCTAACCCATCATCGAACCACCAACGAAGGATCGAGGACCAAAGGATCACGGGCCACACAATTGGTGAACCCGACGTGAAACCCTTCTGATCTCAGCGGCTCACTCGTCCTCCAAACTTCCCTCGCTCCTCCGTAAGACAGCAACCAAATCACTCACCATGGGCGGAGATATAGCAGACGCAACCATCTCGGGGGCCAAAGACGCAGGTGGAAACGTCAACTCCACGCCAACCCTCGAGAGGCACATGTCCCTCTCCCTCGCCCCTGGGTCCGGGCTCTCACCGGTCTCGGACGACGTCACTTCGGCCTACATCCGCCTACTGCAGCGTCGCGACGACGAACGCGACAATGAACTAGCAGCTCTAAGGGCGGAAGTGGCCCAAATGAAGCAACGCATGCAGCTAGACGCCACCCCTACCGCATCAAGATCTGGCGGAGACAGGGGTAGAGGAGACCAAACTCCGCCTCCACCTCCACCACCGCAAGGGCGTCAGAACGAAGGAGGCCAACGCGGATCCGTGAAAGACCGCCTAGGCTTCACTCCAGCACCAGGCGACGCCAGAGAAATCATCCTCTACAAGCAACCCACCGTATCTGGAACACATCGTTCTAGAAGCCATCACGACGGAACTAGGACAAGGGACACCGAGTCATTCACAAGCACATACTCAACTGGTCGTGCTGAGTTCTCTCGTACAACGGTTTCGCACCATAGCCGAGACTCCGCACGGACCAGACCCCATATCTCTGAACGTCTTGGTGACATTCCACCTGAGAATCTAGACGACGAGCACCGTGCTCGGCGAAATGGTAAGGGCGTACGCACCGAGGGTGCAAACGAAGACAACAAAACCCGTCATAACAAGGACAAAACAGTCGACGGCCCACGCCGAACGACGACGGACCTGCGAGAAAAGCTTCGACGCAGGGATGCAGAGAAGGCATCAGCAAAGGAGAACAAGGAAAGGGATTCCAAGAGATCAAAGACGGACGAGCACGACAAACCGCCGCGCCCAGGTTTTGAAAGACAACTGAAGGATTTCAGCGTCTCTCCCTTCACCTCCCACATCATCAACACGCCGCCGGAATCCACTTTTCATCTACCCAAATTCACGAAGTTCGACCCGACGACCTGCGAGGCTTACTCAAATAGCTCACCCTCGGCACATCTGCCAAACACAAACGATGACTTCGGTCACACCTATAAACGGCTCTTCAGCCTTTTGCTTCGGCCACCATCGCCGCCCAAAGAAGCAAAAAACGGACATATGGTCCGCCGAGCCTAAAACACACATCTCTGATGAAACACAGGTTTCGGCTCGGATTGGCAAGACACTATGGTCGGCCACCGAAAGGTTACACTCGCAATTTGGCGAGCAAACCACCCACAAACAATCACTACTCTCAAACGTTCCTCTACCATGGCCAGGGGCTGACACTTTGGCCGAGCCCTATCCACTGGTAAAGGGGCACTTCACACTCTCAAAACTAGTCCAAGGCTGGATCCTGTCAGATTACAACACATCCATGTTCGGCGACTTATTACTACGGCCATACTACTCTGGTCTGTGCTCGGCAGCAATATCTATACTTAACCGTTTTTGATCATGAAAAACTTTCAACTATTATTAAGAACACAAACCAAAGTGGGGGCTACGGACAACCACACAATATCATATGAAGGCGTGATGGCAATCAGACAAGCTCGGCATTGACAAAAACGTTGCAAAGGAAGCCATGCATTCATCTAAAAACTTCGAAATAAAGACAAGTGATTTGAAAGATCCTAAGCTGGGAGGTACGGCGTAGTAAATCGTTCGGCGCCGACCCCCCGTCAACTATTACATCTGGTACGGCAAAACTCCCATGCTCGGAGCCGTCCAGTCCAACAAAAGCCCATTCAAAATTAAAGAGAGATACCTACTTCAAACTTGAGGGACATCCTCGAGCACAACATCTGCAGCAGCCTCGGGGACGACATCTGTAACACCCTCGGCGCCTTTGACAACGTTCAAACAGCTCTTACCCGGCATTCTCAAACCTTCTCTCCATCCCCAGCTGCCTCCTTACCTCCATCACCTCCCTAATCTTCGGCGTCAGAAATTTCCTCAATCTCCTCTTCACTCTCGGGAAACTCCTCTGGAGACAGAGGTACACACTCCTCTTCAGTGTATGGAAGGACGAGCTCGGGTGTGACTGGGGCTGGAATCGACTTGGTCATGTTCAAATCGGCCTCGAGATTCAAAACAACACCTGCCTCCTTCACCTTCCTTTTCTCCCTCCTCAACACTCTTCCCAACTCACGTTCGGCCTTCTTCAAATTCTCGGCTGTCTCCTGACTCCTCGGCATCCTTCAAACTTCTCGACCATCTCATCTTGCTCCTTCTCATGCTTGACCGCCCTCCTGAAGATTGCACAGGCTCGGCCACCTTCAGATGAGAGACCCCCGTCGGTATGGTCTCCTCAAGAGTGGCACGTTGGGCTCGGCCAAGAATGTTGTAACGGACCGAATCGAATAGTTCGTACCCACTGGCGGGTAGGCCGCGTTCAAAGACGTGGCCGCACTCGGCTCCACGTTCGGCCACCTTCAAGGATCTGCTCATGCTCGGCCACCCTCTGGAGGGCAGCCTCAACGGTAGAAGTCTCTTCACGAGTTGCCCACCAAGCTCGGCGAAGCATGGGGCTCGACCACCTTCGGAAGAGATACCTCCGTTGGCATTGTCACTATACGAATCGCCCATTGGGCTCGGCCAAGCTCGTGCTCGGCCACCCGCCAAGTCATGTGCTCCCCCACGTGCTGAAGCGGACGGTCGTCTGACGTCTCTCATGTTCGGCCACCTTCGGAGAATTTCCTGAGCTCGGCCGCCCTCTGGAGGATGGCTCCTTCGTTAGAATCCTTTCCGCTGGTCGCCACCACGTTCGGCCGTTGGTTGGGTTCGGTCAAGTTCATTATCAATCCCCACCTCGTGCTCAGCGTCGGTGAAGATTGAGGGGCTATTGTAGCGGACCAAACCAAATGATTCGAGCCCACCGAAAAGTAGGCCGCGACCGAAGACAATGGCCGTACGTCATTCCACGTTCGGCTACAACTGAGGTCCGGGAGCGGACACTGCTTTGTCTTACCGATGGACGATCACCGTTGCCCACGTTCGGCCACCTTCGAAGAACTTCTCAAGCTCGGCCACCCACCGGAGGCCGGCTCATTCATCAAACTCCTTCCCACGGGTCGCCGCCGTGTTCGGCCACATGTCAAGCTCGGCCACATGTGGCCGCGACCGAAGACGATGGCCGTACGTCATTCCACGTTCGGCTAACAACTGAGGTCCGGGAACGGACACTGATTTGTCTTACCGACGGACGATCACCGTTGCCCACGTTCGGCCACCTTCGAAGAACTTCTCAAGCTCGGCCACCCACCGGAGGCCGACTCATTCATCAGGCTCCTTCCCACGGGTCGCCGCCGTGTTCGGCCACATGTCAAGCTCGGCCACATGTAGGTCTCAGCCGAACGCTGGGTTCGGCCACCCGTCAAGACACGTGCTCGGCCACCTGCGGAGCACGGCTGGCTGCCGACGACGGCTGACTGCTGAGTCACGCATCCCCCCACGTGCGGAGGCGGTTATAACAAATGGTGATCACGGGCGCACATGGGTGTGCCAGCTCAGCCCTAAAAACGGTTACCAGATCCATTCCGTGATGTCATTGTGACGTCACACGGCCCGTGGAAGGCACGCGATCGTACTTGGAGAGCAAGCCAGGAGGCACTATATATACCTAGTGATGGTAACCCTAACGGACGGTACTCCATACACGCTACTCTATACACACACACACTTACTCTCTTTGAGATTTCTGCTTCCTCTCTCTGCACTAGACTCATCCTCTCGCCGGAGGGCCTTGCCGGGACAACCCCCGGCCAGGTCTTAGTCGTGCGTTCCTTGTGCAGGCTAGGAGAAGAAAGCTAATCCATCATCGAACCACCAACGAAGGATCGAGGACCAAAGGATCACGGGCCACACAGAAAGGAAGAGAAGAGAACAAAAATTACAAAAAAGAAAAGAAAAGGTTCTTCCTTCTTTGGTTTGAGAAGGCAAAGAAGAGAAAATAACAAAAGAAAGTACTAAACACGGTAAAAATAATTTGAACACTTTGCCATGAAAACTCTTATCCGAAATTGATATCTAAATTTTGCTACAAAGTGACTGGCAAGATTTACCTTTACAATCCATTTAGCTATAAATCAACGTATAAGTAACCTATTACTGATTGTATATAGAAGGAAACAATAAGTGATAGTTGTACTGAAATAACAAGGGGTACTTGCGAAGGAAATTAAACTAGTCAAGAACTTGTTGCAACAGTTGTAACATGCGGTTTTTTATGAGCACAAAATACTGACACTTAAAGGCCCCAATTATTCTTAATTTACTAGTGTTATTATCTTTCTATTCATTTTCGTTATACAATTGTGTTTTTGCAGAAAAAGTTAAGGGTATTCATAATGTTATAATCAAAAATTGATAATCAAAAGTTGTTACATCAGCTTTTGATTATTCATTTAAGAGATTGCTAAGGTTAGCAATGTAGATGTCTACAATGACATAATCAAAATTGGATAACCAAAATTTGTCACATCATCTTTTCAAATTACAAAAAAAAATTAAAAATTGTGAACAGTAGAAAATAGTTTTTCTAAAAGAGAGAGGAAAAAGGAAAAGAGATAGAACATTTTTTGTATAATGATTGGTGTATTTGATTGAGAATATGTAGGGGCTATTAAATTTGGTTATTGTCAAAATGTTGCTAGTTTTGATTATTCAAAGTCTAAAATTTGATTATTTCTAAGGAAGTTGTTAAGTTTGATTATAACATTGTGAGCCATATTTTGTACCAATATTGTTAACTTTAAAAACTTTTTACTTTTGATTATAGCATTGTGGATACTCTAATAATCACATTATTTGGTGTTAAAGTAGTCAAAGTGCAATCCAAAGAAATCAAGTCTCCGAAAGATTTTTGCATAATGGAAAAAGAATAAAACGGCCTTAGTTTCCCTATTTGTTTGCACGTGGTTTAGGAATGTGAATTCTATTAGAATTCTAATGGAAGGCAAATTAGATATTGCCTAATAAATAGAGTTTGGGTAAGGAAAGAATTATGACTACCCTAAGGGCAACCCCAATGGGGGTGTAAAATAGAAGGGGTTGGATAGTTATTTTAGATGTAAAAAGTGGTTAAAAGTTAGTTGGATATAAAATAGAACCCACCTCCATCCAATGGTGAGATGTAAAAAAGGGATGAATAATTAACTAACTTTCTCTCCTCCTTAATTTTCCCTAACTTTCTTAACCCTAATTCAAGTACTACTTCCGTTGAAAAATAATTTGCCGTATCCGGTAATCGAGGACTTACAAAAAAAAAAATTCCGAAAAAAAAAAAATTCCGTTCTAATATTTTTTTTTTTACTTCTCATCCATTTCAATTACACCATTTACTTCATCCATTTACTCTCATCAACTCTCAACCACATCATTTACCTGATCCATTTACTCCCCTCTCAACTACACCATTTATTTCAGTCATCTACTCCCAACTACACCATTTAATTTAGTCATTTACTACTCTCAACTTCATCATTTACTCTCACCCACTCTCAACTACAGCATTTACTTACCATCTATATATAGACATATCCTCCCCATTATTCATTCTCACACTCAAATATACATACAGTCTCCTCTTTCAAAAAAAAATTCATCATGAGCAGTTTAACCCAAAGAATATTATTGGGAGAATTTGACGGATCTTCTTCCGATGATGATGAGATTGCAATGGCGCAACTGATCATGATGAGGTAGTACCGAAAATTTCAAAGAAGACACCAACAAGGAGGTCATGTTGGTTCCACAAGCGGTCGAGCCTGGATCCCCCGTGACAGAGTTGGTGCCAACCAACGACTCAATGCTGATTACTTTTGTGAGTATCCGCTCTATGACGAAACGTTGTTTCAGCAACGTTTTCGAATGAGTCGACTCTTATTTCACAAGATCTTGGGTAAACTCCAAGAACATGACGTGACGTTTGTCCAAAGGAATGATGCGATGGGAGCTGCAGGTCTTTCTGGTATCCAAAAGATGACAGCAGCTCTGAGGATGATGGCATACGGGACGCCTGCTGATAGTCTTGATGAGTATCTCAAGATTGGGGAAAGTACAACAGTTGACTCTCTTCAAAGTTTCTGTAGAGGCGTTATCTCCATTTTTGAAGCAGAATACCTGAGAAAACCAAATGAAGCAGACACTGCAAGGCTCCTACATGTGGGCAATCAACGTGGTTTTCCTGGAATGCTAGGCAGCTTGGATTGTATGCATTGGCAGTGGGACAAATGTCCAACTGCTTACCATGGCTTCTTCAGCGGCCGCTGCGGAAAGCCAACTATCGTACTTGAAGTAGTTGCATCGTATGATTTATGGATTTGGCATGCTTTCTTTGGCATGCCTGGGTCATTCAACGATATCAATGTACTTGATCAATCTCATCTCTTTGATGATCTCAGTGCCGGTCGTGCCCCTCCAGCCCATTTTGTTGTTAACGATAGACAGTACGACATGGGGTACTACCTTGCTGATGGTATTTATCCAAAATGGGCAACTCTCGTTCAAACCATTTCTCAACCACAAGGAAGAAAGAAGCAACACTTTGCGAGGATGCAGGAGGCATGTCGCAAGGATGTCGAAAGGGCATTTGGCGTACTCCAAGCACGCTGGGCAATTGTGAGAGGACCGGCGCGATTCTGGAATGAGGAGGATCTAGGCTACATCATGAAAACATGTGTCATTTTGCATAACATGATAATTGAAGACCAACGTGATCACGATGTTAGTGATGAAATTACTGAACTTCTTTCTTCCAGCCTAATTCAAGTCTCGAGAGATGTCACACCTGCATTGGTTGATTTCTTTAAAAATAACCGCAGGATTCGATCAAATGAGGCACATCATTCGCTCCGCAACGATCTTATTGAACACCTATGGGCTCGTAATGGAGATGAAGACTGAGGTTCCCGTGTCGTGGAAATTACCTAAATGAAATGCATTTTATTATCGAGTCTTGTACTTCATTTTCGAGTCTTGTACTTTATTATCGAGTCTTGTATTTCATTTTCGAGTCTTGTACTTCATTATCGAGTCTTGTATTTCATTATCGAGTCTTGTATTTCATTTTCGAGTCTTGTACTTCATTAGCTAAATAAAAAGCATTTTATCGAATAGTACCCAATTTATTACATCAAGTCATAATTGCTAAAGACTATTACATACGATAATAAAAATTTATTACAATCAATAATCGGGAAAAACAGGAAAATAACCGTTCGAACTTGAGCTAGCCGTCCATTTAGCCAAGATTTCACCCTTGCGATACTGGTAATAAGCCTTCATTTGGGGGTCTTGAACTAAATCCAAGTCCATTTGCATAATCCTATCTTCCATCTCTTTTTCCTTTATTGCTGCCTTCCTCTCCTCAAGCGCCACCCTTCTCTCATCATTTGCCGTAGTCCTTTCCAAAGCCGCGACTCTTCTTGCTTCCATTTCAGCTCTCCTACCTTCCTTGTCAGATGTAGTTTGGTTGAATTTTTCCATCAAGTTGATCCATTCACGTTCCTCATTTCCTGTTTTTTTTGTCTTCAATAATTTTGCCTTTGATGCTTTACATCCAGGAGGCCTCTTTCTTGGAGATTGAACACTACCTCCACTCGTAGGATTGCTATCTTCCAATGTAGTCGCTGTGTTTGGAACTTGAGAGAAATCAAGAGACTCGTTTGGATTTTGAGAGAAATCATGATTTTGAGAGAAATCAGGAGATAGAGGGACCGAACTCGTATCCATTTGTGAAGATCTTGGGTCGGACCGGGGTGGGGTTAAATCTGCCCACTTCATACTGTGTTCTAAGATTGCCTAGCAACAATCCAAATTGGCGAAAGGTTTTTTCTCAGTGTCTTTGTACTGTCTCTTCGCTAGATCAATCTATACACATGATAAAAAAATTCTTTAATTAATTATCAAAATAATAATATTAACAAAATTCTTATGAAAACAGAAACTTGATAGAACCAAAAAAATTCCTCATTTTGTTATACAAATAAATTCTTATGAAAACAAAATAATAATATTAACAAAATAATAATACCTCATTTTGTTCTGTCATTCCACTTTGATGTTGCCTTTGAATTTGTCTTAAAATTCCACGATATTTGTTGCAAGCCTGCTGGATGACTTGCCATCGAGACTTGATAGAAGCATCCGAACGTACATCGCCTCCTGTGAATTCGGTGTAATTTTTTGCAACCCGATCCCATAATTTAGATCGTGCTTGATTGGTACCGACAATTGGGTCTTGACTAACGCACAAGTAAGCATTACAAATTGCTTCATCTTGATCGGAGGTGAACGATTTTCATCTCGCACTACGACTTCCATCTGCCATAATTGATACACTATTTTTTTTGGAGTGTGTTTGTGGAGAATGGAGAAATTTTTTTTTGTGAAAAATCCTACTCAAAACACACATATTTATAGGCAAGGAAAAAAAAATTACCGTTGCAATTTTTTCACCCGTTGGGAAGCCAACGGTCAGATTCAATCAAAAAAAAAAAAGGCCAACGGTTGGATTGGCTGTGAGATTCCAACCCAACCAAACCCAGGGTTACTCTTTCTCGGATCAAAAAACAAACCAAAACTTTACTCTCTCAAAAACCCTCATCTGCAGACGACCTCGTTCTCTCTCTCTCTCTCTCTCTCTCTCTCTCTCTCTCTCTACCACCACACCCACGGCCAAACCAGACGACCTCCCTCTCTCTCTCTCTCTCTCTCTCTCTCAAGCAGACCTCCCTCTCTCTCTCTCTCTCTCTGAACCGAAGGGAACTCACAGCCGAAAGGGCACAACCGGCGAGAGTTTCAGAAGGGCAGGCCGGCGGCATGCATTTGTGCCGTCCATGGATCGTCAAGAATCGGGGTAGGAGACGGTCATCTCCGGATTCCAGCATGTTCTACCAGATTCCGGCGAGTTCTTCCCATTTCCGACGACTTTCCGACGATACCAGGTAACCTCCGGCTGTCCAAAATTCTGGTATTTTCAGTTGGGTGTGACCTGTCCATTATAGCTGTAGTTAAATGGGGATGGAAATATCCATCCCCTTTTCCATCTCTGCCATTTTACCACCTGTTTTTTTCTATTTTACATCCCCATTGGAGGGGTTTTTTTTGGCATCTGGTGCTATTATAAGTATACAACCCACTTTTACATCCCCATTGGGGATGCTCTAAGGTCAATTGTAGCATTATAAATAGGAGGAGACAACGCACATCACCAACTCGATCGGACGAAAGGTAAGAATACCCTTTCATACTTTGAACCAAAACCCACGTAGCTTTTTCTTTTGCAACTGCTGTGTGTATTCTCAATACCCTAGCTGAAAAGAAAAAAGGCCCTTTTTATATTAATTGCCTTCCCATTGATCCGTCACTCCATCTGCTTTTATTTCATTCGGCTGCCACACTTGATCAATTGATCCTGATGGATGCCAGTTTAATATGCCGCTCATTTTTGTAGTAAGTATTTGCAAACTCTTTATTTATTTTTCGACGTATGGTTTAATCGAGTAATCGTTCTTGTGAAAAAGAGTAGGAAAATAACTAAGAGTTTGTTAGTAATGCTATGAATACATGTGTGTGGATTCTGAAACCTTAGTCACTTTCTTTTGATCAAGTTCATTCAACAGTTAGCTTATTTATTTATTTTTACTATTGCTTGTTAATTTTTAGTTTAAAAATCAATCACAACTTTTGTCAACTAGGTAAGGGTTTAATCAATTTTAGTTTATTTAGTTTTCCTATAAAAATACACAAGTCCCTGTGGGTTCGACCTCGCACTTGCATAACTATACTTCGATACGATTCGTGCGCTTGTGAGTACAATAAAATTTCATAAGAAGTTTTTGGCGCCGTTGCCGGGGACCTAGTATTTTTTTTTTAAGGAAATCTAAAGATTAATTTGAATTGATTTTTCCCTTCTACTAGTTTAGTTAACCGACAGAAAAAAAAGAAAAAAAGAAAAAACTTTGCATTTAACTTAGTCTGCTTCATATGAACCTCTTTTATTTCCTTGTTTCACCTTTGTTTAAGTCGCTGTGTGACTTGGCATTCAGTGTACAGGTGTTTGATTGCAATAATTTTCGGAACCACTATAATTTCCATGCACCACGGTGGTTGGAGTAAGATGCAACAAGTCACGGGTTCGTTACTAAGTCTTAATTTTCATTTGTTATTTATTCCTTGTTTTTGTTGTTGTTGTTCTTTATAACCTGTGAGTGAGTTTGTGTTAGAGTGGTAAGTGCACCTGTGCGGTTTCGGGAAAAAAAAATTAAGCAGAGACCTTTTCTTGCAGTGAAAACATGAATTTTTTCAATCAAGTACATAATCGTGCATGCTCTATATGTAATAGCACTTGGCATACAATAGAATCTTGTCCTACCTATTATTATGAGCAAGCCCAAGCACGAAATTATGTTCGTTCCCTAATTTGGTTTCTCCGATGTACAATCCAAATGCGGGAAACAATTTTTGTTACTGGAGGGGACAACAATCTCATAAAAATGTAGGTGGGCAACCTTCGCATTCACATAATCAATTTTTTTTCAAAATTTTCACCCCCTATTGAGCCATGTCCTACGCAGTCAATATCCAAATCAATTTCACTCTACTGCACCTCTTGCTCCACAACCGTACATGCAGTATGATGAATTAGACTGTCGTAACTCATCTTTAGAAGAATGTCTCAAAAAGTGTACTGAAGAGATTAGGCAATATACAAAATAAATTGAAAATTCGACACATTTACAAAGTTAATTCGATATATTTACACCTCTCACTCCACAGCCAAACAGTTGGTTCGAATTATCAAAGCTTATCATTGGAGGACACTCTTAAAGCACTCACTGTTGAAATCGAAAATAACACTCTCTTGAAGACTCAAGCTATTTCGGAATTAGAAAATCAAATGGAGCAATTAGCTAGTCGAATGAGGGAGATTGAGGAGGAGGACATTTATAGTGAATCTGTAGATAATCCAAACTGGAAATTTGTCGTAAGTGACACTCCTGACTTTTCTGACAAGCTGGAACAGATTGAATCTACTCTCCTATTTGAGTCTAGGGTACAGTTAAATAAGCCAGTGAGTATATCATTGGAGAAAAATTCAGCGGAGTCAGAAAAAGAGAATGTATGTTTAGTTCAAGGGACTTCAATGCAATCAAATAGCGAGGATTCTTTAAAGGCTTGCTTAGCTCATTTTAGTTGTGATATTGACATTGATGAATCTATTGAGCAAGTAAATTCGTTGTTGGACTCAACCCCTGTTATGAATATTGAAAAATGGCAAGCTAAAGAAATCTTTGTTCCACTTTCTTCATCACCACCGCTCGCACTTGTTATGGAGCCACCTTAAGTTGATCTGAAAACTTTGTCACCCGTTCATGAAATTGAAATTTTAGAGCCAATAAAGGTTGCACCCATTGTCATTCTTAGTCATGGTGATCAAAATGAAAGGGAAACAAAAGTTGATGATTATAAAGATGAGAACGGTGAAGTTGAGTGGGATTTTATTTTCGGAGTTGATCTTTTATTGCCTACTCATAAAGTTTGTTTAGAGGCGCTATTCAAACAAATATTCCCATGGTATGCTGATCGTGCCTCTATTTTTGCTCTACACTTGACACACATGATTGAACACTTAGCAAAATTTCTTTCGATGGTGTAAAATAACTTTTGTTGGAAAGATCCATATATTCTAAATTACAAGAAGAGGATAATAAAGGAAATGACTTGATTGTTTTACTTAATAGTATTTAATTGTTTTTTTTT